>CAJJDM010000018.1:415697-725070 GCA_905182975.1 Paramecium primaurelia
TAAAAAGAGGAAAGCATCTTATTCTTGATATGTGTACAGAATAAGGGTAATTGGAGAGGTATTAATATATATTAATAAATTTAGACGAATAGTTGCCAAATCTCATGGTAAAGAGGGTGGCTATTATGAGGCCAAACACTTAAATGGAGGAGATCTTTGGAGATTCCCAAAATTACCTCCATCAAAAGTAGGAAAAAAGAAAAGAAAATAATCAGTTAAAATTATTTGAAGCATTTGTATGTAGATCTATATAATAATATTATTAAACTTTTTTATTTCTCATTTAATGAATAATAGTAATATAGTAATAAAGATTTTTATCTTTATTAATACTATAATTAATTCATCTTAAATAATTATAAATTGATATCTAATTATTAAAATGGAATAGTCATCAATCAAATTATAAATGGAAATTCTAAATTCATATAATAATTTAATATATTGTTTCGAATTGATTATTAAAACTAAAATGCCTTTGCAAAAAAGGATAGATTTTAAGAATAAGCATTAAGTTCCTCAATCCTTTGATTTATCATTCATGTTTTAATAATATTAAAATAATTTTGTATAAATAATGATATGTCATATGTATATCAATCAGTCTATAAGTTAACCTTTGTCAACTCAACTTATTAGATTTATTTATCATCTTTTGCCTTAAGGATAGGTTAAGAAAATAATCTTTTATTTAAATAAACCAATCGATTTGGTACATGACCAAATAATATATTAAAGATATTTTTTGAGATTGAACCCCTAAGTTAATTATGAAATCTGCTTACTTGTCATATGGATTTCCACTATCCAAAGTCCAAGTGTGTTTTAAATGTTCATTTGTAGTTTAATTCTTGCAAATTAGATATGTATGATAAAAAAATAATGCTAATGTTAGAATTGTAATCAAAGCTAAGACAATGATCATAGCTATACAATAGATACAAATAGTCGATTATTAAATTGAGAGCTTGACTATTTCTAATATAAATTGAGTGTTTAGGATGAGTAAAAAAAAATAAAAAGATCTTACATTTCTCTTCCCTATACATGTACCAATCCAATTGCAATGATGATCAAATCTTAAAACACAATTATTGCAAAAACCACAATGAGATAATCTAGATGGCCTATATATTTTGCAAGTTGGACAATATTTTAATCTGATTGTATGAGTTTCTAATCTGACAATAATATGTTAAATCTCTTTCTTTTTAGTTGATTAAGGTATTTATAATTTTTCTATATCATCTTCATGTTTATAAAACTATCTACATACATATTCATGTATTACAATTTTAGGCATTATTCCAGGATCAGTACAATAAGTAATGATCAATAAATACATAGATATGAGTGATAGAATTAATTCATAATATTGTATCTTCATCTATGGGTTAGAATTGATTTTACATAAATCATCTAATATAGAATGGCTTCAATAAATAACAGAAAAAGAACTATGAGAAATTTAGCACTTTGGTTGGTATAAAATATTTTATCATTACAACAGGCTTTATTTCTGCCAGTCCATTTCAATCGAATGGGAGTTGAGTTCTCATCAATCGATATTTCTAATTACTAAATCCATATTTTAATACTTCTTAATGGTAATTCATTAATTCTGTTTTATAAATAAAAGTATAAATTATAGAATAATAAAATAAAAATTATCAAACTTCAGAAGCGTTTACTATTTTGAAATGGTGTAATAATGTAAGTAAATTATTAATATGAAGATATAGATGATTCTGGTTCTATCATATCTTACTCAATATTATCATAATCTTTATCTCTAGGTTTTATTTTCTTTACAAATCTCATCTTTTATAAGCATTCATAATTAATAATATTTGGAATGTTAGATTTTATTAATATCTTTTCACATTTTCCAGAATTAGTATTTATCCAATAATAAATTTAGTCATTCAACTAAAATATAGATTCAGCATAATTATTAATATCATAAATAAGATTATTACTTAATCTCTATCTCAATTCATTAATTGTAGTTAAATCTTTTACAAGTAAATCTTAATGTAATAAAGGATTCTAACATACAAGTTACATTTTTTCAATATGAAATTAAATTTTGGAAGTCTCATTTCTTTATTAATCTTTTACTAAACTTAGTAATTCTCTAATCATTTTAGCTATATTATAATTAATTAATAAATACATTTTTAATCCATAGGAATTCCTTTGAATTAAAATTCACTTAAATTAAGATTTAAACTATTTCTTAAATATGATTACATTTCCACTTTTGAATATTTCATTTTAAATTATATCACTTATATATAATCTTTATATTTTAATCTTTCAGTTAATGGAAGCATATCACTCAGTAATGCATATTTAAGTTTTTAAAGAGCAACTTCATAATTATGATTTCTTAAAAGTTTTTATATTTCTGGTAAATGATCTGCAAAATCTGTAGAATCTAAATTAGACATATTTTATTTTTCTAATTGCATTCTTGTCATTTCTTTATTAGCTAATCTTTAAAATATAGGTGCTGATTCACTTGCTACATCTTTTATAGAACTTTCACTTGCTATTCTTAAAGAATTATCATCTATATCAAAATTATCATCCTCATTTTCTATTAACTTTTAAGCAATATTCTAATGTTTCTTATTCATATTCTTTTCAATTTAATTTTTCATTTAATATACATTCTTTTCTGTTTGTGATATTGATATTGATTCATGTAATACATTCTTTAAAATCCATCTTTTTTCTAATTTTCTCATATTTTTTAACATTGTTAAACTTTAGATTGCTAAATGTCTTGGTAATCTATTACATTTACTTACTTAAAATATATCTATGTTAATCTATAATATACTATATAAATACCTGACTAAGTAATTCTAATATTTCAATATTACCAACACTTGCAGCAACATGACCTAAAGACCATTCATTTATTCCAGATTTTTTTTAAAAATCAAATAATTATTAATGTGATCTTAATTAATATAATCTTTTATTGTATTCTGCTGCATATTAAATTGAACTGATTTATCCTTTTCTAACAGCTAAATCTAAAGGAGTCCATCCTTCATTATTTTCACCATTAGGATCAGCACCTAAATATAATAGTATATCTGCAATTTCTTTAGCATCTGGATTTTTAGAATAATTCATAAATAAATGATGTAAAGGTGTATTGCCATCTATATTTCTAAAATTAATTAAATTTAAATCTGTATGTTATGTAATTGAATTATCTTCTTCATTAAGATTTAAAATTATTTTGAAAAATACTAAATCTACTCTTTAACAAATAACATGGATTGATTAAGGAGCAAATTTTCCACCCAAACTTCTTAATACTTTGACTGATCTTTATTAAAATATATTATTACCTTGTTTTACCTTCATTATAACATGCAGACAATGGAGTATTTTAATCAAAATCTAAATTATTGATTTGTTCAGGTATAATTTATATTAAACTATAAAGAATTCCAATTTCATTAGATGATCCTGCTTAAAAAAATAAATTTCTATATCTATATGAATATTAATTAATTTAAATACTTATAATCAGTCTAATAAAAATTAGGTTCTGATATACTTAACAATTTAACAAAAGTTTCAAATGTGAGACTAGTAGTCTATAAAATTGATATTAATTTATCCTTAATATGCTAATATTTCTCAAAATTAATTTTCATTGGTAAAGCAGGTTTACAATACTTAAACCAATCAAATTCAAAATATTACATTCCATAAAGCACTTTATGAAATCCTTTAGGTATTATAGTGAAACAATTCATTTAAATGCATAAATGTTCTAGATTAGGAAAATACAGTTATTCAATATAATTGATTGATAAATTTAAGTATTTGAGTTCTGGAGGATTGATATTAAATACTTTAATTAAATTATCTTGCATATCTAAATATTCTAAATATTTTAATGTTTGCAAAAATATTGGTAAGACATTAATTTGATTACTACTCAAAACCAATTTCTATAAATTAGTCATACGCCTATAAAAATAATAATTGTAAACAATTACATTATTTAAGGAGGAACAGTTGTTAATTAGTTTTAAGATAAGTTCAATAACTTTATGTTAACAAAATTTTATTGTAATTTAGGAATTTATTTAAGTTGTTAAGATGGTAATTCTAATTTTTCTTCTGTATAGAGTAAATCCTGAATCTAAAATATTTTTAGGAAGTACTGTTTCATAAGGTTATTTTTATTTGTGTTAGTTATTTTTACCATTAATATTTAAGTTGGCATCTCCATTTTAATCTTTTGCTTCTTAAAAACTAAAGTAAGGCTTTTCTTTTAATTGATGAATACTAAGATTTCCATCATGTTCATCTTGAATGACATAGGAGTCAAAAGAAGAATAACTTTAAACCGATGGTTTCTGTTCAATTTATCTATTATCCATTATATTAATAATCACTATATATATATTATTAAATTGATTTCAATCTTAATATTGGTTCTAAACTTCTCTCCCATAGATTATAAGTAATTGATTAGAATCTTCATAATCATTTTAAGGTTAATGTTAGATTTAATCTTATTCTTCTTCATTGATTTGAGGAAGTGCATAAACTTACATTTATTAAACTTCAATTATTTTTTCCTCTTCTTTTTATTTTTTTTTGTCTTATTTATTATTTTTTATTGGACGACTTGAAATAAAGTTAAGTGGATCTTTAGCTCCTGCTAAATATTATTCTATAAACTTAATATACTTTTCTGGATCATCTATCCTATTAGAATTGACCAAATCTAAAAAAGAGAAATTCTCAATATAAAATTAAAACCAAACATTTGATTATTTATTAAGAAAAAGTTCTCTAAAATCTTGGATTGTATAATCTGCTTACTTACCAGTCTTTTTCTTATTTAAAAAATTTGTCATTTCTTTTGGAATAGGATGCTTTGTAAAATAGTCTTTTTTTTATTATATTTGATTATCCATAAACTTTTTAAAGTTATTTCCAAATGTTTTAGGAATATTCTTTGTATCTGCATCTTATTCCATTAAAGTATTATATCTATCCACTTAAACTTTAGTGTTTAATCTTGGAACTTCTGTATGTAGACAATATTATTCATTTTATAAAGATGCAAAACTATCATCCTAATCTTCTCTATGTTGAAATTAATCAACAAATCCTCCATCTTCATTCTCGTAATCAAACATTATTTAATTATTTTAAATATCAAAAAATGAATTTCCTTTTGTAATTTATCAATAATAATTTAATAGGCATTCAATCAGAATCATATATCCATTAGTTTAATCATTTAAAGTATTAAAGAATAAGGATAAAGAGGGATAATAAACACTATTAAAATATTGGTGTATAAATTGGATGATATCACTTTTAGATATTGTACTTGAAATAGTATTGAATGAGTATTTTAAATATTTAAACTTAGTTTGTTAGTAGATATAGTGTTAATATCATTGGCAATAGGATTAATTTATAACAACTTTAAATTTTCAGCAGCAATATTCAATAATTCAATCTAGCCTTTTATATATTAACATGAAAAGAAGATAGAGTAATTCTTCTCATTTGTATTAATCATATATATTATTTTTATATTAGATAGATGATAAAGTCAAAAGTGTATGGGATAAATCATCAAATTCACTTGAACATGCAGCAAAAGAGAAATTAGGAGAGGTAGTTGCTGATCAATTTAAAAAAAAATGAATTCTGTTATATATAGAAATATCAAAATTATCATTATCTAAGTATATTAAGCATCATCTAATATGTTTTTGCACTAATTGGCTTTGATTAGTAATTAGGAGGGACATTCTTTGGAAGAATAGTTTTGCAAAACTTTCTAAATTTCATTTCAGGAGTAGCTTTAGGTTATTAATAAAATAAATCAATTAGATTGAAGTCATTTTACTAAATCAATTACTATTTTTAAATTTCTAGATCTGGTTAAGAAAGATCTGCTTTAACAGGTGTTTTGTAAATGAATTATTTTGATCTTACATTAGTAAATGAATTCTAAGGTTTTGGGGAATTATCAATTCTTCTATATTTTTTAGGTGTGCTATAAAATGCTCTTTCTCTATCTTTTAAAATTTATGAAGGATGAAAAGGTTTTATTACATAGTTAAATTCTACAATAGATATTTTATTATCTTCATCTCTATCTGAAGCATGAAAGAATGCACTAATATCTTATTTATCATATTAAATGTAATTACTTTTAAAATAATTCTCTAAACTAAGTTTAATAAATAAAATATATAATATACTGTTATGCAGTGAAATATCCAAGTTAGTAATGATCTATCATTTAGAATGCTTATTAGACTGATTCTTTACATAAATCTTTGATAATTTTGAGATGTTTAAAATTAGACAATTCTTAATGGAGTATTTTGTACAAACCCCATTCAATTTCATTTGGTAATGTTTTATTAGCTAATACAAAATATGAATCTCTAGCAGCAGCTGTTTCTTTTAGAATAAGATCAGTTTTTGGTAGTATTTATTTAGCAAAACTATAGAATAAATATAAAAAATACTCTGTATAGGTTACTCTTCCATCTCTATTAAAATCCAAATATTAAAGTAAATATGATGCCTCTAAACTTGTAAGACTACAATTATTATCTAACATAAAATCAATGATATCTTAATAAGAGATTTCTCCACATCTACTTTTGTCCATTCTTTTGAATGCTCTAATTTGATAAAACAATTTACCAGCATAAGGTTCAAATTATGATAATTAAGAAAGTAATTTTCTGACAGTTTCTGTTCTTCTTTCACATTCACAAATTTCAATAATAAGTTCTGTTAACATTTATTAATAAAATAATAATACTTAATATTAATATATATTATTATTATTATCAACAGTCACTTGGTCTGTAATAATCAGGAGCTTAACTTGGACATCTTTCATTCATATGTTCATATGGATCAATTGTATTGTATCCATCTAATTCCATTCTATGAGTTCCCATTATTTAACAATATGGTAAATCTGGATCATTAATCTTACATTTATCAGGAACAACATAATTTTTATCAAAGAAGTTTAATTAATAAACATCTTTTGGAGTAAATCTATAAAATATTAAAAATATAATTACTCTGTTGCTTCAACATGATATTATCCAAATAAACCAGCTGCCTTATATAATCCAATAACAAATGAAGAACATACTTAACTTGGTCCATCACTGTAAATCCATTCATCCTTTTCAACCATAGCATATAAATCAGCCTTAATTTAGATATATTAGTAATACAATTTCTATTCCTCTTTTAGCAGCTTCAATTGTGATTTCTGGGATTGTCAATCCTTCAGTTCCTAATCTCTTATTTAATCCTTCTCCAACCATTTTTGATGAAATACTTGGTGCAAATTTTTCAATGAATGAAAATATATAAGTAGCTAATTCAGCACTTAATAAAGTTGGATAATTATCTTTAGGTGTATCTATCCATCCAAATATAAAATTATGATAACCATATGGTTATCCTTCCATAAAATTCCAAAATTTAAGAGCACCTTCTTAATCCCATTAAGCTCTCTTCTCTGGACTTAATGGTAATATTGCTACATTAAATCCTGCATTTTTAGCATAAACTTTCCAATCTTCCCATCTATTCTTTTAAATATTCTTTTTAGGCCAATACCATGCATCTTATGATTCTACTACCCATTTAACACCATCTATTTCAAAAATGACTGCACTATGTCCTGATCTACTACCTGTTCCCCATTCTATAATTTAATCTAATCCATCAAATCTAGTAATAGCCAAAAAATCTCCTTAATGAACTTCTTCTTCAGACCAATCTACTTAAACATTAGGTCTCTCTTTCCATCTATATCCTGTTGCTTTTNATTTCTCCACATCTACTTTTGTCCATTCTTTTGAATGCTCTAATTTGATAAAACAATTTACCAGCATAAGGTTCAAATTATGATAATTAAGAAAGTAATTTTCTGACAGTTTCTGTTCTTCTTTCACATTCACAAATTTCAATAATAAGTTCTGTTAACATTTATTAATAAAATAATAATACTTAATATTAATATATATTATTATTATTATCAACAGTCACTTGGTCTGTAATAATCAGGAGCTTAACTTGGACATCTTTCATTCATATGTTCATATGGATCAATTGTATTGTATCCATCTAATTCCATTCTATGAGTTCCCATTATTTAACAATATGGTAAATCTGGATCATTAATCTTACATTTATCAGGAACAACATAATTTTTATCAAAGAAGTTTAATTAATAAACATCTTTTGGAGTAAATCTATAAAATATTAAAAATATAATTACTCTGTTGCTTCAACATGATATTATCCAAATAAACCAGCTGCCTTATATAATCCAATAACAAATGAAGAACATACTTAACTTGGTCCATCACTGTAAATCCATTCATCCTTTTCAACCATAGCATATAAATCAGCCTTAATTTAGATATATTAGTAATACAATTTCTATTCCTCTTTTAGCAGCTTCAATTGTGATTTCTGGGATTGTCAATCCTTCAGTTCCTAATCTCTTATTTAATCCTTCTCCAACCATTTTTGATGAAATACTTGGTGCAAATTTTTCAATGAATGAAAATATATAAGTAGCTAATTCAGCACTTAATAAAGTTGGATAATTATCTTTAGGTGTATCTATCCATCCAAATATAAAATTATGATAACCATAAGGTTATCCTTCCATAAAATTCCAAAATTTAAGAGCACCTTCTTAATCCCATTATGCTCTCTTCTCTGGACTCAATGGTAATATGGCTACATTAAATCCTGCATTTTTAGCATAAACTTTCCAATCTTCCCATCTATTCTTTTAAATATTCTTTTTAGGCCAATACCATGCATCTTATGATTCTACTACCCATTTAACACCATCTATTTCAAAAATGACTGCACTATGTCCTGATCTACTACCTGTTCCCCATTCAATAATTTAATCTAATCCATCAAATCTAGTAATAGCCAAAAAATCTCCTTAATGAACTTCTTCTTCAGACCAATCTACTTAAACATTAGGTCTCTCTTTCCATCTATATCCTGTTGCTTTTTCAATAAATTCTATATTTGATCTTATCATCCAATTTGGTGGATAACTACCAAAAATTGAACCTAAATAAGGATTTGATGAGAATCCTCCAAAAAATAATTCAATTGTAGTTAATAAATCTCCAATCCAATAATCAAAATGATCACATGTTCTAAAGATATATGCACCAGCCAATCTAAATGCTTACTTTTATTATTCATTTCTGAAATGGAAATAAACCTTATAATCTTATTCTATATTAATTTATATATATATATTATAATACCTTTCTTAACTTTAACAATATTATAATTCAAAGTTGTTCCAATCATATAAAATTCTGAACATTATTTTCCATTTTTATATTTTCCTGGCATGAATGTCACTTAAACTTTATTTTCAGCATCATTATATTCATAACTCACTCTCATCTAAGTAAAACAATCATCATCAAATTATTTAAGTTTTATATTCTTTATCTCGTTGTTTATTCTTCCAACGTTTTGGAATGACATACCAAAAAATTCATGGCTGTCACTCTTTCTACAAGTTAAAAGTTGTGTTTGGTCTTAATTAAATATAAGGTTACTTAAATTCAACAAATTGTTCATCAATTATTCATATTTTTCTTTTGGATCCTCATTCTCATAATAATGAATATTATATATTGTTTCATCATCACCTTCCTCCACAATCTAAGTGCCCTACAATCTATCAATTACTATTCTTTATTGACACAGGCTTACACAAAGAATCAACCCTATAATAAAGATTTTATTCATATTATTATTACGTCATTGATTTCACTGTTAATCTCTATGGATTTAATTATTCCCTATAAAATCAACAATAATTATTAAAAATAAGTTATGGCTTCATAGGAAATTCTAAGAAAAATTCAAAGGCTATTTAAAAAAATATTAAATTGAGGAAACATTGGGAAAGTGATAATATCATTAAATTAGAAATCTTATTATTTATTTTTTATTAAATTCATTATATCTTTGATTAAGTATTTATGCACAATTCATATTTTATCTATTGAATTACAAAAAGCATAAATATAAGAAGATAAAAGAGAAAATTTAGTCAATTTTTTACTTGCACTTTTTAATAAGATCTCTACAACAAGATTAATTAATGAAAAAATTGCTAAAAGTTTTATTTTAAGTTTTTAATAATAAAATTTGAGATTAAGAAAACAATTTAAAATCTATTTCTAAACTCAAGGAAGTAAATTTATTTTTGTTTTCAGAAGAGATTTGTATCAACTTTTATAAATTTACAATCTTTAGCAAAATAATTACTTTTAGAATATAAATAAGCTAAACAGATTTTAATTTAAGATATACACACTTTAAATGAATAGAAATTAAAATAAAATAAAACAAAAAGAACTATGCCTTTTTAATAATAAAATATTATGATAAATAAAATTTAAATTTGATTTTTATTGTAAAAATAATTTCGAATAATTAAAACAAAGAAATAATTACATTCTCTTCATTCTTAAAATTATTAAATTGCTTCATTTTCAATAATTGGAATATTCAATTAGAGCTGAGATTTATCTATTTTTAATTTCTTTATTTGTTTTGATAAAGTTTATAAATCCTCTTCCTTAATGCTTTATCCCCAAACAATATAATCTTAAAGATAAATTAAATTTAAGTAATTTCTAGGTTTTGCTTTTGAAAAAAGTCCTTCTACTGCAAGCAAGATTTTAATAATTTATATTTTATTTTAAAGAACCTCAACTAATAGGTTTTTGGTTTTAACACAGATTTCAAAACTTCGAATCATTGGAAATGTAAGAGCTCTTTAATAATTATTAATCAAAACATTTTCCAAGTCATTTTCTATATAGAATGCTTAAAATTAAGAACTAAGCTAATTGATAGTTATTGCAGATTCTAAATTTAAATCTCCTTAAAATAAACTATTCTCATATAAATATGCAAATAAGATATCTATAATTCCAAATAAACAATGTTCTTTATTTTCAATAAGATACTCTCTTTTACCAAATTTACTAATTTGATTGATTTCATCTATATTAAATTATTATTGAAATTTGAATTCATAAATTAATATTTCATCTACTTACTCATTTTCAAGCAAATCATACAAATAAGTATCTTTATCAAATTATTTTTATATAAATTAAAATGCTAATGATTTTCTATCTTATTTAGCAATTTATTTAGGATCTAGAATAGCAATTTCATATAATTCTTCTTCTAAATCATCAAACACATCTTTATATTAATTATTAAATCCATAACAGTATGGATTCACATATCCTTCTTATTATTCATCTTAATTTTAATCAATATTTTAACTTTCTTGTTTATCATTTGTACTTTCTATAACTTCTATGAGTTATCCTTTAAATTATTTATTTTTTTTAGATTTTTTATTCATAAGAAGTCCAATCATATCAAGCTCAGTAAAATGTTCTCCAATATTCAATTTTTCTAAATACACTTTTAAACTCCATATTTCTGGATCATATACAGCTTTTGCTGGTTATTCAGCATCTTTAAGGAATTCATTAAAAGTTAATTAGAGTAAGTAAGGTTTCAGAAAAAAACTAAATTACTTACCCATCATATTGAATTCTGATTTAGTAGGTTTAACATAAGGCAATTTAAGTTTGATTATGATGTACTTTTCATCTTATTCAATAAAAAATTCAGGAATGATAAGAGGCATTAATTAATTTTTTTAATTATATGTTTTTACAATAATAAAATTAATTTAATTTTTGATAAATTATTTAATAAATCAATTATCTTCATTCTAAATATTTTATTAACTTTGCTTGCGGAAAAATGATCTTCTAAAATCAAATTTCTATAGAAATTATAAACTTGTTTTCATTTAATCATCAATTGTTTATATTTGAATTCTTGATTCCATAGATATAGCTTATTATTATTGCTTAGACATTAATTTAGATTTATTAAATTGTTAACTTTTTTAAATAACATTAGAAGCTATCCTTCTCAAATTTTATTTTGCTTTATTTCTAACCAAAGAAGAATTTTATAATAATTTCTTACATAATTTATATTTTTCTAATTTAGGAAAAGTTTTCTTAATAAATTATTTTAATTCATCTAAATATTCTGAATATTATCTCAAATAAGATTGAAGAATTAATTTAATTAAGTATATTGTAAATGCTATATTAAGAGCAGCTAATAAGACATAAATAACTTATGGAAAAAAATTCAATTTGATTTCATAAGCTACTCTGAGCAACATTCCAAATAAAATAGATACTAAACATACAAAAGATGCCTATTGATCTATATTATTTATATTTCTCAATTTATATGGTTTGTATTTTGAAATAAATGATTTATATAATGCAAGTATCAAAAAGCAAATACAACCTTTAATAATAATTCTTTCTTATAAAAATGTCAAAACAACTGCAATCAATATCTTAAGTATTAACTTAACGAATTCCCAAAAATAAGAGCCTGTATTATATTCTAAATATAAATAACCCCAATATAAAATTGACTTTATTTTTTTTAAATTATTTCGCTTATTGAAAAGTAAAAAAAATAGACTGCTAATAGAGATTAATAAAAATATTAGGAGAGGAATACATAAAATATAAATCCATTAGTAATGTTTATGTGTATCATATTAAAATGATACATCAGCTTATACCCAATTGATATTGGAAATACTTCTAAAAGACATAAGATTAATCAAACTACTTAAGATTTAAGGACTGTAATACAACACTAAATAAGAGATGGCTATATTGAAATAGCTAAAATTGATTTTATTTTTATGATATATTGTGTAAATTAAATAGGATGTTGACATAATAAAAAGATAAATAAAAGGGTATAAGATTTACTAAATCATCCTAAGATAAATGATATCAATAGAAATTTTATCTACTAAAGAACAATCTAATGAATAAGAAATTACTCTAACAGGATTTCCCATAAATCCTAATAATATTGTAATCTAATAAGGAATTGGTAATTAAAAGGTTGACACTACAAATAATAATTAAAAGTAATTGATAAAAATCTTCAAAAATGTACTTACAGCTATTTGATTCTTTTTATTCACTTAATTTAGAATAGAAGTCTGTGAACTTTTAACAGAAAATATAATAGAAAACAGATTCCTTAATTATTTTAAACTAATACCAAAGATTTAATAAAGTAGCATATAAAGCAGATTAATAATCTGGCTAACATATTCCACATTAATATGATTCAGTATTTGAATATCTACCTTATCCTCTAATATCATATATGTCGCACTATTCACATAATGCACCAAAATATCCATCTTCACATGAATTATATCCTACTTTCCAACCTCCTTTACAATTTTCTACCTTATTTGAACATTATGTAATATATTTATTATTATATTAAGGTCTCCAATATCCCTATTTTATTAGATTCAATTATAATACCTAAAGTAGTTTAAGAGAAGCAGGTTTAACTTCTGCAGTTGTTGTGTCATCTTGAACATCGCATAATGTTTAATTAAGTAAAACTGAATAAAATCCTTAAGAAGCATCACATTATTAACATGCTCCTGTTAATTAATTTTAAATTTCACCTAATTGACAATCTAATATAACAATATTGATCTCTAAATAATATTAATTATGAGTTGAAATAATATTATAAGGGTATTCAGAATTCACTGTTTATGCTATAAAATTATTTTAATATTTTACTTTAGATACTCTGACATAAGAAAATCAATTATAAAGCATGATTTAAATTATTAATTGCTTTGCTATTCAATATTATAGTATCTAAATTATAATCTTTAGATAAATTATTAAATTTAATTGATTTAATGTTAACTGAAGATTAAACAAGTTCAGATACTTAAAATATTTCATTTTCTTTTTATAAGTCAATAATTCTATCATAAATAACACATTATGAATCTTCAAGGTTTTTCATAATTTCATCATTTGAATTAAAACCCATTAAACGAAAAGTTATGTTACTATTAATATATAAATTATCCTCTGTTACAGTTTAATATGAATTTAATTCACATCCACTAGGAAGATTAAAATAATTTTATTAAGGTTTCTTATTGAATTAAATTTAATCGATTTTCATATTTTAACCTTCATATAATGTTATAGGATAATATATAGTATTATAATTATCAAAAGTAACCCCTAATTTCATAGGAGGATAAACAATTGTAGAACCAAAAGCTTTACAATCATTTTTATCTAAATAATTATATTCTTTGATCCATTTACTATTAATAATCTTAGTTGAATAAATAGCACCTGCAATTAATGCATAATTATTATAAAATTAACAAAATTTAAATAGTAATTATTAATCAGATGAATTAGTATCAAAATAAATGCTACCTCCATATTCAGATGCTGTATTATTATAAAATTAAGAGAAAATTATGTATACTGCTTAATTTTATATGTTTAAACAAACTCCATTAGAAGCATTATTATTAAAACAATGTAATTAATCTATTTTAATTAATGAATTATATGTTTCAAATTCTTTTGATACTTATTATTATAGTAATCTGTTGAGATAATTACCATTTGATTCTAATCTTATACATCCATAATATCCACATTAATTATTTGAAATATGAATTTACTTAAATTTCATTAAATTTTATGAATTTACTTAAGTTACTATTCTAATAATTGAATTAGAAACTTTTAATGATTAAAATAAACAATTTTCAAATTTTATCTAACAAACTTATGATTATGTTGAAATTTGTATTAATGATTATTTATTTAAAATTTCTTAATAAATAGTGTTGAAATTACATCTTCCAAGTATTTACAAATAAGTATCATCATAATAATATACTAGATTATTCATCAAATTAAATTATTCATTTTGATTATATATATAACAACCTGATTCAATGTTAAAAAGTTCCTTTTTTTAATTGCAATTTAAATCTGTAAATAAATCAATTTGATTTTAAATATTAATAAATTAGATATTAGAAAAATAAATACTAGTTTAATTTTGATTTGAATTTATTTAAAATAAAGGCAATGTATTTTTACCTTTATAAATGACTAAATCCTTTATTGAGATTTTTTAACATTAATTACATTCTAAAATCTTTTCCTAAAATATATTTAAAACTGAAAAATTATATAGAGTTACATTAGAAAATGTTGTAAAGATTAGACTTCGATTCTATAAAAACTAATTTAATTATTCTTCAGATATTTTCATATATTCAATTAAATAATTAACAAATTAATCCTCATCTTATATAATTTCAACATTCTAAAATAACAATTAACTAATAGAATTCATATCTACTTTATTTTATTTTAAATAAATGACTGATCCTTATAAACTAAAAACATTTTTAATAAAAACTTCAACTATTTTAAGATTTATAAGATGATCAATAACTGATTCAACATAAATTATACTTCCATAGTTTTATGTTTTAATATTTGAAAAAGTGCAATTTTTAATAACAATATCTATTTTAAATGATGGTAATAATATATAAAAACAACCTCCTTTAGTTTCAAAAAGTAAAAATTAGGAATTTATATTAAGAAATTTTGAGTTGTATACTTATATTATTCCTTAATTTTTTGGATATAATGAGAATGCTCCTCCTTGATAACCCAATGTATGATTTATAATTATATTTTAAATGATAAGATTTCTAAAATGAAACTCACCAATACCAGTTTAAGATATAATTGGGAAATAGTTTTATAATTATTCAAAATATTAAACTACCATTTCATTAAAAAATAAATTACTAAATATTTTATAAATCATATTTTAATCCATTTGATTATGATTTATAAAAGTTGAATTAATAATCTACAAAGCATTACAATAAATTAAGAGTTATGTATTACTTGAGTTTATAATAGTATTATCTGCAAAATTTATATTAATCATAGTAATATCACTTTATGGAGATTCTATTAGTAATATATTTGATGATGATATACTATAATCTTATATATATTCATGTAGGATATTAAATGAGGATAAGAAATTTTCTATTTAAATATATTATTTTTATTGACTAGAGATTTCTAGAATTGACTTTGAATTAAAATATTGTGTTGTTAATACTTAATTGGATGTAAAATTAATATTTCTAATAAGCAACTATTCAATTTATTATTTGACTTATGAGTTTTAAGATAATATCTTAATAATTGGTGAATTGAAATTAATGATATTAAAAATATCTATAAAATTTAATTCTAGATTTTAAAATGATTGAATAATTAATATAGGTTTATTAGTTGTTGATGATTATTTTAATATGGAACATTTGTAAGATTAATACAAAAATGAGACACTTTGTTGATTAATATCACTTATTTTAATATAGTTAATTTAAAGTGATATTAAATTATTTATTTGCATATAATTAATTGGAATCTAATTATCAAATGTAGACATAAAATCTCTTTTAAATTATAAATCATCTATTATAATAATTTTAAGAGATAAATAAATTAAAGTTTCATATTCTTCAATATTTTCATTCTCTTTTTCCGATAATCTATAATTAAAGTATATTAATAATTGTGTTAATGTAAGTTGATTTAAAGACGTATCTTAATCTTGAACTACATATAATAGACAATAATTATTATAACATTAATTTTCAAAAAATAAAACATTTTTAATTGTTAATTGACTTGTACTATTTTGTCTATATCCATTATAAAAATAAAAAAGTATTGATTGCTAATATAATTAATTTTGAGATGCATTTACATTAGAAACTTAGGTATTGTCTCTTAAAAAAATTAATCTACTTTAAACAATATAGGATTTATAAATGTTTAATTCCTTTAATTCTATTTTATTTTAATCTATAAAATTTAACCAAAATTAACATAATATTAATTTTGATTTAATTGATAATTAAGATATCTTAATATCATTTTAAATTGATTAATAAAAATAGAATAATTAAGAATTATAAAATTCAGTTTCAATTTGTAATCCTTCAATTATGATTTCTGAAGATGTTACTTTAGTTAAGGCTATAAAATGAGTACTAGTTATTTTGGAGTTTAATAATTTTAAATCTATAAAATACAGTTTTTTAGATTTGGCTTAAGTGATTGTTATTAATCCAAAAGTTTAAGAAGTCAATATCTCATTAAAAAAAACATTATGAAATTCTATCATGTTGATATTATTCATTTCAACTGAGAATATATTTGCTTGTTTTTAATTAGTAAAATTTAGATTGTGAAAGATTAATTATTACTCTATTAAAGAATTTAAATATAACTTAAATAAGCTCTTATCATATGGTTTAAATTATATATTTTAAAGTTTAATAAATTAAAAATCCGTTATTGCAATTTAATTAACTATAAATTCAGCTGAATTTTTACTAAATAAATGTAATTCAACATTTCTTATAGAAAATATATTTTTTAAAAATTGATTTTATAGGAAAGACAATGATGGTAAGAAACATTATTAGTAATTTTAAACTTCAATTTTTATTATTATTTTCTCTATCATTTAAGTATTTGCATATTCATAAAAAACATCATTTTCAAAATCCTTAAATCTCTATACATTACTTTAAGAGAATAATTCATCAATCGTAATATATATTGCAGAATCTTAATTTTGAATAGTCTAATCATATTAGCATATTAAATAATAGTTGATGGATATTTCCATCTAGCAATTTTAATGATCCTAGCATTTTTTATATTATTAGAGATATGAATCATAAACTAAGTTATTGAAATTTCTATTAGGAATTAAACATTTATTAGAAAAATAAGAAAACTAATTACTTTAAAAGTAAGGATTAATCGATTTAAGTTCTTAATCTGATAAAGGAAAACAAAATAAACAATAGGTTGAACAATCTATATATTTACCCTCAATTATAGTTAGAGATAAAAAATCTTAAAAGTAAGGACTAACTTCACAAATATTCTAGTTATCTATTTTAACACAGGTTAAACAATCACAAGCTTTAATACATAACCCATTATAATATTCATAATCTTCCCAACAATCATAACATAATATTTCATATTCATCATTTGGTTTTGAATTTAGTTTTCGAAATAGAGATGATTCAGTATAATAGGTAATATAGAAATATTCAAAAGTAGCTCTTATATTTGTTTTCCAATTATCTTTATATTTTTTAGACTGAATATAACAATTTTTACAATTTAAATCTTTAGGGCATTCAATGCATAATCCATCTTAATCAGCATAGTAACCAGTTTTACAAATAAGACAATAGTGATTAAAAAATACTTTCATACATTAGATACATTAAGGTTATTATCTATCACATTCTAAATCATTGACAAATACTTTATATGGATTATATGGAAAAATAATTAGATAGTTTGTGAAAACTAAGCATTAATCTTATCCATATTCAATGTCTCTTATAAATTATTTACAATATTATGAATAATTATACTAGCAAAGTTAATTTTTAATATCATATTGATAATACTATTCACATTATGCACATCCAAAAACAGCAGTATCAGCTGTTATAAAATCTTATTCTAAAATTAAAGTATTCTTAGTTCTATCATTTGATGAATAAATGAATGCATAATTACAATTATTAATTGGATTATCTATACAATTAAATTAATCATAGCTTATCATAAATTGTTTATTATCTTCGCAAATTAAGCATCTTAAAAATATAATAGATGTCAGCTTATTTATGCTTTGTTCACAACTAATACAATGTGATCCACATCTTTAACAAGATCCTTGAATTAATCCGTAATTTTCAATACAAGTTGTACATATTATTTTTAATTAATCAATATCATATATACATTTAGGGCATTCTTAATGGCATTAAAAACAATCTCCATCTTTTAGATAGTATCCATCTAAACAATTTAAGCATTTATTTAATGATAAGCATTTCTTACATTATGGTTTGCACATTTAACAACTATTATCTTCAAAATAAAAGTTATCCATCTTACATTTTACAAAAACCTTTTCATTTAAATGAGTTCTTCCTTATAAATGATTACAATCTTCTTCTTCTTCAGTACATAGTTTTTCACAACCTTCACATAATTAAAATCCAAATTCAATATCAAATGTATACAAAGTATAATCTTTATATTCTCTATTGCTAAAAAACATTGATGAACTACTTAAACTAGAATATACAATATCTTTTGTACACAAAGGATTACTAATCCAATTGTTAGGATTCAATATACAATCATAACACCTATAATTAATTTCAGGACTAGCATATCATATGTAAAATAGAATACCAAATTGAACATATTTATAGACCATTAAATTTTATATTGATTTAACATTCTTCTGTTGATTATTCTAATTCTATCTCCTTCTTATATAAACTATATATGTCTTAACAAACTAATTAATTTTTAATTTCAGAGTATCCAAATTTGCAAGGACATATATTTTTACCAATATAATATTATCTGTTTTGATAATCATGACAACTTAAACAATTCTTTTCAGTAGGTCCATTACAAGCTTTACAAACTGGATGACATTCTCACATTATATATATTTATAATTACAATCATATTAAGGATTATTTTATTGATACAATTACCATTCAGGAATGCAGGTCAAAATCTATAAATTATATATATATCCTTCATAATAAAATCTACTTGAGAATTTATCTCCTCCAATTTATATAAAAAGTTAAACATCAGCTAATTAATAAATAGAGTAAGGATTGAATGTATTTCCAAAATCATATGCTAAACTGAAAGAATCAAAAGCAAAGAAAATTCTGAACAATTATTATTAATATCCACCTTATTCAAAACTAAAGTATATCCAATTAGATAATCTCTTTAGCATAAGTTCATCAAAATAATTAAAATTATCATAAGGTGTACCTTAATATTAAGTTTAAAAGGGGTAAGAGATTCTTTATACATTTACTTTAATTCCTGATTACTTATTTAAATCTGAATTCAGAACATAAATTAATTAAAAAAGCTTATCTCCAATATTACTATTTTCTGTATAGTCTTTATTAATAGTAATTCTCATCATTTATATATTTGAATCGAAGTATTAATTCTTAAATATATCAATATAATAATACTTTATTTATAATTAATTTATTCCATCCTCTTATTATATATCTTTTGCCATTCAAAAATTTTAGATTTGATTAATAATTAGTACCATCCAAATATTAATTTTCAAATATTACTTCTTATTTAGCTTCAGAACACAAATCAGGAAACTAAATTTATGTTAGCCACCATTACATCATTGTTTTATTTAAAATTCCCTTCGTAAAAGTCACTGAAGTGAATTTCCCTTTAATTTTTTAAAGATTTAGATCTTGATTGAAGAATTTAAATTTCCCACTTCCACCAACTATATTGCTGGTTTCTATTAAATTTTAATATATCCCTTAGACTTAATAGTAGTGCTATTATAATAATCTATCTTCAGTAGAGTATAAAAACCATTAAAATATATTTGTGTTCCTTTAGAATCCAAAATGAGTATATACCCAACTTCCCTCTAAAATATAAAACCCAATATAATGGGAATCGAGTATGTATTATTAATTTTATAGATATATTATAACATATAATATACAACCTGCTGAGTATGTTTATTATAAGAAGTATAGAACAGTATTTTATTTTGTGAGTGAGTCCCACTCAGAAAAAATTAAAAATGCATTACTCTATTCTTAGCTATTATATCGAATTGTTAAGAATTCTTCCTCAAATACTTCCTAATAAGTATTTTGAGGGATTAGATTAAATTTAAACCAAAATTCATAACCATAGCTATTATTTTCATCTAATTCAATTTTATTTGCTTTCTTATAAAATGACAATCTTTCATCAATAACCTCAAGATCTCTGGTTGATTGCTATATAAAACTTAAAATTATGATAAATATATACTAAGAAATTTGTAAAAATATAGAAATAAACTTGAGCATAGACTCTATATATTATTATATTTAATTATATAATAAAATGCCTTATCTTTTAATAATCTCAATAATTCAATAAAGTATTAATATCTATATTTATCATATTTGATAATCTTTTCAAAGTTTTTCAAAAAAAAATAATTATTTTATTTAATTTTATTTGGAAACATTCACCATTCATGAAAAATTTTAAATACTTTCGAATGTTAATCATCCTTATATTTTCATTTTGTTCGTTAGCTTAAAATTTCAAATAAGCTCTAAAATTATTAGATGAATTGAACCCATATTAAAAATTAGAAACTTAAATTTAAACTTAAAGAACAGGGTTTGGATTTTGGTTTAAATACATTGCTTTTAAGAAGTTATTATAAAGCCATATAATAAACGAAAGTTTAGATCCTAGTTTAGAAATTAAAGGATATATTATGTCATTTTCTTAAGGGGATGACTTTGAAATTTTATTATACTTAATGAAAGACTTTAATAATAACTTGATAAACTTAAAATTCATTATAAATTCAAATCAAGAATATATAGTTAATTATTTATTTTACGATTTTGAAGGAATTTGGATCTTTACTACTGTTGCATTAGATCCTATTGAGAGCTCAATTGAAATTTATTTATATAATGAGTAATCATTTAATAGTTTCATCTACAATAAATTTCAATTAACTACTTAAATTCCATAAGTAATAAATAGTTATTTGGGAGGATATGGAAAAGTATTATTAATAACAATTATTATAGGTACAAAACCTTAATTTGTTACCCTTTACAGCAAAATATTCTGAATTTCTAATTATAGAAGTATTTGATATGATAGGATATAATTATTATTAGTTTTATCAAAAGATAATTTTAGCTTAAACATTTGAAAGAATTGAACCTTAAGAATAAAGAATTTTATTAGTTGATGATTAATATTTTAATGGAAATTAACATTAAAATAAAGTTATCTTTATGGAAGGTTCCACATTTTTAATATAAGGTTGGGTCAAATTAAATGAATAAGTCTAAGATTATGGATTTATACTTATTACTATTTCTTATACAGAAGATGTAACCTCATTTAAATTTCCAGGAGATTAAATCTTAGTGTTACAATATCAGCTTTCAACCAGTGGTTAACTAAGCACCTAATTCACCATAAGTTAATAATTTAATTAGCATCCAAACATATACGACCCTTATATTTATTGTGGATAAGAATCTAGTGGGTATTTTGGATTGCCTTAAATTTATCGACAATTAATATCTTGGCATTATATTTAATATTAACAAGGAAATAAAGGTCAACTCTCAACTATTTACCTCTACTTTTCTTATGATCAAATGGTGGTTGGAGGGTCTCCTTTCATTAATTTTTAGCCTTACTATTTTTCTAATGTTAATGCGAACATCAATTTAGCAGGATCAAAAGATTTCAAGACTTTTCTGAATGGTTAAATATCAAAGTTAGAATTTATACATAGTTACAAATATACTAAACCATTTTTACCAAGTATAATATTGAGTTTAAATGAGATTGTCATCCTACTTGTAAAGATTGTTTAGGTCCTTATGATAATTAATGTTTGAATTGTAATCCAATTTATAATAGGATGTATTTACCAATTAAAAATATGTGTGTTTGTTAAATTGGATATATAGAATAATTTGATAGTCTTGATTGTGTATCTCTTAAACAGATGTATTAAAATGCTGTTATTTTAAACCAAAAATTAAATGAACAAGAGGCAATAAACTGTTAATTAGGTTATTTTGAATTTCTAAATTCATGTCATCCATGGTATTAATGCAATCTCTATAATTAGTCCATTTGGAAATTAAATGCTAAATTGTTTAGATTGTATAAATAATTAAAAAGATTGGTTTAGAAATCCCATTTGTAATTGGGATTTTGAGCAGAATTCTTTTTCATTTAGATATACAAAAAGATAGTAAGAATTTTTGGATTTGTATTTAATTAATTAGCCATTTTCAATATAAATATGTGATGGATGTGCAGAGTTTTGTTAATAGAATAGCAATGAATGTAATAAGCTTTTAGGAAATTATCATTTAGGCCAATAAGTATATATTAGATGCAAATAAAATTATATATTTATTAATGGAGTTTGTAAACATACTCCTCCTTTTTGTTTAATTTAGAATTCATAAGGAATTTGTATTGAATGTCTTTCATAATATTACTTTGATTAAGATAAATAAAATTGCATTTAATGCCCATAAGAATGCCTATAATGCCATTATTATGAAATTTTTAACAAAGTATTATGTGATAGCTGTTAGGATGTAAGTTCTGTAATTTTTAATGGAGTTTGCACTCGATGTGGTTTAAATTGTAAAATTTGCTAACCTGATTTTAACGTTTAAAAATAATAATCATTTTTAAGATGTCTAGAATGCATAGATATGAATTTATATTATATAATGTTCAATGCTGTAGATTGTTTAGAAATAACAATAGATTATTGTTAATACGCCTTTTAGTATCTAGAGAATAATCATTCGATAACAACTATGGATGTATATTTTGAACCTAGAGATTTTGATGAAAATATTAAGGTTGGATGTGCAAGATGTATGGATGATCTTTTTACTTACTCTCTCATTACTTAAAAATGTGTATATACTTTGTATTAATATGAAATGTGTAAATAATCTATTTTTGATTTTTATGGAAATTATATTTGTTTAATCGCTTACAATTAAGTTCTTCCTTTTTAGACAATTTATGAATAATATGCCTATTGTCCATTAATAGATTAATGTGTAGATTGTTTAAAAATCAATGATAATAATCAGATTTGTTTAATTTGTAATTATGGATATTATGCATCTTATACTGGAGTTTGTATTAAATGTCCTGTTGAGCTTAATTGTTTCAGATGTGAATAAAATTTAAGATTATTTAACCATAATTTTAGAAAAAATCTTAGAGCATTTTATAAATATTTTGTTGAAGAAACCAATCCAAATCACTTTTATAATGATTATAATGAAATATTTGAAAAAGAATAATACATAGTTTAATGCACTAAATGTCTAGAAAATTAAGAATTATATAATGGAAAATGCATCAAAGCATGTCCAATAGATTGTGAATCATGTATTAAAATTAATGATGAAAACGTATGTCAATCTTGTCCATATACTTATTTAGGTAAGAGTCTCTCTGTTGTTGATAAGACTTGCTTAGAATGTCCTACTTATTGTTCTATTTGCATTAAAAGAACTTAATCATAAGTATTAGCAATAAATCCTTATTATACAAGTTAATCTTAAATTTATTAGAACATTTGTATAAAAGGATATTCATAATCATATTTTTATGATCAAGATCTTTAGAGTTATTAAGATTGTAGTGATTATCCTGATCAATAGAAATGCTTTAAATCAGTTACAATTGATGTCAAAATATATTGCTAGGAAAGTTTTGTTTCTAATAAAAATTAATTAAATATTAAAGATTTATTCTCTTCAAATAGCGAAATTAATTATCTTTCATATTTTGAAAATCAAAAGTTTTACTCTTATGCTAATAAAAATACTATTAAAGAAGTCATTTATAATTTTGAAATTATAGATGGTATTGAAAATTCTTGTATAATTCCTCAATAAGGACACTTTTAATAGAGTATGAGCAAATATGTATTTTCTGCAATGTAATATTGTTATTAATTATAGATTAATTAAATTAAATATGTACTCTTAATAATAGTCAGACCTATATATTTTTGGGAATCTTTAATTTTTAGGTTTTACTGAAATAATCATTTCCAATATATCTTTTATATAGTCTTCTAATTTAATAGCTACAATAACTGTTGATTCTTTTTTTACACAAAGTACACTCTTTTAGAATATTAATTTTGGATCTCTTAAAAAATAGTAATAATTCAAAATTATTGCAGGAAATTAATACTTAATAGAATTTAGAGATACTTAATTTATAAATTTACATTTATCTGAAATGAATTCTCAATTTATCTCAATTAAAACTAATTAACCACTATCGTAATTAATTTTAAATAATGTTAATTTTATAAATTGTAATTTTATGAATATCATCTTATTTAACATTTTAAATGAAAACTCTATTAAAATATACAATACAAACTTAAAAATTACCAATATGGTTCTTAAAAACTCTACTTACATAAAACTTTCTAGTAGTGATATGAATAATCAAATTTAATTACAAAAATTGAATCTGAATTTAATTATTAATGATTCCCTACCATTCTTCAATTTTATATATTTCTCTTAAATTATTATGAAATATACACTCATATAGGATTCAACCTTTATAAATACTATTTTTTCTACATTAAATAATCTTTTTTAAATGGAAGATATTACTCTATCATAAATAAGCCTCTAATCCTAAAGTACTTTATTTTAAGGTGGTTTATCTTTTATTGATGATCCAAAATTCATAATGGACACAATATATTTCAATTTTATTAAATATGAAAAAGAAATCCCTTTAATCTTTGTAAATCTAGAAAATACTCAAGCAACTTAACTTTAACTTTAATTATTAAATATTTAAATTTAGAATTCTAAAATAACATAAATAGAATTATTAAATGAGATTGATATTTCAAAATATAAAATATATTTATCATGTAGATCAATTATAATCAAAAACTTTTTAATAATAAGGGAATAAGATTTACCAGAAATAGCAATACTTAATTCAATGGAAGTACATATTGATAATTTACAAATATTATCTAGATAAAGAGAATAATTTTTAAGTTTTATTTGTTTAAACGATTAGAAATTCTAACTTGAATATTCTCTTATCACATTTTTTCAAGTGACTAATATTAATATTCAAAATTCAATCTTCTCAAATGTAACTCTATACAACTAAGGAATATTATAGATTATTTATGATTAAAAGATGAATCTAATTTAAGAGATTTAGGAGAAAACCATTACAATTAATTAAGTTAAGTTTGAAAGAAATCTACTTCTAAAGAATCTTAATTAAAATTCTCTTGGACTTATTAGTATTATTGATTAAAACTAAATTTTAATTAAACTCTTTAATTTAATATTTCAGGGTAATTTATTGAATGAATTTTTGGAAGAATCTTAAAGTGCATCATCTTTACTTATAGTTGCTATTGCTCCAAGAGGGTTATTTTCATTAATTAATTCCTATTTAGAATATAATTTAATAATGAATTCTAGTGTTTAATTGCTATATATCAATACTAAATAATTAAATATTGTTAATACACTATTTAACAATAATAATGTAATGAATTACACAACACTATAATATTTTATAAAAGACCTTTCATCTTCTATTACATCAATATACTCTTAATCTGGAAATGGGTATTTGAAAACATCATCTCTATTAGTAAATAATGTCCATTTGAATACTTCATAAGGATTTTATGGAGGTGGATTCCAAATAAGTAGTTAGAATATTTCTTAAATAATAATACAAAATAGTAAATTTAGTAATTTATCTAATTTAAAGGATAATTCTTTATCTTATGGAGCAGCTATATATCTAGAAATATAATCATAAGAAATTATAATGAAATTTATCAATATTTCTGTAAACTAAGTTTTTACTTAAAATTTAGGAGGATTTCTTTTTATAAAATCTTCAATTTATCAAAAAATATAGATTGATTTTTATAATTCATATTTTAAAGATAATTATGCTGATTAAGGATCAATTCTATATTTTGATAATTCTATCAATTCAAATTAATATCTATGTAAATTAAGTCTAACAGATATACAAGTTGAATAATCAACATATTAAACTTATTTTGAGAATTTAAAATTAGATAATTAAAATTAGATTAATAATACATTACTAAAATAAAAGTAATTAATAAATTTAAAAATGTGTTCTTTAGAATTAAAAAATTCCATTTTTGTTAATTTGATTTAGGAAGGCATATTAACTGTTGAGTAATCTTCTGAAACTGTTTTATCAAATTTATTAATTGATAATGCGATAATTGTTAATCAATAATTAATTAATATTTTAAGTTATAGTGATATTTAATTAACAAATATTTAGGTGCTTAATACATAAAATAAATTTAATTATAAGAGTAAGAAAAAGATCTGTAAAATTATTTCTTCTAAATTTAATGATTGTTTTACATTATCATAAGAAAAAGAATAAATTAGCCAATTTGTTTGTGTCTAAGAATAATTGAGTTTTTCATCAGAATAATCTGCATCAACTCTTATTAATATTCTTTAATAATTTACAATGAAAACTATCTTTTTTAGAAATATTACATTTATGAACAATCAAGTTAATGAATTAATTAATATTAAATCTTTAATTAAATAATAAAACACATCTTTAATAATTATGGATACTATTTTCAGTCATTAAAATTTGTGTTTAAATTCTTGTTTAACAATAGAACCAATAATATTTTAGTTAGAAGATAAGATAGTATCAAAAGATATCCTTATATCAAATTATTATTGTTTAGAAAATAAGGCTTAATAAGGAGGTTGTTTGTAAATTTTCTAATTTTCAATCATTTTATCAAATTCAAATTTTATTAATAATACAGCAATATTGAAAGGAGGAGCTATCTTATATGAAGGAAAAAGTTTAGTTCTTTAACAGTCTTAAATTTATTACAATAGAGCTCAGTAAGGTGGAGGTATTTTTTCAAATATTTAATTACCAAAAATTATAGAGCAAGAAACATTTAAGGCAAACTAAGCTAGTTATTTTGGGAATGATATTGTTGAAATTCCATCAAAATTAGCAATAACAATTGATAATTATTAAAATATTCTATTCCCTATAGAATTGGATAACAATCAATCAATTCAATTAGATCAAATATTAATTAAAAATTATACTATGTTTGATGGAAGCATTACTAATTATATTTATTTTCCATCAGGATAAAAAATTAGTTAATATTAGTATTTTGATCAGATATAGAATAAATATATAGATGCTAATTTAACTTTGAGAGTTGTTGCTTTGAATAGATAAAATGATATTATGAGAAATCTAACAAATTCTTTCTGCACAATATTCAATGATGATGCTTAAATCTATTTAAAAACTAAATTTAATGAATCCTCATAAGATTTTTATTTCGATGATCAAATTTTTACATTCTCACCATACAATGGATTACCTATTTTATTAAATATCAAATGTGATTGTATTAAAGTCTTAAGTAATAAAATATCTAACTCTTAAAATTATTAATTATAATTTTCGGTAAGATCATTTCATTGTAAAATTGGAGAAATCTTTGATCATGATTAATGTAAGGCTTGTGATTACACTTAAGATTTATATTCTGTTACAATCAAATCAACTAAATGTTCAAAAAGAAATGAACTCACAACCTCTTAAGTAACATCTGGTTAATTAAAACTCAGATAAGGTTTTTGGAGATATGATTAAAATTCAGATGATATTTTATAATGCTCTTATTCATAAACTAAATGCAAAGGAGGTTGGGAAACAGGAGATTTTAGTTGTGAAATTGGTTATGTAGGAGCATTGTGTGAATAATGTGATATTTATGGTGTTAGAGGTTCAGAAAGATTTTAGAATCTTTTTAAGTATTCTTGTCAATAATGTTCAAGCTAGAGATATACTATCTTCTATTACATTATTTTAAATATATGGTATTAATATTTATTTTACAAATTAGGAATATCTTAGCCATTGGAATAACAGCTTTCTGTATAAAAATTGATTTTAACAAGTTGTTTAGGGTATTCTGGTTTTCAACTATTAGTTGCAACAAAATATTTCTTCATTATTTCTAGATTATATTCTATTTAACTATGTTGCAATTAAATATACCTATACAATTGTCATCAATTATAAACTTTTTGGGTAATCCTTCGGAGTCAATATCCTTTTCATTAGATTGTGTATGGTCTGATTACGAAACTACATTCAATATTATTTATATTAGAGCCATAATCTAAATATTTTCACCTATCCTCTATCTCATAATTATTTGTTTATTTATTCTACTAGTATTTAGGGTAGAGAGTGAAACTCGTCAGCATTTAATATTTAATTCATTACAATATTGCAAACTCTATTATTCCCCAAGTATATTCTCTTGTTTGATATCTTTGATCTCATATAGGGAAATAGGGGGATAAAAATGGATTCTAGCTGATGTCACTTATTTATTTGATTCATAAGAACATTATTAATGGATTTTATAATTTATTTTTCCAATATTCATTTTATTTCTTATCATATTGGGATTGGACTTTGTTGCAATATTTTAAAGAAAAAAATAATTGACACTTTTAAAAACAAAAATGATGTTTGGTTATTTGTACTTAAATTATAAAAGTAAATATTATTATTGGGAGTACTGCAAATTGATATAAAAATTCTTATTAGTAATTGTGCTATTATAGTTTCAGGATTAAATAGTCTTGAAAGCAACCTTTGTAGTATTAATTATAATAATCTATTAACAATTAGTAGTAATATATCAACCATATAAAGCATCCTTATTTAATAATTTAGATAGTTAAATGCATATAGTTTGTCTGTCAACAATTATTTTTAGTATTTTAATTGTTTAAAGTGAAAATTATAACTTGAAATTCATAGAAATTTGCAGCTATGTTTTATTAATAGCAATAAATGCTTAATTTTTGTTGTATCTTACCAAGCTTTCCATAAAACTAAATTCTGTGTAAGTAGAAAAATTTATAGATAAGATAAATTCTAAATTAACATCATTATTCCCAATATTAAAATAATAAAAAGTTTGCTTGTGTTTTGTTTAAAAAAGAACTAAGAAAAGTACTTAAATAAGACAAAGGTTTTAGAATCTTGTAAGATAGATAGTCGAATTAGGAAAAAATAAGTGTTTAACTCCAAAGAAATAAGAGAAGGGTAATAGAGTATCTATTAGATACTTCTAATAAGACTTTGATACTGGTTAGCAATTGACAATTACAAATACAAATTTACCATAAATAAGTGACAATTAAAAAATGTTAAAAACCAATCCTGAATTCAATTAAGGTGGTGACGATGGATTAGAGTAATTAAATAGAACTCTTAAAGCCAATAAATAGAATAATTAAAAAAAATCCTAAATTTGAGTTAATAATATGTATAGATTAAATGTATAATTTTTAAAATTTGATTTTTTATAATACAATTAAGAATTTAATATTATATATAAAAAACGGATGATCGATCGTCTAATTATAGGTTTGGCAATATTGTTAATGGTTGGAAATAATTATGCCTTTGACATACCTCAAGCACTAGAGATTCCGATTGAGAAAGAGTTTAAATTAACCTAAACATAATTCAATTTATTGTACAGCATATTTGCAGTTCCAAATATAGGATTATCAATTGGAGGAGGTATCATGATAGATAGAATGGGAGGACGATGGGGAGTATAAATTATAAAATAATAGGTATTTACATTTTCATTAATGCTTGGATTATCATAATTGTTTATAGCATTTGGTGGATGTTATTAAAAATATTACATGATGTTAGTAGGAAGAGCAATATTTGGAATAGCAAGTGATCTATTGCATATAGCAGTATTTAAAGTGATTGCTAGAAGAATGCCACATTGTTTAGGAACAGCAATGGGTTTGATTTTAACAGTTCCAGAGTTAGCAGCAGCATTGAATTCTTTTTTATCACCATATTTATTTGAGAAAACTCATTCTTTAGAGTTACCTTTACTTTTTGGATTATCATTGTGTATATTGGTATATTGAATAATCCTAAGATTATAGTCATTTTTATCTGGATTACTAATGATATATTTAGATAAAAAATATGATGCATGTTTAACAGAAGAACCAGATGAAGAGATTTCATTATCTAAATGTAATTGATCAAACTAAAATAGTTAAGCTTAGTAAACCATTTGTTAGAATGAGTCTAATAACAACATTGATGTTAGCAGCTTATGTTCCATTTTTAGATAATGCTAATAAATTTTATCATGAGAGATTTGGATTTAGTATTATGCATGCTGGTAGAATAGTTACTGTTGGATATATTGTAGCAGGTATTATAATATCTATATTAACATTAGCTATCTCATCTCCAATTATTGGAAAAATTAGTGACTCTTTTTCTCATAAACGCTAAGTTCTTATTGTCATATCCACTTTAATGTTCTTTTTATCGCATTTACAATTGTATTATATTCCTCATTCTACTCATCCCAACTATATGTCAGTTTTCGCGTAATTTATATTTTCTAACTATGTGAAGTTTGATAACTTTGGGATTGTCTTATGCTTGCTATTCAAGCATTCTGATGCCTGCATTACAATCAACTGTCCCTGATAATATGTTAGGTATTTTTATTAGTTTTATTAAGAGCTACTGCTTTGGGAATATTGGGAATCATTGAAAATATCTGTATGGCAACAGTTCCTATGCTATCAGGATTTGTATACACTTTTTTAAAGGGAGAGAAAGATAGAATGAGAGATGTTGATATTATTTATTTAGTATTAGCAGGAATTGGGGTTTGCTTATCCATAGGAGCATTACCATCTTAAGGAAAAGATATCAAATATTAAAAAGATGCAATTAAACAATTGCATTAATAACCTGAAGAAAATAACAATTTAATTTGAATTTATAATAAATACATTTCATTTCTAATATATTTCTATTCCAGAACTTTACAAACTTCTAATTACTAAATCTTCAAATTCTTCAATACTTATTAATCCATCTCCATTTGTATCTGTCATATTCATCCATTCTTTCAGATCTTCATCTGTTGGCTGATAATTATTTATCCCTACCTATTTATATGTTTCAATTAATAATCCTCGAACTTCATCTGAAGTTATAGACCCAGAATTATCTGCATCAAATTTACGGAATATTTTTCTTGCAATTTCTAATCTGTCATTAGCAATTTTTGAGTATTTTTGTTTCTTTTGTAAATTCACTATTTGAATAGTATTACAGAAATATCTAATGCATAATTATTCAAAATCCTTCTTTTAACCACTTCCAATAACTTATTTGTATTCTTCAATATCTTCTTATTAAATCTGATATTATTTACCCATCATCTTATAATTATTACTCATCATTGTTTAAACTAACAAATATAAAGGTCTAATATACTATCTAAACTTCCTTTTTTTGTATAATAATTATATAGTTATCCTGCAATTTAAACAGCTTATTCTCTTTACATGATTTTTATTTTTATAATTAATTTATCATATTATTGCTAAAATATTTTCCATAAAGGATTGTAATCTTATATAACTAAGAATATATAATAATAATAAAAATCATTAAATAAATAGTCCACATTACTACTCAATATATTAAACTATCATTATTATATGAAATAAATTCTATATACATAATGCATTTATTTAATCTAATAGAAGCTCATAAAACTTGAATTACTTAATTAAGAATTGTCTTTAATCACTCTTATAGTTGATTTATTAAGAATCTATTATGTATTCATATTTATTGATTGACCAAATATGAAAATAGTAATAAGATATTAAAAGGGAACTGTTGATACATTTCAAATTATAAATATATTATCTATAGGAGCAGTTTCTTTTATTTGAGTTTTCATTAATAATTAAAATAATGCATGTCTCATTAAAAGACATAATGCCACCTCAGCATTCCTAACATAATCCACTATCAAAGATCAAGTTTAAGATTAGTAAGAAGGTGGAATCTCTTTGTCAATGCAATTAAAAAAGTTGTTTAATCTGTGCTCGAAAAAGATCATCATCAATGTTGAGTATCAAAAATTCGTTGGTGGTTGATGAAAGTTCACCTGTTTCTAAAAGAACTGTTGATCAAAAAGCAATTTTAGTATAATAAGCTGTAGTCTCAAAATAAATATCAAGACAACAATCAAATCATGTCATTCATCACAGTTATTATAGTGGTAAATAAATCAATAATACTACTTCAACTACAATGGTTAATAATTCTCGGACAAGAAAGACTTCTCTTGAATCTTCACCTCCTAAAGAAAATGGTAAACTTATTAGAATCTATTATAGTAATCGGAAGACATTCCTTCAAATTTCTATATGTAATTGGAAAAGGTGGATTTGGAAAAGTTTGGAGAGTTGAAATGAAAGCCAATCGTTAAGAATATGCACTTAAAGAAATGCTAAAATCTAAGTATCTTTTTATCTGAATGATTATTAGAATCATCTCAAAAAGGTCTGTTAATTCTGTAATGAATGAAAAGTATTTACTCGAACATCTCAAACATCCTTTTCTAGTCAATATGCATTATGCATATTAAGATAGAGAAAACTTATATCTAGTATTGGATTTATTAAGAGGAGGAGACCTCAGATATCATATAGGTAGAAATACTAGATTCTCTGAAGAACAAACAAGTATTCATTATATATTATATTAAAAGAGTTTTTTGTATGTTGTATTTTATTGGCTCTATAATATTTACATTAAAATGGTATAATCCATAGAGATGTAAAGCCTGAAAATCTTGTTTTCGATAAAGATGGATTTCTAAGATTAACTGATTTAGGAGTTGCTAGATTAAATAAGGATTCTACTGCTAGTGATACTTCAGGAACTCCAGGATATATGGCTCCAGAAGTTATGTGTAGACTTGATCATTCATTTCCTGTTGATTATTATGCTCTTGGTGTTATAGCTTATGAATTACTACTTGGTAAAAGACCCTATAATGGCAAGAATAGATAAGAAATTAGAGATCAGATCTTAGCCAAATAAGTTTAAATTAAAGATGAAAGATTCTCTCCTAAAGCTCAGGATTTTATAAATAAAGTATCCTTTTATTTTATAATTATATAGCTACTCATAAGAAAGCCTCAATAAAGATTAGGTCACAATGGAATTGAAGAGATATTTGAACACTAATGGTTAAAAGGATATCCTTGGGGCAAACTAATCAACAAAGAAGTAAAGTCTTCATATGTTCCTGGGGTAAAGATTTTTATAATAAATTAGAGCATAGATGGAAATTTCGATTTTCAAAGCTAGATATCTGCTGATAGTGAACCTTAAGAGGATGCTGCATCTCTTATCAGAAGAAAAAGTGTTTAATGTTTATTTGAGGGATACAAATTTCAATGAATAATCTTTTATATAGCAATCAATCCTTATTCCCATCTCTTTCCAAAAAGAATTACTTAATTCCATCAGGTTCAAAGTCTAGTTTCTAATTTTTTAATCTTGAGTAATAAATTCTTTATTACATGGTTCCTTTACTTAATGATGAATATTTATTAGATATCTATTCATCTAACCTAGTCTTATTTTACAATAAAGAGTGTATTCAATTTTACTCAGATTTAATATCCTATTTCTATTACTATAATAAAATAATATATTACTAAATTCAGCTAAGTTATTTATTTTCTTAAATGACACTGCCTTTCATATCCACTATAATCGTATAGAGAATATGAAATTAAACAATAATCTCCATATTCTGTTAATTTTCTATATATCAATTTTATTAATCTGCTTCTATTTTCTTTTTTTTTAATCCTTTTTCTTTTTAGTGCTTATTTGCAAATTTACATTATAATAAATTCTTAATTCGCTCGAAATAAATTTCCAATGTGAATTTTATCAAAATAAATATCTACTTATTTTGAATAATTGAGCAGCAAGGCAAAGTTGGATATATATTATTAGCTCTATTTCGTAGAAATTTGGTTTTTCTAAAATTTATTTTTCCATTTATGGAGATTATTTTCTTCAATCCTTTATTTGTCTAACGATGATTATATAAATATGTGATGAAGTATTCTATCTTTTATGAATTTTGTTTAATTCTTAAAAAATCTAATACATTCGGATCATTTTAGACTATTTATACACAAATGAATGCATGAATTATCTAATAAATAAATTAATGAATTATAAAAAAAAGCCACAGAATTAATGTGCAATTAAAAAAAATATTAAAAAAAGCATCAGGGGTGCTTATAATAAAATCTCAGCCGAACGAAAACGTGAGATTCTGAGCACCCTTATGCATTCAAGTGATTCGTTGAGCCAAATATCACAACATTTTAATGTAAATAAAGAAACCATTAGATCATTTTATAAAAAATTAAACCATAAGAATTTATATTTGGATCTAGAGTTGTATCTAGTCTCCAAACATTTAAATTTGGAGGAAAGCAAAGACGGAAATATAGAAAAAAATCAAATATCAAAATAACTTAAACAAGACATCGATAATTACCAACTTGACGAAAAACTTGAAAAAATTCTAAAAGAAATCTAAATTAAAAGAGAATAATCAAAATCAAAAAAAAAAAAACCTGTAATCTAATTTACCTCAAAAAATAGAAGAATTATTAACAAAATTGTAAGTTTTATAATCCTAGCCGGGGCAGCAGCGGCTATAAACAATACTGAATTTATCACCGACATTTAAAAAAAAACAATAGAAGAATTTTATGACGCATTTTTTTTCTAATATTTAGATTATGATCCAGTATTTTCAAATATCATATACACTTCCATGTCGCTTTAGAATTATGAATACGAATCCAGCTAATTTTCTTAAAGCCAATAGACCGAAACGAGACCTTATTTCCCCTGAATAAGAAAAAATTGAGATAAATAAAAAAAAATATATAAGAAACACAATTTTTTTAAATATTTTTTTTTTTGTTTATAAATATTTTTATTTCTTTTTTAAAATTAATCTAATAAAACCCATCTGAATGCAAATATTAGTAATGATTAATCTTATTTATATCATAAAAATTTGCCAAATACTAATTTTTAATAAATAAATTAAAATAAAACAATTCAATAAAATGGTTCAAGTTATTAACTTATCAATAATCAAGATTTTTGATATAATATTATTTTCTAAAATTAACAATTTTTCCAAAATTTAATGTAGTATATTTAAAATATATGAATATTTTAAAAGTTGCTAATTCTGAGAAATTCAATTTATATTCCACAATGTAATTATGCATCAAATATATTGATTTTAAAGAGTATATCATGAATTAACTTTGATAAGGTTGTCATTTTTTGGAATCTCCTAATTTTTTCTACGTCATTTGATATAAATTAAGGTTCGAAGGGCTTGAGTATTTTTTCATAAATATTTTGTATTTAAGTATGGATACTTAAGAGTAAATAAATCCTAATTATGATGTTGTTGTGTGTGGAACTGGTTTGATTGAATGCATACTAAGTGGATTACTAAGTATGGAAGGCAAGAGAGTGTTTCACATGGATCGTAACCCTTATTATGGAGGAGAGGGTGCATCACTAAATTTAACTAACCTTTGGAAATTGTTTAAGGCTGGATAACAATTTCCATAATAATTAGGTATGTATTAGTTATAAATTTGAAAAGGTTAGAATAGAGATTGGAATATTGATTTGATTCCAAAGTTTGTAATGGCAAATGGATAGCTTGTTAAGATATTACTTAAGACCAAAGTGGCACGTTATTTGGAATGGAAAGCTATTGATGGCACATATGTATTCTAAATGAAAGAGCCAGGTTTGTTTAGCAAGGGAGGTGGTAAAATCGAGAAAGTAAATATCATATAATAATATCAATAGGTTCCAGCAACAGCTTCAGAAGCTCTTAAATCTGATTTAATGGGTATGTTTGAAAAAAGAAGATGCTAGAAATTCTTGGCCTATGTATCCAATTATGAAGCAAGTAATCCAAAGACTCATGATGGTAAAATGTGATTAATATTATAGGATTGAATCTCAATCAAATGTCATGTGCTTAATTACTTAAGAAATTTGAATTAGAGCCAAATACAATTGATTTCATTGGTCATGCTGTTGCATTATACTCAAATGATCTATTCTTAGATAAGCCAGCAATTTAAACAATTGAAAAGATCAAATTGTATATGGATAGTATTGGAAGATATGGAGATAGTCCATTCATATATCCAATTTATGGATTGGGTGGTATTCCAGAAGGATTTTCTAGAATGGCTGCTGTAAATGGTGGTACATTTATGTTAAATGCTGATTTGGATGAAGTATTATTTGATGGGGATGGAAAAGTATAAAAAATATTTAATTTTAGGTATGCGGATTAAAATCAGAGAAAGTTAAGGAATTAATGGGAATAGAATAAATTAATTGTAAAATGATTATTGCTGATCCATCATATGCATTAAAAGCAAAATTATCAAATAAAGTTAAATCTATTGGAAAGATAGTTAGATGCATTTGTATTCTTAATCATCCAATTCCAAATACAAAGAATTTACCATCTGTTTAAGTTATTATTCCTTAAAGATAAACAGGCAGAAAGAATGGTAGATATATTATATTAATTAGATTAGATATTTATGTTATGATGGTTAGTGATGTTCATAATGTTTGTAAGAAAGGATTCTTTATTGCTATATTAAGTACTAATGTTGAAACCAACAATCCAGAAAAAGAATTAGAACCAGCATTTGAAATTGTTGGACCAGTCTTAGAAAAGTTTATTACTGTAATATAAATAATAAATATTATAGGTTTCTGATGTTTATGTTCCAACAGATGATGGATCTAAAGATAATATCTTCATTTCAAGTTCATTTGATCCATAATCCCATTTTGAAGGTGAAACTTAATAAGTGTTGAATGCCTACAAAAAAATTACAGGAAAAGATTTAGATTTAACCAATTTACCATTAGATTAGGATGATTAATGATATATAAATAAAAAGTAAAGCAGATATATGTCTATATATTTAATGATGAAATTCTAAATAATAAGAATATCAACAAAGACTTAGCTTATTTATATATAAACATTCAAATGCTACCATATTTGCTTTCTTAATTATCAACTAATCTTCCTATTTTGAATTCAGATTCAATATCTTCATCCTTTCCAGTAGCTTTATAATTGAATTTCTATCGTTATTGAAAAGTTCTCAAAATATCTCTTAAACTCATTTTATGTACTTCGAATGTATAAAGCATAAACCCTGCAACTCCAAAACAAATCAAATAAAATAAAATTGATAAAATTGAACTAATAATTTTAAAAGAACTATTACAATGAATTTTATGTAGAAACTACACATTGCTTTTAAAACACCATAGTAATATCTTAGAAATACTATAAAGGAATATTTAATTCTATTGTTGTATTTCCATTTTCAACACAATTATATTCTACAATTAAAGTTGAGGGTTCATCTGTCACTACTCCACCTTTAAATAAATCACCTCTAATTATAGGTTTTGTTATAGTATGATCGGCATCAACATATGGAGGAGATATATGTACTTCTGGAATTAATTTTAGTATTGCTTCTAAAACTTAAAATTCTTCTTATGTTGCTTCTGAGTCTGATTTTGATTAATCAGCTGCATTAAAGAAATCTTTTGTTTCCTCTTTATTCAAAATGTTTTCTTCATCACTACTCTTAGTCAGATTCATATAAACATAAAAAATGGAATAATTCAGATTAGATGGGACTGTGAATACAAAATTATCGAAGTCTTTGTCCCAATAAGCTTTATTTACTAATTCTCCATCCNATTAATTAGATTAGATATTTATGTTATGATGGTTAGTGATGTTCATAATGTTTGTAAGAAAGGATTCTTTATTGCTATATTAAGTACTAATGTTGAAACCAACAATCCAGAAAAAGAATTAGAACCAGCATTTGAAATTGTTGGACCAGTCTTAGAAAAGTTTATTACTGTAATATAAATAATAAATATTATAGGTTTCTGATGTTTATGTTCCAACAGATGATGGATCTAAAGATAATATCTTCATTTCAAGTTCATTTGATCCATAATCCCATTTTGAAGGTGAAACTTAATAAGTGTTGAATGCCTACAAAAAAATTACAGGAAAAGATTTAGATTTAACCAATTTACCATTAGATTAGGATGATTAATGATATATAAATAAAAAGTAAAGCAGATATATGTCTATATATTTAATGATGAAATTCTAAATAATAAGAATATCAACAAAGACTTAGCTTATTTATATATAAACATTCAAATGCTACCATATTTGCTTTCTTAATTATCAACTAATCTTCCTATTTTGAATTCAGATTCAATATCTTCATCCTTTCCAGTAGCTTTATAATTGAATTTCTATCGTTATTGAAAAGTTCTCAAAATATCTCTTAAACTCATTTTATGTACTTCGAATGTATAAAGCATAAACCCTGCAACTCCAAAACAAATCAAATAAAATAAAATTGATAAAATTGAACTAATAATTTTAAAAGAACTATTACAATGAATTTTATGTAGAAACTACACATTGCTTTTAAAACACCATAGTAATATCTTAGAAATACTATAAAGGAATATTTAATTCTATTGTTGTATTTCCATTTTCAACACAATTATATTCTACAATTAAAGTTGAGGGTTCATCTGTCACTACTCCACCTTTAAATAAATCACCTCTAATTATAGGTTTTGTTATAGTATGATCGGCATCAACATATGGAGGAGATATATGTACTTCTGGAATTAATTTTAGTATTGCTTCTAAAACTTAAAATTCTTCTTATGTTGCTTCTGAGTCTGATTTTGATTAATCAGCTGCATTAAAGAAATCTTTTGTTTCCTCTTTATTCAAAATGTTTTCTTCATCACTACTCTTAGTCAGATTCATATAAACATAAAAAATGGAATAATTCAGATTAGATGGGACTGTGAATACAAAATTATCGAAGTCTTTGTCCCAATAAGCTTTATTTACTAATTCTCCATCCTTAACAACTGTTTAATTATAAGACTTAATAAGAGCATCTACATTTAATCCATGTCGTTTTATCAAAGGACTTCCACATAATTTTTACCAATAAATTTTAGCAGACCCACAAGATGGTATATTAAATAAAACTTCATACTGAATCAATCTACCACCATATTATTTACATTTGTAATCAATTTTTAATGAATAAACATTGTTTTAATGATGCTCTATTCTTAGTGTACTATTTGCAAAATAATGATCATCAAATTCTAATTGTACCATATCTTATGTTAATTAGATCTTATTATCCATAGAAACATATAAATAGTCCATTTGAACTGAATTATTCACCAATTGAAATGTGTCTATTTGTATGATAGAATTATTATACCTGCTTCTAATACCCATTATTTGGCTGGCACACCTGCTTTGATTATATCATCTCTACTTTTATCAATGTCAGTTGAAACGTGTAAATATTTGCATGTCGATTCAAAACATTTGACAAAAGAGATCAGAAACACGTATATTAATAAATTCATGATGTTTTATTATTTTAAATCAAATTCTTCTTTACCCAACTAATTTATTTATAGTAAAAGCATCATTTTCTTTAAGAATGGCCTCGACTTACATGAAAGATTCATTGGACTCACCTAAATTATTATATATATTAATATTACTATCATCATATTGCAAACAGAAACAAACTCTTGATGGATTTATACCTAATTCTGGAACATGGCCAGATGCTAATTAAGCCAAATACTCTGAAATAGCACATAAAATATCTGCAGCATTTTCTTTAGTGACATCAATTGTTGCTTCACATCTAAAAATTATTAAATAATTTCTTAATACTCTTTAACAACTGGAACTTGAGGCTCAGAAGGAGGAGCGGGACCTGGAGCTGGCTTAGGTGAGGGAGCAGGCTCAGGTTCTGGTTAAGGCTAAGGTTAAGGTTCAGGAATTGGTTCTGGTTTTATTTCATCAGGAATTACAGGTGGAGTTTCAGGTGGAGGAGGAGGAACAAATTCTTCTTCTTCTTCAGGCCAAATAGATTCTTCCTCAGGAATCAAAGTTGGAGGAGGAGGAACAAATTCTTCCTCTTCTTCTGGCCAAATTGATTCTTCTTCAGATGGAATGTCTTATGGTTAAATTGGAACAAATTCTTCTTCTTCTTCTTGCCAAAATGGTTCTTCTTCTTCAGAGAATACTTCTGGTTCTGGTAATGGTTCATCACCTGTAGGTTTAGGAGTGTATCCAAAAATGATATCCTTTGGTGGAGTTACAACATCAATAGCAACATCACCAATACAAAGATTTACACGCCAATTATAGAATTTACCATTGAATGCAGGATATAAACCATCATTACCAATGTAAAGTCTTCTTTCAGGAACAAGATAATGACGAACATCATGAATTTAATTAGATGGCATTTCTGACTCTGATAAATAAATAGCATAATTAGCATATCTAGTTCTTCTGTTGTAGCCAAAGTAAATATAATGCCATTGACCCAATGTTGAACCATATTCAACAGAATCCCATAAATTTGGATTACCAGATCCTGAATATGTGTAAGTAGTAACTTAATATCGATTGCCCACTAATTCATTACCAAGATAAAGAGCCAAGTCTCTATCTCCTAATTGAATATCATCCAAATTAGCAACTGCATTCTCAGATAATCTAAAGATAGTGTGCCAAACATCTTAATCTTACAAGGATTCCCATTTAAACCAACCAGAAACTGAATATCCAGCATCCCAAGTTGAAAAGTCATATCTTTCTTCCGAATTATCATCAAATCCAGAAAATTCAAAATCTCCTAATTCATGTGTATCCAATTCACAAACTTCTTCAGGAGGATTATTGCATGAATCAACTATTTATTTATAAGTTTTTTCATCTTGGAAATGTAGATTTGGTGCTGAAACTGCAAAATGTCCATATACTTTTCCTTAAAATGATGGATGAGAATCTTATTCACCACCAACAATGAATTCTAAAGTACTGAAACTTGGATGAGAAGCAGGAGTTTATCTCAAAGCTGGTTATTCTTCAAAGAATTTAACTCCACATCCAGTGACTCCTTTACCATGACTGATAAATACAAAGCTCCAATCACCTTCAAAGTCATCATTTTGTACAGATGTAGATTATTATGTTGATCCATCAGCTGTCACACATTTAACACCAGTTTTAGTTACAAATACTCCCAAAACTGTATTTCCATTATCTTATAAACTGGCTAAATGGAATTCTTCACCATCAGCAAATGCTGGATATTTTTATAATTTCTAGAAGTATAATCCAAATCCATATTCATTTGTTATTGTAAGTGTGCTAGTAAATCCAGGCTCAACTTAAGTTGCTGTTAATTCTATCTTCTCTGTAGATTCAGATGAATGGCAAACTATTGGAGATTCTACATCAACAGGTGGAAGTGTTTCTTCAAAAAAAAATTATTCTTCTTGCTCTTCTGGAAATACTAAAGGATCAGGAGAAATCGGGGGGAGTGGTGTTTCTTCAAAAATAAATTCTTCTTCATCTTCTTCTGAGAATACTTATGGATCAGGAGAAACAGGTGGAAGTGGTGTTTCTTCAAAAATGAATTATTCTTCATCCTCTTCTGGGAATACTAAAGGATCAGGAGAAACTGGAGGGAGTGAAGTTTCTTCAAAAAAGAATTCCTCTTATTCTTCTGGGAATACAAATGGATCAGGAGAAACTGGTGGAAGTGGAGTTTCTTCAAAGATAAATTCTTCACGATATTCTTCTGGGAATTCTTAAGGATCAGGAGAGACTGGTGGAAGAGGGGTTTCTTCTTGATCTTCTTCTGGTGAATCAGGTGAAGTTGGTACTGATTTTGGTTCTTCTGGTTCTTCTCCTGGAATAGTCCACTCTTCTGTTCCATCTTCTGGGACTGTTGTTTCTTCAGGGGATTCTTCAGAACTTGGATTAACTGGTGGTTCATCTGTTGGACCTTCTTCCTCATCTTAAGGTACATCTGGTGTTGGTTTGTCTTCTGGAGCAGGTTCATCTGGAGTAGGTTAATCTGGGGTTGGTTCTTCATCAGGAGTTGTTGGAGGAACACCTTCTTCAACTGGCTCTTCTGTAAATTCTTCACTTGCAACTTCTGAAGGAACTTCTGGTACAGGTTCATCTGGACAATCTGGTTGACATGCTTATTAACATCCAGATTAAATAATCTTGAGATCCTCTATCTTACCTTTAACTTTAATGACTGTAACTGGTGATTATTAGCATTATTAGTGAACATTATTCATTTATTTAATAAGATAAGCACACAATTTTGTTAAAGTTTCTGTACACTCTTCTCTTTCATGTCTGTCTATAATAATTTAATTATTTATTTACCATGAGATTGCAATCCTTATAATTTGCTTTATAATTCAGAAAGCACAGGAGGTGAAATAAGATCTAAATCTTTGATCTTTTCAACTAGTTGCTCGTACTTTTTATGTTTAATTAGATGCTTCATTTGAGTTAGAGTTTCAATATGTGATGGGATGCGCTCCTTGTTATCCAAAACTTACTACCATTGAGTTAAAGTTTATTCCAAATCTTCAAAATGAGATCGTGGTGTTTAACAATTTAATTATGAAGTGTCTAATGCATCTACTTCTGCTAAGGTATGGGACATCAAAGATGCCTCGAAATTCAATGCCGTAGCATACATCAACAGCATAAATAGGGCATACATTCTCATTTTTAATAAATATAATAGTTATACCTATAAAACGGATTTATTACATATATTAAATAATTAATTTATCATACTAAAATCTCAATAAATTATTATAATCCCCTTATCTGCAAAAGATTCGCTAAATATTAATTATTATAAAATATGCACGGATCCAAGTTATTGAGAGAGTTGGGACACAAGATAACACCTCATTATGCTTATCAAAGTACAATATTTCCATTAAAATAGAATCCTTTTGTTCTTTTTTCAATCGAAACTAAATTACTAGAGAGGAGTTAATAAAACTCTCTGATAAAATACCAGGGCCTTAATTTAAATTTAATAACAACAATGTTAAGTTAGATTAGGTCGATTAGATACTAATTAAATTGAAATCAGATTTTATGAATGATAGAAATAATTTTTCAAAGGCATAGTCTTATATGGAATATTTAAATTAATAAGAAAACTATAGAGAAGCTATCTAATTTTATAATAGTCTAAACAAAAATCAATCATTTTTACTATAATCTTTGTACACATAGTCAATAACAAAATAATTATAATAAAAATATCAAAATTACAGAACAAACACTATAATTATTACACAATTTTAATTTGTATTAATAATCATTATAGTATTTCAATATCTAAAATATTATCAAACGAAAATAGAAGAATAAACTAAAAATGATGAATAAGAATATTCTAAAGATTAATAAGATGGAAACAATCATTACAATTAAAATCTACCACAAGAAAATTTTAGAAAAATTGAACATCTTTTAAGTGTTCTTAAAAATCATCAAAAAATATAATAAGAATTAAATATACCAACAAAATTTGAGGATGTATTAGGAATAGATGAATTTAAAGAGGAGTTTGAAGAAATAGTATAATATTTAAAGAATCCAGATAAATTTACATAATCAGGAGCAAAATTACCTAAAGGTATTCTTTTAGTAGGGCCTCCTGGATCTGGAAAAACATTATTAGCAAGAGCATTGGCTGGTGAAGCTGAATGTTCATTTTTTTATAAATCTGGATCAGAATTTGATGAAATGTTTGTTGGTGTTGGAGCATAAAGAATGAGAGAACTATTTCAGAATGCAAGAAAAAAAGCTCCATCTATTATCTTTATTGATGAAATCGATAGTATAGGAGGTATAAGAAGGATGAATGATCCCACATCTTCCAGAGATACTATTAATTAAATTTTAACAGAAATGGATGGATTTAAATAAAATGATGGTGTTATTGTAATAGGAGCAACTAATTTTGAATAAGTAAATTAAGATTTCATAATAGGTTCTTGATCCAGCTTTGAAAAGAGCAGGACGATTTGATAAAATAATTCATATTCCATTACCAGATATTAAAGGAAGATAAAAGATATTTTCTTATTATTTAAATAAAGTCAAATACAATAAATCAAATGTAGATCCTCTTAAGTTAGCATAATTAACTACTGGATTTAGTGGAGCTGAGATTTAAAATATTGTTAATTTGGCAATTTTAAATGCAATAAAAAATAATAGAGAATAAGCAAACTCTACAGATTTTGAGTTTGCAATAGATAGATCAGTTATGGGAGTTTAAAGAAAATATAAATTGATTAATGAAAAGGATAAATTAATAACTGCATTTCATGAAGGAGGACATACTGTTACAAATTTATTGACAGAGGGTGCTCCTCCTCTTCATAAAGTTTCTATTCTACCTAGAGGAGAATAATTAGGTTATGTAAGATTTAATAAATATTAAATTCTAGACATCTATGATTCCTGAATTTGATTAAATAAAATATACAAGAAAGAGTATCTTAGCATAAATTGATGTGGCAATGGGTGGAAGAGCTGCTGAGGATTTATTTTTAGGAAAAGATGAAATCACAAATGGATGTAGTTAAGATTTGGCATAGGCTACTAATCTTGCTTATTAATACGTCAAGTAATTAGGAATGAATGAAAATTCTTTTTTGATTTCAATTGATTAGAGCAGTGATAATAAGACAAGCACTTAATATGATTATTTGGTAGATATGTAGGTTAAAAAAGTGTTAGATGTATATTTAATATTAATTATTTAGGATTCCTATGCCAGAGTTAAGCAATTACTTATTGATAATGAAGATATGTTATAAAAAGTTGCTTTCGAATTGACAAAAAAAGAAACTCTCTCAGCTTAAGAAATAAAAAAAATATTGAATATTTTTTGATTAAATAATATTTAATATTATGAGTCGTGCTTTAGTTTTAAGTAAAGGTTACTTAAGCAAAAAATTCAACATAAAATAGCCAAATGAACTTTATAGAGAAATACTTAAAAATTTTAAGTTATTCTAGGCTGATGAATTATAAAAAATTTCAACTGACGAATTAATTCATTATATCATATTTCTTGGAACACATCCTGAACGTAGAAATTAAGGAGAAAAAGCTAAGAAAATTACATTGGAATGTCTTAAATAATACAAAAAAAAAATGGCTAAGAATACATATGAAATAAATTCATAAATACTTTTATCTCTAAGCAATGTTTTATTGTATGATGAATAGATGGTATAAGAAATTATTTAATAAGTGGATTAAGACAAAGAAACTCTTTCAGTCAAGGATATGATTAAGTTTTAACATTGTCTTTACAAATTAAATATACATAATGAAAAATTAAGTGATTATGTTTATTAGAAATTTATCAAACAAAAAGAATAAGTAGATTATTTAGAATATATTCATGATTTACATATTAGATCAAATCTTCTCAGAATGGGTTTTGTTAATGAACAAGAAGTTTTATCTTTGTTGAAAGGTTTTTAAGCAAAATTAAATTCATCTTAAAATTTTTATTATACTTCTAAATCATGCTTTTAATATTGTTAGCTTATGTATAATTTATATCCAGAGATAATTGAGAAACCATTTTTGAATTTACAACCAAATGATAACAATATTTTTGCTCCATAATTTAATGATATGCTTAAGGATTATATTATTAGTAAACAACTTGTAGATCGTAAACTATTTTTTTAATCCTTTGAATATTATCTAAATTGCTAGAATTTGAATATATTAAAAGTTAAAGAAGATGCTATATTCAGAAATTTAACTTAACTTGAATAAAATATTTAAGATTTACTTAATAAATTAAATTATAAAAATGCTAGAGCTCATCGAGTTTTGATTTATGATGTAGATTACTTAGTTAATCAAGACATCATTTTAACATGTAATGATCCTGTACATTTTGTTGAAGATTTCAATGGAAAGATTCTAACGATAAATCCAAATCATATAATGTAAAGCAGGTATATATTTATTAATAAGTAGAGGCATTTGAGTGCCACAAATAAATTCAAGGTTTTTGATATAAATTATCATGAATGGATACATTTAACAGAATAACAAAAGATTGACAAATTAAAATCCGTAATAGATTGATAAAATTAAATCTGTATATTTAAAAAAAATACAAAAATAATAAATAAATCTTTATTATATTACTCTAATTAAATTATTATTAGTTTATTCTAAATCTAACAATTAAATTAATAGAAATCATAATAATTATATAAAATGAAATATTAAAATATCTAAATACTAGTTGAAACATTTGAAATACATTGTAATTTGAATATATAATACTAATATTGTTAATTATAAATTTAGATAGAAACATAATTTAAAATTTAAAATAAACTTGGTTTAATAATTTATATTTATTAAATAATTTGAATGGCTGAGCACGAACATGAATTTGAAGGCCATGAAGAAGAATTAGAAGCTCCAAAAGATTCTTTATGGAGAGATGAACATGAAATGGAGAAATCTGCAAACATAGTATATTTCTTAACTCTTGGAATTGTTTCAGGGCTAATTTTGAGAGAAATTAATAAAAAAACAAAGTAAAACATAATAGTATTGAATAGATTTCCATATTCACCAATGATATTATCATTAGGGATATTAATAGGATTACTTTAGAAGAGTTTAGGTTATATAGGTGAAAGTGCAAGTATTTTGTCAAAAATGCATCCTCATTTAATTGTTTTTGTGTTTGTTCCAGTTTTATTATTTGAATCAGCATTTAATTGTGATTGGTATACTTTTAAATATCAGATGGTGAATATTTTATTGTTAGCAGGTCCAGGATGTGGTTGGGTATTATTTCTTCTAAATTTAGGGTGCTATTTTATTGGGAGGTGTATTTAAATTTGTTTTATAATATGATGATAATGATATGACTTGGTATTAAGCATTTACACTTGGTTCAGTATTGTCAGCAACAGATCCAGTAGCTGTTGTGGCATTACTTAAAGAATTGGGTGCAAGTTTAGCATTTAATCATTTAATAGAAGGGTATTAAATTACTATATTTAAGAGAAGCCTTGCTTAATGATGGTGTTGCAATGGTGTTTTTTATCTTCTTTAATAAATTTTCAAAGGCTCAAAGTGGAAAGGGAGAAGCTGTTACTGCAAGTTAAGTAGTCATTAATTTCATAAGAAACTCATTTGTAGGACCAGCATTAGGTTTGGTTTTAGGTATATTGGCAGCATTATGGACAAAAAGAATATTAGGAGATGATATAGAAGTTACTTGGTTAACATTTGTATTTACATATCTTACATTTTATTGGGCAGAGTTTTGTTTTTTTAAAACAAGTGGTTTATTAGCAGTTGTAGGATTAGGATTGTTTTGGAGTGCTTTTGGTAAAACTAGAATTAGATCTTCTGTTGAACATTCAGTTCATACAGTTTGGGGATTTGTTTAATATTCTTGTGATACTTTAGTATTTATCTTAGTTGGAATTATTGTTGGAACATAAGTCATTGAAGAAACATTTATTCACAAATCTGATTACATTAGAATGATTGTGTTTTACTTTTTTATGATTCTGGCTAGATTTATTATGATTTTAACATTTTGGCCATTTTTAAGATGTTGTGGTTACCCTATATCTAAATCAGAATTCATTGTGTTAGTATATGGTGGTTTAAGAGGAGCTTTGGGTTTGACACTTTCACTTATGGTTGGTTGTGATGAAGAATTACCTGCAAGATTTAGACATTTATCAGTGTTTTATGCAGCAGGAATGGCTGCCTTAACTAATTTAGTTAATGGTACAACTTGCAAAGCTCTTGTACAATATTTAGAAATGATTGAGAATCCAGTGGTGAAAAAAAAAGTTTATAAAAAGTATTTAGAGGAATTGATAGTCAATTCTTAAGATAAAATGAGAGAATTAGAATCAGATCAATTTTATAGTATGGCTGATTGGAATTAAGTTAATTAATTAATTGGATAACCTAAATTTATAGAGAAAATTGAAAAATTAGAGACTGAGATAAAATATATGGTTGGAAGTAATAAAATTGCTTCAAATTCATCAAATTTATATGAAGGTTTGACTGATTAGGAAATTTTTGGAGAAGTAAGATATAGAATTTATAGAATTCTTAAAGGGTTATATTATGATAAATTTGAATATGGATTATGTGAAGAAGATTCTGTTAGATTGCTTGTAGAATCTAGTGATATTGGATTGGATCATACAAAATCAATCCTAAATATTTGGGATTAATTATACAAGAATTTTCTTAATTTTAGTAGTGTCAATTTCTTTTTCAAAGTTAAAGAAATACCTTTAGTTGGTTCATTTGCCAAAGAATATATGATAAAGCATTTAGGTTTCGTTTATGATGTTACTACTACATTCTTATCATGTGCAAATGAAGTCTTACATTTAACTGATAGTTTTCCTATGGGCAAAGATGCAGTTAGACTTGTAATGGAAGAAATTCAAAGAGAAATTGATAAAGCCGAAGGTTATTTGGGTATATTGAATGATAATTTTCCAGAGATTGTGAGAGCCATTTAAACAAAAAGAGCATCTCATTCTATTTTAACTCATTAAAGACATTATTTAGATGAAACTCAATAAAATGGACTTGTAGATGAAAAAGAATATTAATTATTAAAAAAGGAAATTAATACTAGATTAGTTGATTTAGAAAATCATCAATTTGAAATGGTTTTACCTTCATTTCATGTTTTAGCTATGGAATTTCCTATATTTTCAGGACTTGTTTCAACTGATTTGGATAACATAATTAAAAGTGCTTATGAAAAGAGATTTGCATGTGATGAGATAATATATGAGTAAGGAATGACTTGTTAAAATATATTCATTATTAGTAAAGGAAATGTAGTTGATGAATTTGAAGGAGGTTCAATTAAAAAAGGTTTGGGATCTCTTATTACTTATACTAATTTAATAGGGGATGGTACTTGTATGAGTACAGCTAAAACAACTGCTGATTCTTTGCTTTATTCATTAAATTTAAAAATTCTTAAGGAACTTATGTAGAAGAATCCTGAGTTTGAATTTAAAATTTATATCAATTCTATTGGTATTTTTGAATTTTATACTAGAATACTTAAGAAAAATGTTTGAAAGTTAAGCAGGTCCATTGGTCAATTTGGAAATAAAAAGATTATTAGACTTTTTTAGAACAAAAAGTAAGTTAAAGAAATTAAGTTAAAATCAAAAATGTGATTTTATTTTTGGTGGCTACTTATTTAGAGGAGAACTGAAAGATGTAAATAACAATATTTACCCTTAATATTCGTATAATAAATTATTAAATATTATTAGGTACATTCCACCTTAAGAAACAGAATGTCTTGCAACAAAAGATAGTATTTGCTTAATATTTGATGATCAAGTGGATTCACTAAATACTTAAATGTTAAAACAGTTAGATTTAGATCCTCATAAGGATTAATAGATTTAAGAGAGATATTCCTAAATTAAACGTACTTCATTACAAGAGAAAAAAAAACATCATTGAAATTGCTTTAATGATATATATAAATTACAAGAGAGTTTCAATTCACATCTCTATATTTTTATTCTTAAAATATATGTAAGTTTAGAATAACTTATTTTATTTTATATTTATATATATATATAAATTAATGTAAAGTGTAACCTCTATAGAAGTACCTACAAATTTGCTGAAAATGCCAATAATTAAGAATAAGGATATTATGGAGAAAAAATGTATTTGTTTAAATAAGTTAATAAGATGAATATGATAAAGTTGGAACGAATTAAAATGTTATTGTTGAACCTGCAGTAGTTAAATTTTGTGGTTTTGAAATTGGCAAACTAAATGAGATTAAAGTGAGAGTTATCAATAAAAACAAACAACCTCAAAGAATCTATGTGTTTCCTCCTAAATCAGAAATATTTAATGTGAAATTTGATAAAAAAGGTGCTATTCCTAGTGGAATGGCTGAAGAGCTTTATGTTTAATTCAAACCTTAAGAATATAAATATTTTTATGATGTAATAAGAATCAACACTCAAGATGATACTTTGTTGATACCTATACATGCTTATCCTGCTTTAAGTAGAGATGGATTAAGAGAATTATTCCCTAGATTAATTGACTTTGGTACTTTAGATATAGGTGAGTCATAAACTTATGTAAAATGTTATTAATATAATAGAGTTATCCAATATAAAGTAAAGTGCCTCTAAATTTTGAGTTTGAATTCAACATTACAAAAGACTGTCAAGACATTAAAATTGAACCAATCAAAGGAATAGTACCTGGCAAAGGAGGAATTGATATTTCTATTACCTATTCTCCTTAAGTAAATGTTACAGAAGTTATGGAAGTGGAAGTAATTATATAAAAATAATTTTTAGCTTAAAATAGCTTAATTTGATTTTGAACCATTGTGTATTAAAATTATGGGATCTGGTAGATTCCCTGAAAACAAAAAAACCTTAAGACCTAGTTCAACTAAAAAATTAAAATCTATTACTAATTCCTCTAGGCCTAAACTTTTATAGAACACATAAGAGATACCAGTTGGAGAAAGTCCAAAACCTGGAGAAACATAATAAATTGAGAATCAAGTATAAGAACGATCAAAAACTTTGAAAATGACAAAAAGCAATAAATTAAAAAGATCTTAATCTTAATAATAAGAATCTAATGATAATTTAGGAATTGATAAATTAAAAGGCAGACAAGTAAAGTATTAAATAACAAAAGTTATTAGAAAAATCATATTTAGATCATTTTAATCAAATATAAAGTTTGGATAAAGAAAAAGAAATGAGATTCTTCTAATGTGTTGGAGATCCACCAATTAATGAATCTTAAGTATAAGACATTCTACTTGAAAGACAATAATATCTTAATAATTATTTAGAAGATGTTTAAGCTAAAGGAACAACAAGATATAAATTATAGATTAATGCGGATAGTACTATTGTTGATTACATATTACCTGAAAATTAATTGAGTTGGGATTTAGATAAAAATGACACAATGAAAATTAAAAAACTTGTAAAACATTATATAATGTCATATAGAACTTGAGAAAATTTGTATGTGCAGCTAGTAGAGTAATCTATAAATTAAGAATGGAAAAAAGATTATAAAAATTAAAGGCATTTTTAAAAGGAGCAACAACAAGAGCTGAAGTCAGATAATTAGTAAATTTGGATTGTCAAAAAGCAGAATATTCAGGTGTTGGTAAAAAAGATTTTGTATAAATTTTAATTAATTATTCAGGTTAAATTCACCTTTGAATTCAACTCAGAAAACATTGGATTCTTGAAATTACCAGTTTAATATTCAGAATCCAATACAAATTCATCATTTAAATATACTATAACACCATAAACTGGTTTTGATGATTTAGCTCCTTTTGATGAATTACCAAGTGATGATTGTGAAATCATGTAATATAAAGTATGGGAATACCCTTAAATTGTGTATCATCCACCTGTAATTGAAAAACCTTTAAGGGATGGAGCAGAAGAGGAAAAATCCCTAAGAGGTATAATGGGTCCAGTACCTTAAATACTTTAAACTTAAACTTAAAATGATAATCTTGTAAGAAAAATATTTTCTAAACCTCCTGAAGTTGAAAGTTATCAAATACTTAAAGCACATAAGACATTAAGATTATATTAATAATTTAATGATGGTACTCCTTTGAATACATTCTATCCTCTTATGTTTAGTAAAGTGAATGGAATAGGGGCTGATTTAGATCCAGAAATTGCTTAGAATCACTAAATTTTAAAGCAAGAATTTGTAAATAGAACGCCTGGCTATCAAAATTTAAATTTATTATATGAACTTCCTTTGGATCAATTCTATTATTAGGAAAAAAATATGCAATTATCTTATGATTATGGTTTTGATGAATAGATAGAATTTTATTGTCCAACAATAATGCCAGAAAAAGAATTAGATGATTATATGACAGATGATGATAGCGATGAAGATAAACCTCCTCAAATCAATGTAGCAGATTAAAATGATTGGCTTATTAAACTTGAATAGGATGATAAAACTATAACAAATTTAAGACAATCAGAAATTATAGACTCTTTTGAGCAACTTAAAGAAAAATTAGATTCAAATTTAATGTAAATAATTAATTTAAATTTATAGTTTGGAAAAGAATAAATGGATTTCAACAGTTCCTTCAAAAACTAATGACTTTAATAAGTTTACTGTTAGAAATGAAAATAAAATGGTCATATTGTGATTTATAATATTTCCAACATACATTTATATAATAAAAAATCAAAAATATTAAGTAATCGATAAACCAGTTTCTTGTATATTATAATTGAAATTATACAAATGTTACTCAATTGATTTATAAAGAATGATAAGAATTTTTTAATGATTTTTTATGAATATTAATTATTATGCTTGACTTTGAAGAAGATTTTTATAAATTTGTTAAAGCTTAATTAAACAAAAAAAAAGGGGTCAAGTAGATTGGAACAGATGAATCATATGATGAAGAGGATACACTAAAGAGTAATTTTTAATATCTTATTAAGAAAATAGGCTAGTAAGTTAGAATATCAATAAAGTTCTTCAAAATGAGAGAAAAAAGATGAAAATCAGCAAAATATCAAAGGAGCAGCATTTTGAAAATAAAATGAAGGATTTTGCCAACATGGATACATTTATTGATGTTAAACAGTTTCTCAAGAGTCTTAATGATTAATAAAAGAAAAAAACACAGAAAAAGGTGTTTAAGTCATTCAAACGTAGTCCTTCTGATAGTGATAATGAGGATTTATTTGATTATGCAGAAATTGTTTAGAAAAGTAAAAAATACATTGCAAAAACTTAAAAGTACAGGAGTAAACCAAATATCTCTGGCTATCTTCAATTTGACGAATAAAATCATTAGAAAACTGAAGAAATTGAGGAAGGTAAATCAACAAATCAAAAATTTTATACTGGAATCGATAAATTAATTACAGATATAAATTAGAAAAATGCTTAATCTGAAATGGACAAATAATATGAAAAAGAAAAGAAAAGACATCGAGATTCTATAAGTTCTGAATAATAAATACCTTAAGCTCTTCATTTGGATTTTGGAAAGGATGAACTAACAATTAAAGCAGGAAAGAAATTCAAAGAATAGTCTTAAAAGGTTTTATAGCTACTTGAGAAAACCACTAAAATGTTATATAAAAATAGAATTCCTCAACCTCCAAATCCTAAAGTCTTAAAATAATAATAATAATAATTGAAAGAATTGCAATAATATCCATCTTCTGTTGAGAATAGAAGTTCTAAAAAAATCCTTATTAAAAGTCGAAGTATAAGTAAAGATATTAAATTACCTACGATAAATGGTCCTATTTAAGGAGTTTAAAGTGGAAAAAGGATAGGTCCTTTACATCATTAAAGTCATGCAACTTTACCAGAAATAAAGCCAGGATCTTTTGTGTCACTTAGAGAGGATAGAAAATTAGAAGACTTACATTATTTTAAAAGCTAAAATATTATAAGTAAATAAAATCATCCACCTAATAATTTCAGTCATCACAGTCTAAGCTTAGATGTAAAGAATTAGATCGGTGACTTTATAACCTAAGTAAATTTATATTAATATATTTTAGTTGGAAAATGCCTAGGAATAATTCTCGAAAATGTACCCATCAGATTCTTAATTATAAAAAATTTAGAATAATATGAGTAGAAAGATGAATACTATTGGTAAGGCTCCATTGGAAAGTTTGAAATATCTAACCAGAAGAAAATTTAATGTTTCTAGAAAATATGAAACAAAAAGCAAAAAAAATAAGGCACTTCAAATGTTTTGAGCAAAAAGTGATTAAATCTATGTTCAAGTTTATTTTTTAGTTGTATTGTCTAGTCGTGAATTTAAAAATATTTCTGTTTAATCCTTATAACTAATAGAGATCAATAATTTAAATTTATTTCTAATTGATTTTATTATTAAAAATGTCATCTATACTTAATAAATTTAGAAAGCAACCTCAAAATGATATACCTGCAGGAATTAAAATAGAGAATACTTTATTTGGATAGTAAAATGGAACTTATTAGCCTCCCTTAATACCAGCTGTTTAATTACCTCAAACTACTTAGCCAAGATAAAAAGGAAGGCCTGGAGGAGGTATAAAAAATATGTTAGTTTTTAGGCTGGGATGATGAATCGGAGCCTTAATAATAATAATAATAATAAATATTATCAAACAAACCAACCAATAATATTAATCTAATTAATGACACTCCACCAAAATAAAATGAAAATAAAGCAAATATTGATGTACTACTCCCACCACAATCCTATAATAACAATATTTAATTAAGTAGAGTGGCTGAATATAAAAAAGGACAATTATTAACTTATGAAGAATTGGAGATTGGGGGATTGTATTTCTATTCTATATAATTTTAGTGAGTTCGAATTTCATCTAGTTGAGGAAGCAACTAAATTAGGTGGAATTAAATTGAAATAAAGTGATTAAGTTCTTAAAGAATTTGGAAGAGCCTGTTAAACTTTATAAGAATAGTTGATAGGTAGCATACTATTGAATAAGATTTATAGTGAAGAAAATTGGAAAGTTCAAATTGTATATAAATAATATCTATTCTTTAGAGATGCATATATGCTATTCAATTTATCAGCTAACAATATCAAAACTATAGAGAATTCTTTTAAATTAATTAGAATTATTTAAAGATAGAAACAGATTAATAAATATTGTAATCTGCCATCGAGTAAACTCTTTTAGAGATAAATGGATTGCAATAATAAAAATAAAAAGTAATAATCTATTAATTTTTTTAGGAATTTTAGTTTGAATTTCGTGAACCACCTAAACAATAATAAAATATAACATAGCAATAGCCAAATCTTATAGAAATTACTAATAATGAAGTTTAACAAAAATAACCATAACAACAAAAGCTTGATTTAAAATCTCTAAAAATAAAATAACCTTAAGTACAATAATAGTCTCAGCAATAGTTATAATAATAATAGTATCAATAAAAAAATACATAAATAGATTTATTAGAGGCATTTAATGAATTGTAAATCTAAAATTTAGATTAAAATATGTAATAATAATAATAATAATAATAATAATAATAATAATAATAATAATAATAATAATAACAATAGCAATAACAATAATAAAAAGGTATCAGCTTTGATGAAATATTAAATACTTAATCCTTATAACAACCAGGATAATAGCCATCATAAAAAAAAAATGCTTTTGGATTTCTAAAAAAAGACTAGCCATAATAAGCTTAAAAATAGCAACTTTAATAGTTAAAATCAGAGTAAACATAATTAAATCAATTATTATAATAAGCACCTCAATAATTATATTAATAATAAGCTTTAAATCAACAATAGGCTTAATTTGAGCAAACATAGAATTTATATAACATATAATAATAACCTTTGGGAGGTTAATAAAATTATTCATAAGCGTTTGCTCAATTTAACATGTAATAATAATAATACAACATTGTTTAATAAACCTAGTTTACATAAGAATAGCCAAAATAAAAATAATAGCAAAACCCAAAAGAAACTGCTTTTGATTTCCTAAATTTCTGATTGTTATATTAAATAATAAATAAATCAATATAATCTAAAAAAGCAATTCATATCATATAAGGATGCCAAGAAGATTTTGACAGGATAATATTTTATCATAAGAATAATTTTAATAATTAACTCAATTGAAGTTAGAAATAAAAAAGAAAATGGATATTTTGATTAACATTAATAATTTTTAGGAGCCAAAAAAGTAAAATAAATTTCCCAGTTCATAGGAGGAGGATCTTAAAGTTATAGAGATATAGTATAGTAAAGTTTCAACTTTCTGGATTTAAATATAGATGTTTAAGCTAAGGATTTAAGTTTAAGAAAGTTTATTGAAGAAATAAAAAGTACAAAATGAAATCAAGCCATATCAGTCATGTTAGTTAAATATGGGCAAAAAGAAATAGAACAGGTAGCAATTCATTAACTCCAAGAAGAGTAAGAGTAAACGATTTTATTATAAATGCAAGTGCTTTTTTAAAGGAAAAGTAATTAGAAAATCAACTAGACAAGCTCTCTTATCAAATTTTATAACTTTAAAGTAAATCTGATTAATTGGAGATATAAAATAAAAAGTTATTTGCAAATTTATAATAATATTAATATGATACTCATAAAATTAAAGTAATATGAATTTTACAATTAGGATAGACATTCACTAATTCAAAAATTAGAAACAATGATAGTAATGTAAAAACGATAGGAAGAAAATCTGAATTACTTTAATTAATTATTTAAGAATAATTATGTTGAAAATAAGAAAACATAATAGTTTAATTCCAGAAATATCAACATATATCGATTTAAAAATTTGATTTAATAAATTTTTCTAGATTTTTATAATATTTTTATGATAGAATAAAATAATCAATTGAAATAAGAAAATTAGTATGATATTTAACACAAAAACAAGAGTTCATTGCTGTGAGATATTAGTTTGACATATAAGTGTTATACTATGATAAATTGAAATACTTAACTAATTTTTTCATATAAGCAGTTGATCCTCATACATATTTACCTTTTATTTCATATATAATTCATAAATTTTTAGTAGCTTTGGTAGAATACTCTTCAAATCTTTAAAAGTATTTTTACTTTTGGATGTAAATGATCATCGATAAGATTTAATCTTCACAATATTCATTAAAAAATTTAATCCAGCTATTATCTAACAATACTTTAGATTTGATTTATTTTCAGTAGTTATTTATAATTTGATTCACAATCATATTTATTTAGGTTTAACTTTAAATTGTACTTTAAACTTTCTAAAGGATTGAATTAGGTGAATAAATTGGGAGAAATTTTTGGTGTATTCCATTAAGTTTTTTTTATTTAATTGAGATCTAATGCACTTAATTGTTACCCTAGTTAATAACAATATTACTTTCATAGTCATTTAAAGAAGAAAATTAAACTAATTTTATTAAAATGGGTTTTATAATCATTCTTTGATTTTTCTCAAAAAAATCTAAAAACTGAAATATTTCTATTTTTTTTAGAAAATCAAAGAGGTAAATATCGTACTAAAGAAGTTTTGCCTAATAGTAATATAAAACTGTTCCCTATATAATGTTCAAAACATGACAGATATTAAAATTTTGCAATTAAACTATTAACCGCTCTATTTTTTCCTTTCTATACACTCATCACTATAATCAAAATTAAATTTATTGAGAAAGTTTGTTTGATATAAATTTTTTGCAGACAACAATTTTTCTAAGGCAATTATTCTACCTCTATTAACTATCCTTTTATGATATCTTTCTAAGACAAAAAATTTAAATTCTATAATTAATCTATTGCTTTATTTTTTTAATAAAAAAATTAACTTTTCTTAAGGACAAATAATCCAGCAAAAATATAATTAAGTTAAGAATTTATTGCAAAAAGTTAGACAGCTTTTTAAATTTCTTTAATAACTTGAAAAATATAGGAGCTTTTATATAATACCTTGTTAAGTTATTATTGTCTTTATGAATTTGAAATGTTTAGTGCAAATTACATTTTTAAATTAATAGTTTAGAAGAGTTCAAGTAATTATGGGATAAATTATTTTATTTAGAATCAATTAAAATAATAAATAAATACATATATAATTTTTAATTCTATTAATTATTTTTATAAATCTAAAATAAAAGAAGATGAAGGCAGAATTAGAAGGATTTAATGATACTAACGTTAAGGAATTAGCTAATAAAAATTAATATGATGGAGATTTTGTAAATGGGGAATTCAATGGAGATGCTCTATTGAAATTTGAAAATGGTAATTAATATGATGGAGATTTTGTAAATGGTAAATTCAATGGAAAGCGTCATTTAAAATTATCTAATGGAAATGAATATGATGGAGATTTTGTAAATGGTAAATATAATGGAAAGGGTCAATTAAAATTTTCTGATGGTAGTTAATATGATGGAGATTTTGTAAATGGTGAATATAATGGAAAGGGTTTATTGAAATTTGCTGATGGCACTTAATATGATGGAGATTTTGTAAATGGTAAATTCAATGGAAAGGGTCATTTAAAATTATCTAATGGAAATGAATATGATGGAGATTTTGTAAATGGTGAATTCAATGGAAAGGGTCAATTAAAAATTTCTGATGGTAGTTAATATGATGGAGATTTTGTAAATGGTAAATATAATGGAAAGGGTTTATTGAAATTTGCTGATGGCACTTAATATGATGGAGATTTTGTAAATGGTAAATTCAATGGAAAGGGTCATTTAAAATTATCTAATGGAAATGAATATGATGGAGATTTTGTAAATGGTGAATTCAATGGAAAGGGTCAATTAAAAATTTCTGATGGTAGTTAATATGATGGAGATTTTGTAAATGGTAAATATAATGGAAAGGGTTTATTGAAATTTGCTGATGGCACTTAATATGATGGAGATTTTGTAAATGGTAAATTCAATGGAAAGGGTCATTTAAAATTATCTAATGGAAATGAATATGATGGAGATTTTGTAAATGGTGAATTCAATGGAAAGGGTCAATTAAAAATTTCTGATGGTAGTTAATATGATGGAGATTTTGTAAATGGTAAATATAATGGAAAGGGTTTATTGAAATTTGCTGATGGCACTTAATATGATGGAGATTTTGTAAATGGTAAATTCAATGGAAAGGGTCATTTAAAATTATCTAATGGAAATGAATATGATGGAGATTTTGTAAATGGTGAATTCAATGGAAAGGGTCAATTAAAAATTTCTGATGGTAGTTAATATGATGGAGATTTTGTAAATGGTAAATATAATGGAAAGGGTTTATTGAAATTTGCTGATGGCACTTAATATGATGGAGATTTTGTAAATGGTAAATTCAATGGAAAGGGTCATTTAAAATTATCTAATGGAAATGAATATGATGGAGATTTTGTAAATGGTGAATTCAATGGAAAGGGTCAATTAAAAATTTCTGATGGTAGTTAATATGATGGAGATTTTGTAAATGGTAAATATAATGGAAAGGGTTTATTGAAATTTGCTGATGGCACTTAATATGATGGAGATTTTGTAAATGGTAAATTCAATGGAAAGGGTCATTTAAAATTATCTAATGGAAATGAATATGATGGAGATTTTGTAAATGGTGAATTCAATGGAAAGGGTCAATTAAAAATTTCTGATGGTAGTTAATATGATGGAGATTTTGTAAATGGTAAATATAATGGAAAGGGTTTATTGAAATTTGCTGATGGCACTTAATATGATGGAGATTTTGTAAATGGTAAATTCAATGGAAAGGGTCATTTAAAATTATCTAATGGAAATGAATATGATGGAGATTTTGTAAATGGTGAATTCAATGGAAAGGGTCAATTAAAAATTTCTGATGGTAGTTAATATGATGGAGATTTTGTAAATGGTAAATATAATGGAAAGGGTTTATTGAAATTTGCTGATGGCACTTAATATGATGGAGATTTTGTAAATGGTAAATTCAATGGAAAGGGTCATTTAAAATTATCTAATGGAAATGAATATGATGGAGATTTTGTAAATGGTGAATTCAATGGAAAGGGTCAATTAAAAATTTCTGATGGTAGTTAATATGATGGAGATTTTGTAAATGGTAAATATAATGGAAAGGGTTTATTGAAATTTGCTGATGGCACTTAATATGATGGAGATTTTGTAAATGGTAAATTCAATGGAAAGGGTCATTTAAAATNTATTATTTGAGTCTTTAAGGTAAGTATACAATCTTTTTTATTGTTATTTAAAATTACTAATATTTCTATTAGTTGGTAGAATTTTATTTTATCTCTTTTGAACACTTCGGCTATTTCGGAGAATAGATCCTCTATTTATTTAAAGTAAAAGATTATTTTTTTTATTTTCTTTATCTATATTCATTAGCTATTTTAGTTCAGACATTTTATAAATTTTTGAAAGATGATTTAATAATAAAGCAGTAACTGATTGATACTCTTTATTAAATGATGGCATGATGTGTAAAGTTTTTTTTAATATTAAAGGAATTGAATAAAGTAAATGATTAATAAAAGTAAATAAATTTATAATCGTATCTAAACTCGGCCATTTAATCAAAATCATACTTATTATTTTAAATGAAGTGAGAGGAAGCTATCAAAAATCAGATTGACAGTATTTATGATTTGAATATTTGTAGAACTTATAAAAAATAAAATATAGAAATTGAAGGTATTGTGCTTCATTGACCATTTTTTAGTTTTTCAATTTTTGAATGAGAGAACAGATACTATTATGATTGATTAATAATATTAACATTTCTTATTTCTTTAATTTTTTTATTCACAAATAATCTAATTGATTAATTAGATTAAACTTTAAATTAAATATATCATTTTCTAAATAGATCATTGAATTTTATTGATTTAATACTTAAATGTTTATAAAATATTGTTAGAGATTAATCAATCCTTTTTAGATATTTCTAATTAAATAAAATATAAAATATTCATTTTTATTAATATGATGATGCTTATTCAGAATGTAGTTTTTCAAAATATTTAATTTTCTCAATACAAACTGTATTTAAATTGCATAATTATTAGACTTAGTATTATAAATCAGCATTTTCAATATTCTTTTCTTCTAATTAGATTTATAACTATTTGTATTGGCTACCTAAAAATTAATATTGAGCTTCGGCAATCTATAAATTTTATTTTACTTTAATTAATTCATTTTCCAGCTAAACATTTTCAATCTTAATTTTTCTTTTTTCTTGGCTTTCGTTTTGGCTCAAGGCTCTTGAGGTCATAGACTTTTTGTTATAGTTGTTTGTGTACATCTATATCGTTATTATGTTACAAGAAATCCAATGAATTGATCAACAAAGTAAATTCAACAAAAGCTTTAGTGTCAGGACATTAAATTAGATTTAAAGAATATTCCTTTTATTTCATATTTAGATTGAGAGCAACAGACAAATCAAATTATGCAAAGCCGGCAATCTTTTTAGTCTTTCCATCACTTAAGACTATACTAAGTTTTCTCTTATATAGAATAATGCCTTCAAACTTACAATTTTTTGTTCATATTTCAGATTAACTTTTGAAACAATACATTTCCCTTCCATGTATTACTCATATTAATAATTTATCTTCATGTAATTAAGCAATGACACATTTTTATCTAGACTTTTTATTTCAATGTTGAAATCTATATCTGCATTTAATGACAATTACAGCTTCTTAAATATGATTGTATATGTTAATATTTATTTCATTATGATATTATAACTATTTTATATATTATAAGTGTCAAATATGAAAACTCTCTCCACAACCACATTGGCCTTTTTGATTTGGGTTCTTAAAAACAAATTCACTTTTAATGTCATCCTCTACATAATCCATTTCAGTTCCTACCAGTACCATTACAGCTTTAGAATCAACTATGACTTTCACACCTAAAGCTTTAATAAAAAAAAGACCTTTTGATTCGACTACTTCATCTAATTTTTCTGGTTCAGAACAATAATTCATTGTATAAGATAATCCATTACAACCTCGTTTTCTTACTCCTATTTTGACTGCATCAATTGCTGGATTACTCTATTATTTCATAAGTTCTGTGAGTCTTTCTGCAGCTTTATCACTCTAGAATTAGAATAATAATACTATTGTAATTAGATTTCTTTTGGGTCTTAGCTTTGATATAGTACTCATATAAAATTTAATCATTAAATTATATAATGTTGATATATAAATCAAATAGTATTTAATAAATGCTCAATAGATGATTCCTAATATAAATTCGTTTTAAATTTTGATAAATTCTTTAAGGGAATATCCTATTCTTACATCAATTCTAGTAAATAAGTAGTCAGATATTATAATTCTCTATCTGAACTATTATCATAAAAAGGAATGATTGGAATACCATTTTCAATTTAAAAACAAAATGAGTAGGAGGCATTGTCAACTAAGACTAGATCTTTTATATTTCTATTTCCCAATACTCTTAAATCCTTAATATGAAGACCATCATCAACAACAACACAGCTTTCTCTAAAAAATCGATGATGAACCCATTTTTTGTCTGGGTCAATGTAATTAATGACTTTTTGAGCATAACATTCATGTGAAGCAGTAAATACTATAATTTCATACTTTTGACTCAGTATAGCCAACATTTCTCTACAATATGGTCTTAGGTTGATACCAGCCTGAACTGTTTCTCCAGTAGGAAATTTAATGGTTAACACAGTATCTGATGGATCATCATTAGATTCTTAACAATGAATTAATGTTTCATCTAAATCAAAAACAATAGTTTTTTTGACTACATATATTTAAGTAATTACATTTATTATCTGGTAAGTTGACAATTTTATTAGCTATAGCATTTAATGATGGCTTTACAATATCTTTACAATATTGAAGTGCATGATAACTTTGTTAAAAATGATCTTAGTAAATGTCTAAAAAGTATTAATTATTTTTTTGGTTAAATAGTTATTTGATTTCATTCTTAGATAATTTGTTGTGAAAGTATCTTAAGAAACTCATATAATATTCGAAATCATTATAAGGTGATTGAGGTCCTAAACTTTGTTTAGGCATTAATCTTCTATCTGGTGAGACACTTCTCATTTTCAATTTAGTCTCCTTATTCATTGTAGGAGTGGGTGAATAAATATTTTCTTTTGTTGCTCTCCTAATTGGACTGTTCATTCTTTTACGATCCTACTATTTTTTAGGAATGATATTAGCACCCTTGGATAAACGCATTACATATTTGGATAAAGGAGCTGAGGCTTGAGGAGGTACAAATGGAGTTGTACTTTTTGACTCAGATGTATTTTAATCTTATTCTGAAAGTGCAAATACAGTAACTGATTTAAGAATTTCAATGTCAGGAATAGTTTACTGTGACTCCTCTTTTTCTTTTACCACTTCTTTTTATCCTGAACTATTGATTCGTTAGCGTTCTTATTGTTTATTTTACATAGTTCGTTATATTAGTGTAAGTTTCTTTTATTGTTATGGTTATTATTTTTTATCGCTGTCAAGAGTCCGAGTTGATTTTGGAGGTTCAGGCAATGATAATTTAGGATCACATCGTTGGATATTTCTTTATTACATTATTGTATTTTTGGCAGACGGGATTCGTTTTTAAGACGATTTAGGTCTTGAATTGACCAATGCTTGTAGCAACGAAGTTGTAGATTACGTTTACTAAATATTCGCAACAGAGCCGTTGTTTCTAAGCATAATTTTAATTATGAATTAAAAAATCAAACTAAATTTATTATGAATGATTATAAGCTCTTTATATTTTGTCACAAAGTAATCAAGCTCCCCCTTTAAGATAAATAATTAATAAGTGGAATATGATTTTTATACTTTGTTTATATACAACACAACCTTAATTAAAATAATATATATAATGAGAAGTATAAGCAAGATCTTATTTAAGCGTCCTCAACTTTGGATGTCAAGAGTTGCACCTGTATTGGGTTAAAAGTCTATGTTTAAATATAGTGCTAGTATAAATTATACAAATTATTTAGATTCAAACCATTTCTTAAATAGTAAACTTAAAACCATTCCCTTACAGAATTATAAGGCAGATTAAAGTGAAATAGATTCCAAAGTAGAGCCAACTGATTTCTGTCTTTTTAGTTCAATTCAACCGATCTTTCCTAATAATCCTATGAATTGTCAGATCAAAATTGGAAATTTAAAACGAATCACTAAGCCACTCCTATACTCAATTATTTCCCCTGATAATGGAGAGATTTTTTCTATAGGCATAGCTTTAAGTAAATCTGTCGAAAAGAATTTAAATGCTGAATTAAAACTTTTAGAATAACGAGATGCGAATGGAAACATTTTGATTAATGACCCTATGAGCAACACATTTAATTTAGACATAATATCAAAATAAGTATGAGAATCAAATATTTAGAAAAATTTCCGATTCAAAATCACTAAAATAGAAATGACACCTGATGGAATATTTGCTTAAGGAATACCATATAAAGATCGTCCATTAACATAAGCAGAATAAATAATAGATATTTAACATGAAATTCGTATGGTAAGTTCACTTGTACAATAAATAAGAAAATTAGCATAATATGATAGAGTAGAAGTATTTTCAGAAGTTAAATATTCTTTATTGGATTCTAGTGAAAAACTTACTCCTAATTAAGTAGATGAATTAGTATTCTAAATTGCAGCAGGTCTCTCTAAATTATTAACCAATAATCTAAAAATGAATACATCCAATTTTGTACAACAATTATTGGAGAGTTAAACTTATATTGATAGACTCTTTATACTTAGAAAATAATTAGAAAATATGTCAGGAGTACTTGATTTAGTGAATAAGCATTTCAAAGAAGCAGACTCCTCTCTATTGAAATTACATTAATAAACTTTAGCCAAATTAGCAACAGAATACATTAGATAAAATTATTTAAAGGATGCTTCTTAATCTTAATCATAAGGAGGAACTATTGGAACTCAATAATATGGTGGTGATAAGGTACATGTTTCTACAATTAATTTAAAGTAATCATCATTAGTAAAAAAGTATTTCGATAAATTATCATTAATTACTGATGAATCCTCAAAAGAGAAAGTTAAACGAGAAATAGAGAGATTTAGTTTATTAGATAAACAGAGTTCTGAATTTCATAAAATTAATTCATATTTGGATGAAGTTTTTAGTATTCCATTTTAAAAATTTACTGTAATTTATAACACATATAAATAGCCTGTTTAATGGGATATCTAATTTGCAAAAGATGTACTTGATAAGGAAATTGAAGGTTTAGAAAAAGTCAAAGAGAGAATAATTGAAATGATATCAGTCAATAAATTAAAGAATATAGGTTAAAAAGCCAAAGGATTTATTCTATTATTAAATGGTCCTCCAGGTACAGGAAAAACTTCAATAGCCAAAAGCATTGCAAAAGCCTTAAAGAGAACTTCGAGATTCATTTCTTGTGCAGGAGTGGCAGATCCTACTTTCTTTAAAGGACATAAACGTACTTATGTAGACTCAATGCCTGGTGTATTTATTAGAGAATTAATTAAATCAAATACTATGAATCCTGTTTTCATACTCGATGAATTAGATAAGGTATCTAAACATCATTCAGGTGGTGCTGATCCTTATTATACATTATTGGAGATATTGAATCCTGAAGAGAATCATAATTTTACTGATCATTATATGGATATCAGTGTAGATTTTTCACATGTTATTTTTATTCTTACATCAAATGATACACTTTCTATGTTAGAGCCATTAAAAAATAGATTAGAAACAATTGATATCTAAGCTTATATTTAAGAAGAGAAATTATAGATAGCAACAAATTTCTTGGTTAATAAAAGTATTGAAACTAATGGTATCTAATCTTAAATGATTAAATATGATGAATAAACTTTGATTAAGATTATTAAAGCTTGGTGTTATTAAGAAAGTGGAGTTAGAGAATTAAAGAGGTGCTTAGAAAAAATTGCTAGAAAACATGCAACAAATCTATTAGCAGCAAATCCTAATTTATGTGATAAAGTTGATGAATTAAATCAAATAATTTTTGATCCTATTAGTTAAAGTTTAGATTTAACTAAAGATCAAAATTTAGAATTGATATCATAATATTTAGGTCCTCCTGTCTTTGATATCTAATTAGAATAGAGATCTATTAAGAAGTTTCCACCAGGATAAGTTAACATTTTAACTGTAGGTGGAATGATTGGACATGTCTTAACTGTTGAAAGTTGTTTTGACATAAGTGAAACTGAAAAGAAAGGATAAATATTAGCTTCTGGAAATATCAAATTAGTTTTATAAGAGTCTCTTAAATTAGCAAAAATAAATGCATTTAAATTTTTGAATGAAGAATAGAAATAAAAATTATAGAATTCTGCAATCCATATGCATTTCACAGAAGGAGCTACACCTAAAGATGGTCCTTCTGCAGGAACAGCTATTACAACTGCTTTATTAAGTTTAGTAATGAATGTTGTTGTACCTAGTAATTTAGGAATGACTGGAGAAATATCATTAAATGGTTAAGTATGTAAAATAGGTATTGAATATTTTAATTTATAGGTGGATTATAACAAAAGTTGATTGCTGCAAAGACTCTAGATATTGTTGATATCATACTTCCTTATGCTAATTTAGGTGATGCATTAAATTTACCATAATAACTTATCAAAGGTCTAAATTTATATTTTGTTACTGATTACAGACAAATTTATGAATTGATATTTGAGCAATAAATTGCTAATAACAATTATACAATAAATAAAATAAAAAATGGGATATATGAAACAATTTAAAATGGAACTAAAGAACAAATATAATGTAATTATTGAATAAATGACTGAATCATTATTAATGTTATTAATGAATTTCTGAAATAAACATATCTTTTATTAAATTGATAATTCTAGATTTATTTCAATATATCTAAAATAATTCAATAGGAGTAACATATCTCAATGTTTTATCTTATCCTATTAAATTACTTCATAATTTTCAACAATTAATTCTAAACTATTGAATATTAATCTAATAATATAATGTATAAAAATAAAAATTGATTTCCATAATAAATAAATATTAATACTATACTATAAAACATTAATTAAAAAGAAGATCATTCTAATTGTTAAATTTGTTACAATTAATTTTATTCCTCATCTTCAACATCCATCCATGTTTCTTTTTCTAATTGATCTTTTAACTCTAAAGTAGCTGTCCATATTTCCTAATTTATTAATTATTATTATATACTTAATCTTCTTTTGCATCAGGTAATTAAAGTATTCCACTCACTATTTTTGAACTTTCTTCATATTTCTATGCCTTCCACAATGCAAAAGCAAGCATATATAAACTTTCTGGATCTTCAGCATTTCTATCTACTAACATTCTCAATATTTTAATTGATTAATCAAATAATTCCACTTCTACTAATAATTTACCAACTTGTAATATAAAATCTTCATCATATTCTTCCATTTCAATTTCTAACTTTTCATAGATAACTCTTAAATCTTTTTTAGCAGCTTCTTCATCTTCTTTATTTAAATGAAAATTAGCCAATTATAGAAATGCATCTAAATTAACAGGATCATATTTAAAAGCATTATTTATAGCATCTAAACATGTTTATTCTGATTCTTTAAATTATAATAAATCAGTTTAATAAACTTCAGCTATTGCAGCAAATGCATCTCCAATATCTCTCTTAGAAGCATTCCTGGACAAAGCCAATTATATTCCATACTCATATATCTAAATAGCTTATTTTCCTTATTAAGTTTATGCATATTTAAACAATAATTTGTAACAATGTTCATACGAACTAGTTAATTTAATTTGTGGATATACGTGATTAAATCTTATTAATTCAAATATGGAGTGAGAGCTTATTGTAATTCTTCTATAAGACCCATCTATTCTAAGCAATCAGTATATTAATCTAAGGCTTCAATATTTTTATGGTTTCTTTTGAGGTACAACTAATATGCAGATTTAGCTTATTCGAGATGAAGAGCCTCATAAAGATCATTCGCAAATTGAAGAAGAGTCTCACTTAGAAGATATATCAAATATCATACTTATCCATAGTTGTTACTTTATCCCAATCAATTGTGCTCTCTTCCATTTTGAATCTTTTTTTAATTTAAATAAATTTTTATAAGAAATTCTCTTTCTCATTTAAATTTGATATTTAAAAATACAATAAAAATAAAATTGAAGCAAATTCAATTCTTTCTACGTCTATTATGTTTTTTCTTTTAAACTTTCTTTAAATCTTCTTAATAAAAATCTTTACGATTATTAATCACTTCTCCATCCTACATAAGTAATGCTTACTGTGTTTAAAATGCCTAAGTCTTAAAAACAGGATATTTGAGTTTAATATTATCAATTTCATTAGCCAAATTCATAGAATTGTCCCATTTTCCCTTAGAGAAATTGCCTCTAGATTCCTTTAATTATTGAGTGATAGTATCTAAGAGACCTTTATCTATAACATCAATCTCTTTTCCATCTAATTCTTTCTTTTCCTTTTATGCATTGATTAAATAAAATATCTCATTAATTTCATTTTCACATTTTCTAGAATAATATAGATCCCAAGGTAATTGAGTTAATTCTTTTTATGAATCTAAGACATTAATAATAATGATTCCTTATGGTGTAAGTAATGTTTTGAGTTTATTAAGAAATTCAGCAGACAAGAACTATTTAGGTGGTGATAATTAATTTGCTTGAGATGCTAAAATATAATAAATAAAAAATACCATTAATATCAACAATGATGGTATCATATTGATGACATTCTAAAGTTTAATCTACATAATCAAGTGCATCACAACATACTAATGTTTCTGTATCTGTATTTTTAAAATCAAAGAATGTTTTAGCAACATTTACAATATCTTCACTTAATTCAATATTAGTAACCTTGACTCCAAAATGTTCATTAATAAATCTACTCAATAAACCAACACCTCCACCTAAAATAAGAACTTCTTTAGCTTTATTAAATGCTAATCCTGCAACAATAGCAACATATGCTTCAAAATCTAGATATGAATTATCTACTTTATTATTAATAATTTTGGCTTCACTCTAAATTAAATCTAAAGCACTTTTAATTATTAGTCTTCTATATTTAATATCATCAATATTTAATTCTTCTACAATACAATCATCTGCTTCAAATATGATATTTTTTTCTCCAATTTCATCTCCATCTGTTAAAAATGGACAGGGAATATTAGTACATCCTTTAGGTATTAATTATTTCATAGGTTCAGATAATTCTTATTATACTTATTTCATATTATTAAATTTATGACCTGGATTCATACGAGCTATTACACATCTTGACATTTTCATTTATTTAATTAATTCTTTGTGTCCTTACTCAGTTCCAAATAAGAAAGACTGTTCTCTTCCTTAAGGAACAATAAAACATCCACAAGTTTTCTATAATAAAATTTTGCTATCATCATTATCATAGATATCTAATTTATATCTAGGAGTTTATTTATTATTGTTATCCCAAATATCTAAGGTAAAACTTTGACTTTACCTAAGTTTATGTATTGATGTAACAAAATGATTCTATAATTATATCTTTTTTATTATTTCTTAAGCTTATTTAATAGATAAAATCTGAACTTCCTTTTGTAATTAATAAAATTATATAGATTTTTACTCACTTTTATCAATAACAATGAAAAATGGATAAAGCTTACTTTTTTCAATGATGCATTCATAAATTTCAATATTAACTTGTAATTACAATAAAGTTTTTAGAATATGTTCTTATAATAAAGAAATTATGATAAACTTACCATTCTTCTTTAATATTCTTAACATATTAGCTAAATAAGTATTAACTTAAGGTGTTTCTTCATCTGGAAATATAGCATCAAGAGTTCCTTTATCTAAAATAACATCGAATTATTCAGATTAAATATTGATTTCTTCAGTTAAAGACATACATTAAAATGACATTTCAGGTCTTTTATTTTCAGATCTCTTACGCATTTAATCTAATGACTAAAATATTTAAGTAATCAATAATTACAATTTTTTCATAATCAACATTAGTTATATTTTTACAAATGCCATTATCATATAGTTATTCTGATAATAGTGATTTACCACAACCTGCATGAAAAACATTATCTTCAACTTTTATATATTTTTTAAACAAATGATTATAGCTATCATAATTGCCATACCACTCAAAGAATTCATTTTATTAACCCTCTTTCTTAATCTTTTTGAAGAATCGTTACCAATATTGTTTATTCATAAAATCTCTACATTATGTAGGTAATACTCCTTGCATTTACCACAAAAATTAATTTAATAATAAATGAACGACTTACGAATGCACAAATTATAACAATTCTTCTCTAAATCAAACATCTATCAAAATAATTCAATTTAATAAATAGAAAGATAGAAATTGACTATCTCTAATGATGTAGAACTTAAAGATTAATCATAAATTGAAGAAAAGATAATTCATGTTGTTCGTCCTTATTAAACTGATTTTGATTAAGAAATGTGTAAAAATCATTTTAAATATTTTAGATCTTATGGCTAAACCATTGATATAACCATTAATTTAATTGAATATTGTTAGTAAACCTGAAATCAATAATGTCAATCTATCACATTAATTACATAACTAATTAGACAAAGCAATTAAAAGATCTGAGAATTTTCTAACTCTAAAAAAATAACCAAATCAATTTCTTAATCAATTGAGATAATAAAATAAGCAAAATCAATTAACAGAAAAGAAATAATAAAATTAAGCACCTACAAAAGAAATAAAATAGATTGATTCAAATGATTATGATTTCAAAACAATGAATAAAAGACCAATTCCTGATTAAACTATAGGAATCAAACTACCAAAATCAATTAAAGACATTTATTTAATTGGATAAAATTCTGATGATCTATAAGCTAATGATGAATCCTTTATATTTAAAGAAGAAATCAATTCATAATAGCCAGTAAATAAAATAGATTTTGATTGTCTCTTAAATATAGCTGCTGGTTAAGTTGATGAACATACAATGGCTGAATTAGTTAAAAATGTTATTATTGCCAAAAAGAAAGAACTTAATAATCCATTATTAAATAGTTCTATTGAATAATGTAATGTATCTGTAGAAGCTTATCCAATTAAATAAGATTAATATGTTTAGATGTCATCAAAAGCTTTGCCAAGTTTATAAACTATTTTAAATGGAATTCGTTTAGCCAAAAATTAATACTATTAAAGTTAAGAAAAATAAGAATGCAAAGCTATTATTCGATCTCATTTAGAAGAATTAATGTAAATATTAATGTAAGGCTATCCTGAACAATCTGGAATGAGTTAATCCCTTGATTATTTACTCTCACTTAATAAATCAGAACTTTCTGTTCCTTATGAAAGGGATGAGTAAATTGGAGTTACTCTATATTTTTGTAAATGAATACAAAGCTCTTTAAATGTTTGAATAAGTTCCATTCTCATAAAATCAATTAAATTAAACTATAAGCAAGAGATATCTAAAACCTACTAAAGCAACTTAAATGAAAACAATAAAAAAGAAATGAATACAAATCAATTTACTTTTACTTATTAAAATATAAATTCTTTTTATTAGATCAAAAATATTCATCATCTTTATGATATCATTTGATTAAATATTAGAAGAGAAGATTGGATCAGGAATATACTAAATTAGAACAGTTAGTATTATTGGATTAATAGAGTTTTGTGATGGAATAGAATATGTTTTTATGTCCATTTTGATGGCAATATTATAAAAAGAATGGTAATTATCATAAACTCAAGTTGCAACATTGGGATCTTCTTTTCTTGGTGGAGTAGTTATAGGCAATTGCATTTGTGCTTATATTACAGATAAAATTGGTAGAAAAACATCATTTTCAATATTTGCAGGACTTTCAGTGATATTAGTATATTATACTAGTTTTGTTGAGTCTTATAATGAAATTATCATTCTTAGATTACTATTTGGTATAGTATTTGGAACAACAAGTCCATTAGGATATGTATTTATAACTGAAGTTGCAGTTGCTAAATATAGAGGTAGATTTGCATTTTCATTGACATTAATGTATGTTGCAGGTAAAGCCTATTTAATATTTTTGTGTTTTTTCTTTCTTGATGATTATACAAGTGGTAATTGGAGAGGATTAATAAGATTTAATGGAATACCAGTTTTATTATGTTTTATATTATCAATTATATATTTGAAAGAGACTATTAGATATTATTTAAATAAGGGTTAGTATACAGTAGCATTCCAAGAGATTGAAGAAGTATAAAAATAAAATAATAATTAATAAGAACCATTAAATGAAAGGGAAAAGGATGGATTAATAGCTTGGTAGTTGAGATAAAATAATATGATGATTAAAGAAAATTAAAATGATAAAAGTGGAGTATTATCTAAATAACATCTTAGAATTACACTTTAATTATGGACTTTATTAATTCTAGCAAATTTCTAAAATTTAAGTATTTATTTATTGATGCCATTCTTATTTGCATAAGAAAATTCAGGATTTGAACATATGATATATTTATTTTTAATTGAATTTGTCTTTACATTTGTGATTTATTTATTTATAGATGATCCAAAATATGGAGGAAGAGTAAATATAATTATATATGCTTCTATTTTATTAGTAATTACAAATTTATTACTTTACATATATCAAGCTTCAATTTTATTTGTTGGAATGCTTTTAATTAAGATAGCAACTAGAGGGATGTTCTCGACTCTATTTATTATATGTTGTGAAAGTTATCCACTTCATTTAAGATCAAGAGGGAGTGGATTGGCTATGGCTATAGGAAAAGTCGTTTCAATACCATCTCCATATGTGCTTTTCCCACTTTTTGCCATAGATCCCTATCTACCATTTTTAATATTAAGTATATTGGGAACACTTATGATTGCATTATCAATTACATATCCATCTGATAGAACATAAAAACATTTAGAAGTTTACAGTGACGAATAAAAAGAAGAATGATTTATAATTAATTTATATCTAATATATCATAAACCATCTGGATATTATGCTTATGTAAACCAAGGATGATAAAGGGCATCTTTAGCTGAGGGTCTAATTATTTATCAAATATCATTATTATACCTTTTTAAAGGATCAATATTTAATAACTACTTAACAAAATCTAAAAAGAACATATCATCAGTCTTAAGTCTAGCCTTAAGATTTGATTTTTTTGGAACCAATATTTAAATTAATCCAGGCTTTTTTCTTTTTACTGAAGCATCTGACATATCAGGATTTGGATAATGTTATTATTAATCTTCCATTGCATCTTGATATAATAATTTCTCCTTTGTAAAGAATTAATTAACTAATCTACCCTCTTTAAGCATATTTTCAGGGAATGGACCAATTATACCAATAACTCTAGCTAATAAGCCTTATACAGTATCATTTTAAAATAAAACATATCCTGTCCATAATTCAGCTAAAATACAACCAAGTGACCACATATCAATTTTATAATCATATTTGCATCCAATTATAACTTCAGGTGCTCTATAACTTCTTGATTAAACATAACTAGATAAATGATCATGAATGAAACATGAAGATCCAAAATCAATTACTTTACATTCACATTTGCTAATAGATTTCATTAATATATTTTCAGGTTTTAAATCACAATGAATTAATTTTAGAGAATGTATATAATCTAAGGCAACTAAGATTTGTTTGGTTAACTAAATAAATATAGTATTTATATACTTTTTATAATCTACCAACTGTAAAATAATTAACTTTTTCTTTTTCTCTGTAGTATTTATAGAATTCATATAAATTATCTTTGAGTAATTCAGTAACTAAAAATAAGTGTTCTTTATGATAAAAGAAATCATATAATCTAAGGACATTTTTAGCATCACAATCTCCATTACAATTTATATATCTCAATAATTTAATTTCATCTATGCTCTAATCCATATAATCTTTATTATTTTCTATAATCTTCATACATACTTCTTTTTAAGATTACAAATCCAAACATTTAACTGCTTTTGAAAATGCTGCTGATCCCAAATATTCTAATATTTAATATCTTCCAGCAATTATTGAATTAATAACAATTGGAAAATCTTTTGTTTCTTCAAATCCAGTTCTTTCTCTATCAAAAATAACTTTGAGATTAAAACAATCATAGATGACTCTATCAAATTCTACAGGATAAAAATCATCTGTAGATTCTGGATGTTTTAATGCAGGAGGCAAATAAATATATCCCTTTCTACTTTCCCCCTCTTAAGATTTCTATTAACTTTTTAATAAGACAGCACTATCTTCTTCATTTTCACAATTAACTTCATCCTTTTTCTTTTTAGGTTATGCTATAGCTCTTTAAGGAAAACCAAATTTATCTGCCAATTTTTTAGCCACTTTTATAAAATCCCTTTCTACAACTTCATATAAATCAAATCCAGGATCATCATCATCATTATATTCATCTATTATATTTTTATTCTCTTCCATATCATGAAGTACAAATGACTAAGAATTTTAAAGAAAGAATGAAGAATCATTACATCCACTTTCAGGTTTTATGATAGATGGCATTTTAGCTGTATCTATACCTTCAAATTATTAATGTTTAGCAGCAGATCTTGATACATCCTCTTCTGTGAATAATTCATCTACTGAAGGTGATTTTTCTAAAACCTATTATTTTTAATGTTACTAAGGTTATTAGATTTTTCCAAATACAATTTAATCACTCTCTTGAATCTCTAAAATAATTTTAAAACTATATAAATTACATTTGCCAAAACAAGGAGGTTATTATTATTCTTCACTTGTTTCTGTCTTCTTTTTTTTGAGAATTGAATTTGAAATTGAAGTATTTGAAATATCATGAAATACATCTGCTTAATCAACCATCTTTTAGAATGTAGCATTATCAAAATAACGTTCTATCTTTTCATTAAGTGTCTCATCTTCTAATAAATTTGGCTTTGAAACTAATCTATTCATTAATTTTTCCATAATTTATTCAGTCTATTCTTATGTGTATACTTTTGGTTTCCTACGTACTGCTTATCTATCAATAACAGGTTTTTTCTTTTCTTTCTTTTTTTACTCCAAAGCTTAACAGATAATGTCTTCCAATAATTTATATATATATACTCATAAGCATTTATTATTATTACTTCTCACAATCAATTTCATTTTTCATCATTACTTGAATATTGATATTACTTATTTACTTATCTCTTCTTTCAATTTCCTGGCTGATTATTAAAGACCGGATTACTCCAAAAATTTAACTATTGTTTTAAGTGCTTCGTTCATTAATTATATTATTTTTATAATACAAACTTTATCATTTAATTAATCACAGTCATTTATATCTTAAATTATTATTCAACTATATTTTATTTTAATGGCTTGCATATTCTTAAAAATTCCTATAAAAATATTAATGTCAAATTAAGACATCAATGAACTACCTCCCCTTAAAGTCAATGTCCCATCTTTCTTGATGAAAACATATGAAATTCTTGAAGTATATCATTTTTAGTTACTATTTCTTATTCAGAACCCTTCTTTATCCAATATAATTGCTTGGAATCAAGATGGCAATGCATTTATAGTCCTAAATTCCCATGAATTATCTTCCAAGGTTCTTGCAAACTATTTTAAGCATAAAAACTATCCTAGCTTTCTAAGGTTATCTTCTATTTTATAATAGATAACTTAATATGTACAACTTTAAAAAAACTAAAAATCATTATGGACAAAGTGAGTTTAGACATTAATGGTTTAGAAAAGGACTTAAGTAAATTTATTCTCTTAATTTACCTAGAAGTATGCTTCAATACATTCGTAGGAGAAATTAAGATGATTCTGAGAATAAAATAGAGATAAAAACCACAAATATTCCAAAAATTGATAATTATAAGCAAGAACACAATGAAATGAAAAAGATTGTCTAAGAAATTCAAACAACTTAGTTTTAAATGGAAATTGATTTTTCAGCTTCCATGGAATAAAATATATAATCTGCACGTTCTAGTCAATCTATTTTATAAGTTTTATAGTTTATCTAATATTTAGGGTTTAAATCAAATGTAGTAATAATTCAATAAAAAATTTGATAGTCTTTCCTTACTATTATCTAAGATTGTTTCATATATTCCTAATTTAGGTAAGATTCTCTAATATTTATTAAGCATATACAATGGGAGATCTTTTTAAATACTCTTGTGAAGAATCTTCTCCAAGTAGATTAGAACATAATTATATTGTTCCTTATAATGAGAATAATAACTACTATAATAATATAGGATCACCATATCATTAATATTCATGCAATAGTCCAATTCATCTTGTTTTGTCTAGATAAAATTATTGTAATGTTCAAAAATAAATTCTAGAATTTTAAGATTATTGCTTTTAATTTGATCCAAATATTTTCTAATTAAATAGATAAAACCAATAATAATAACTTGCTTTACCTGCACCAGCTTTAAATTCATATTTACGTATTAATAAATATATATCCATTCAAGCCAGCAATAATTATTCTTTACGATCAAGTTAATAAAACTCACCTTATAGAATTGCAAGTCCTAGTCATTCTTCCTCAACAGATTCTAAAAACCCAGAAAGAGTATATCATTTATTTAAGAAAACACTAGTTTAATTTTTACTAACAAGCATGAGTTATATATTTATTTATATATAAGACAAATTATTTATTGATATAAATATATATATTATAAATATTCATTATTAATCTGGATAAAAGTCAATATTGATTAAATTGGTATTTCTGGAAAGTTGAGCAATAAATTTAATTGATTTACATTCTCTTAACGTAGTAGGATACTATTATGAAATGTCTGTAGATTGATTTATAAAATTATTCGAAATATTCATTTCAAGTTTTCTTTTAGGTGATCCATAAACATTCATTTTTCTTAATAAAATCTTGGTTTATTCTGGAGATCTAGCTCTTTGTGTTTTCCATCCTTAAGTTCTTTTCCTTACATTTACAGGTAAAGCAAAAGTACTTGAAGATAGTTAAAGATTATCTATTTTGTAGATTGTTGGATTCATTCTTAATTTTTATCCTAAATCTTATGCATTATTCAAAGCCTTAATTGGAGTTAATAAAAAATCTTTAAATGGACTACGACCTCTAGGTGAATTAACAATTTGAGTTTGTTATATTCTTTTATTAATATCAATTAATTAGATTTCATAATTATCTTTATGTTATAGTTTTCTAATCAAATAACTATCATCTTTATCACAAATATGATTTTATCTTACCATAAGTTGATTATTGTCTCTATCAAGATTTTTTAATGAATATCTCTTATTTTCATTATTTATTTGATTTAATTATGCAATTCTAAAAACCAAATTATCCATATGTTTTTTATTTCTACTCCAAGTTTCCAATTCATATATACATATAGGATGATTCAATTAACATTTTTATTTTCGTAAATCTTCAAGAAATCCATTAAGAGATGTCACTCTTTTTGTATCACTTGATTAAACTGTAGATACTACTTAATTAGATATATCTTATCTAATATTTTATAATATTTTATTATTAACATAAATTTTTTGGTATTCTTCAATGAATATTTATCTATCTTAAAATGTTGAAATAAAATGTTCAATAGTCATTATAAGACAGCCAATATCATTTGTTTATAATAATGAATCTTCTAATAGATTGATATAAACTAATGTAGATTTAATTTATGCTTTCGAACCTTCAACTAAAAGAAGATCAAAAATGGTATCTGTTAATTTATTGTGAAATGTAAAACAACAAACTAACCATTAAATTGTGAATAAACTTGTTTCTACCGATAAGTTTTTAAAATGTTCCATCAAATGAGGTTTTTCTTTTTATAGAATCTATCTTATTATTTCATCATCACTTAAAACACCAAATAAATGATTATAATAATTTTATGGTAAGAGAGTCTCGAATAAATGACATAGAAACCAAAATGTATCCTTAAATAAAATTGAATTATTTACTTCTTCTGAGTATCTTTAATTTAATAATAAATAATGTGCAATATAATTAAATCCTTAACAATATCCAATTTAAGCATTCCTAATAACATATGCTGTTAAAACATTAGTTAACTTTTATTGCATTTCTTAATTACTAGAAGTACGAACTACATCTTTTTAAATAGTATCATTAAAATATTTCGGAAATTCTTAAATTTTAAGTAAATCTGTATAATATTTTGGATTAGCTTCTTTATTTTAAATAATATTTGCTAAAATTGGCCAAAATTAAGTTAAGGGTGTATTAAATCTATTTCTTAATTCATCTCTAACTGCTTTGTGTATACAACTGAATTTATTGGTGCAATAACTTAATAACTAATTATACAATTATAATACATCAGCATTATTTAGAGTCTTATAAAATTTACTTAATTTTTGAATATTCAATTTATTATTTATAGATTAGTTTCTATTTAAGTCTCCTTTAATACTTTTTATATATTCTTTGCTAAGATTAAGATCTAGCATCATTTAAATGAAATCCAAATTATTTTTCATTAATTTTTATATAAAATGAATCCAAAACAACTATTCTAAGATAAATATTTATAGATTAGAGATTTCTTACTCTCTTCTTCTGATGAACGAAACAATGAGTAGTTAATTGATATTAGAAACATACTAGAAAGTTTTGCTTTTTTCATTCAATTTACAAAGTATTAAATATTACAATGATTTAAGTACAAAATCATAAGAGTTTATAGAGATGTGTAGATATTTGTAATTGGAAGTTTATGAATAAGAACAAACACTTTTTAGGTAAGGAGATCCAGCAGATAAATTTTATATAATTTTAAAAGGAGAGGCTAGAATATTGATTAAAAGTCCTGGTTTAGATGAAATTAAATAAGTTGGTATATCTGGTGTAGGAGATTGTTTTGGTGAATTAGCATTGTTATTTAATTCAGATAGAAATGCTACAATAGTAGTTGGAAAGTAAACTGAATTGATGGTTCTTCATAGAAATGATTTCAATAAATATATGAAATTTCATTCATCTGAATAAGCAAATTAAGTATAATATAATTAATATATAAAAGGCATATAATCTTCTCAATGTCATAGAACCATTTCTTTCATTAAATTTTCCAGATAAAATTAGACTTGCAAGTAAAATGGAATATAGAACATTTCAATCAAATTATGCATTCATTAATTAAGGATAAACTTTAAATAATTTTTATGTAGTAGAAACAGGTTCTGTTAAACTTTATCGTACAATACCATTTAATATAAATAAAAATGGATTAATTTAATTTCAACATAAATATGATCCAAATAAATAGAGTAGAAATCTTAAAATAGAAATTGATGAAATAGGACCTGGAAAATATATTGGTGATTATGAATTATAACATTATAAGCCTAGTCAATACACAGCTGTTACAGGTATGTAAACTACTTGTTTTGTAATTTCTCTTATTGATTTTAATCTAATGAGTCAATTTTAATTAGCTGAAGTCTGTAGAAATTCTAAACCTTATCCTACAGATGATCATATCAGAGAAGCCTTTCTCGATGGAATTAAATGGAGAATTTTCAGAGTATTTATATTAATCTATTCTAGAAATAAATGGTCTCAAAATTATAATTAGAATTAAAAACATGTAGTGATGTTAGAGATCCAACAACTTTGCCTAAATTTTAATATTAAAAAGATCTTCGTTAATTTGCTCTCAAAACACTCTCTTATGATAAGTTAATGGACTCATATTTAAATTCTAATGGAGAACCTGCTTAATAATAGGCTGGTAGCATAGTTTTCAATGAATTAAACAGTAAAAGCCCATAAAAAAAAGACAAACCATTCTTTACTAATGTTGATGAAGCTATTAAAAAATTAAAATAATCTTAAGGTAGTAATCGAAGTAAAAAATAAATCCTTCCAAAAATAAATCCAAAGGTTGGATCAGATATTTATAATATATTAGTAAAGAAATGATTATTAACTACTTAAAAATAAAATTAAAATGAATCAAATTTCCCAAAACATCCTTGTTCAAAAACTTATTGATTACAAATTAAGGTATTCATACTCTTTCTATTGACAAATCTAGAAAGGACAAAAATAAGAGAAAGGCTAGTCCTTAGTATTCTCCTCCAAAGATACCCATATCATAAAGATAGACATCCTTTTCTAATGGTCATGCATATTCCATTCATTAAAAATTGAAATCAATTCAAAGTTAACAGAAAGTATTCATTCCTCAGGCTATGCCACAGTCTCAGATTTACTCGATCTCTTAAGCCAAATGTTTCGAATTATTCAATAGTATGAATAATAGGCAAGCCATCTTTGGTCCAAAAATCTAGAGATGTTGAAACAAATCAAGATTCCAATCATCCAAGAAAATGAAGATTTGAAGCTTGTTGTTGAAACCCTAAAATAAAATGATATTCAAAATAGCGTATATGGATAATTAAAAGAATATGAAAAAATTGAGAAGCCTAAACCTAAATTAATTGATTTGTAACAAATTAATAGAGATTCAAACTTTTAAGAAGAGTTTATGTCTAAAGTAAATGAATTTAGTTTATCATGGCGAAAAGAAGTTCAATAGCTAAAGTAATTATGAAATTTTTGAATTTATTGAATATTCAAAATAAATATTATAATTAATATCATTTAATTTATTCATCTTACTAAATTTAGATTTAATAAAATTATTATTTAATATTATAATTCATACAAATGATCAATTTTTACATATATTTTATCTATAAATCATAATATATAAGACTTTAATTATAATTTAAAGATTTTAAAATTATTTTGATAAATTTATAAAACTTTTTCAATTTTAACACATGAAATTACTATTAGCATGTTTATTTAAAAAGATATTTATTGGAAACTTATCTTTTTAATATATAACTCCAATAAATAGCAAAATATTATGAAATTTCATTTAATTAAAATAATAAGTTAGTTAAATAAATCTATTATTATATTATATGTATTAATATCATATTTAAATCAAATATTTAAATGCCATATTTTATAGAAATATTGAATTTTTAAATTTATTAATTTATTTTGGTAATTGATTAGAGTCATAATAAATATAGATTTAAATATCAACAATTACCTTCTAATATATATTCGTACAATCTATTTATCTATTTTTACTCCTATTTTCCTTAAGTATGTGCTCTATTGCTTTTTGATACTTTGGGTCCCTATAAATTCAATCCTTTTTCATTACTCAAAGATCTTGTTTTACTGTTCTATTATTCTAAAACTAAAAATATATAATACCTACACATCCTTGTGCTAAAGAGAAAAAGCATTTTTTCACAACAAATTAAGATGAACAATGGTTAATTTCTTAATCAATTTTGTCCTTCTATTCTAATGTATCTTCTATCTCATCCTAGACATACCTTTACACTTCTTACTAGCTTTGAGATTTTTACTTAAAGCAACCTTTACCAGAAATCTCATCCTTAAGGAATAATGTATTTGAGCTTATTTATAAAAGTTACGGTTAATTTTTTTATTTTAATGATTTTCGAACTAAACTTGAAAGTGGCATTATATTGGAATCTACAGTTCTCTTATCCATCAGAGTAGTGTTTGGTGATATAACTTTAGTCTGACTATTAGGCTTCTTATCACAATGTTTTAGATATTGGAGTCTGAAAATATGATTATATTGTATTTACTTAGAAAAGAAAGACTTTTCTCTTGGTATTTAATTATTAGATTAATCAATTTCTGAAATTTTAGGCTATCTATAAAATTAATTTTCCTTTTCTTTTTGTTTAATATTGTTTATTTTTAGGTTCATCGTATCGCTAATATTTTCAAATTTCGAAGCCAAAGTCTTATAAATTAATAATATACTTTTTATGATTAAATTGTGGATAAAGCTGTCTATTTTTATTCATAAGTCTTTGATTAGTAATATTTTTTCATTAAATCTTAATGTGATTATTTTATTTCATCACTTTTTTCAATATGATTAACAAATTAATTAGAATGCAAGAATCCAAGTGAATTAAAGCATAATTATGTATTTTTTTTCTTTAGATTGTTAGGAGAATTTAACTTCAAAACTTAAAATTCTTTTGCCATTTATTCGTTGAAAAATTAGGTAAATATAATTAAGAAATAAATTACTTTAAGAAAATAAAAATGAGTATATAATATTAACAATTTATCATAACACATGAATCAAATTATATTATCAAAATAATTGAAAACATCTAAAAATCTTTATGTTTTGTTTTCTAAATCTTCATTTATCTCAGGTAAATTTTAAATAAATTATAAGATAGCTTTTTTATATATTTTAAGTCTTTTTTATTTTTTTTTATTATCTTTTTAATTATATTTATAAATCTTTTCTCTTAAATCTTGAAGAATTATTTTACAGTGTCTTTTTTTTATTCTTTGTATTCCATTTTCATTTCTTATATGTGCTTATTCTACAAATTACTATGGAATAACAATATTGTTTTAATCTTAAATATTCTCGAAATGTTAGACATTTTAATTCACTGAATGTTGAATAATCTCACCTTCTTCGCAGCTGCTATTGTTTTATTATTGATCTTTGAGTTACTTCTTTATATCTATTCTTTATTAATTTTATTCTTATTCATTTTATTTATTATTCTAAATTTATTAATGATTCTTATTCACAGAATTTATGTTTTCTATTTCAATCTAACAAATTATTTAAGATTTTTCTTTCTCTTATAATTCATTTTATTATTATTTTTCTCTATTTATTCTTTCTTAATGTTCTCTTTCTTATTTTTCTCTTTGTTATCTATCTCTTTCTTATTTATCTCTTTCTTATTTATCTCTTGCTTATTTATCTCTTTCTTATCTATCCCTTTCTTATTTATCCCTTTCTTATTTATCCCTTGCTTATTTATCTCTTTCTTATCTATCCCTTTCTTATTTATCCCTTTCTTATCTATCTCTTTCTTATTTATCTCTTGCTTATTTTTCTCTTTCTTATCTATCTCTTTCTTATTTATCCCTTTCTTATTTTTCTTTTTCTTATCTATCTCTTTCTTATTTATCCCTTGCTTATTTTTCTCTTTCTTATCTATCCCTTTCTTATTTATCTTTTTCTTATCTATCTCTTTCTTATTTATCCCTTGCTTATTTTTCTCTTTCTTATTTTTCTCTTTCTTATTTTTCTCTTTCTTATCTATCCCTTTCTTATTTTTCTTTTTCTTATCTATCTCTTTCTTATTTTTATTTACTTTCTCTTTCTTATCTTTCTTTCTCTTTTTTTTCTCTATCAACTCTATCCTTTTCTTATTTTTCTGCTTCTTATTTTTATTTTTATTTATCTTCATTTTCTTTGATTTATTTATTTATTTACTTGTCATTATCTTATTTTTTATTTATAACTAATAATTATTTTTTATTCTCTTCTTAAATCTATTAATCTTTATCTTACCTTATTTAATCAAGTTTAGGTTCATCATTCTTTTTTTGTATATCTTCTTTCTAATTTCTATTATTATCTTCTATAAGTTTATTTTTTGCTTTTTAATCAGAAGTAAAAGTTTTTTATTAATTATTATTTTGTTTATTAGTAATCTAAATAACTTTAGGATTAGATTCATCATATTTTTGAGACTTCTAATTATTTTATTATTATTATTAGTTTTCTTTTTTTTATAATGACAAAATTTAAGTTGATTATTCAACCTATTTTTTTGATGTTTCAGATTTATTTTATTATTCTTTCTATTTTTATTATTCATTAAGTTACTATTAAAGGTTTTCATCAAGAATAGATTACTTGTATATACCAATACATTATTACATTATCAATTTATTTTTTAACATTATTTTCTAATGATTACTCTTATTTTTTCATTTATTATTACTGTTCTTCTTATTCCTTTTATTTCTTTTATTCTAATTCTTTTGCCTTTCTTTTTTCTAAAAATATTTTCTTTTTTTCTTCAATTCTTTTTTTTTTTTCATCATCATCATTTTAGTCCATTTTTTTTAAAAAGAAATAATAAATAAGGAAAAAATTAAATTAATTTTATCAAAGCCAATCGATAAATTATAATCAAATTCAAAAATATGGTGAATAATATCATGATTTCTGAAACATCCATTTTCTTGCAAATAAAAATGGATCATTTTAATGTTACAAATTTTCTTCCAAAATTTCAATTATTATTTTCATTTCATTAGTTTATTTATTCATTTAATTGGCTAAACTTATTATGTACATAGTCAAAAGCTTTCCTTAATCATCTAGATTAGGATTAAAAAATATTTAAAAAGTTTTATCTAAATTTAAATTGATTTGATATTGGATCTTCTAATAATATTCTTAAAGTTGATTTATCCAACAATCTAATGATGATTTTATTTTAATAGGTGCAAATGTATAGAATACTTTGGCTTTTATTGCTAATAATTTTCTTAAAAGAAATTGAAATTTCAACATAAGATCATTATCTTAATAATTAAAATTCTATATCATCTATTCAACAAATTCACAAAATTTATATGTAGGCTTCAATATAACTGGTAAATCAATATCATCATTAACTTATTATGTGAGAAATTATTATTTTGGAGATTTCTGAATTGAACAATCAGTACTAATTTAACCAATCAATTCGATATTAATGTCTGAGTCGCTCTTCTTATGGTAATTTCTAAAGACAGGTTGATTCAACTTAGTTTGAATATTTTTACCTTGATACTCATCTTCCAATGTAAATTAAGTGATTTCAACTTCTTATTCTTGCTTTTAAGTTTTTACTCTAACAAAATTGCCAAATTTTTATTCATCAAAAGATTAAGGTTTATTATGAGATAATAGTTGTTCAACATATTTTTTCCTAATTTCATTAGGAGTTTTTGCACCTTTAAATTAAAGAGGAGAATTAATTTATGTAGATATTGATTTTTGTGATAGTTTAATTAATTATGAACCAATTTTATAAGCAAATGATTAATTCTCTTATATTATTGAGAGAATCTATTAAATTGTTAATCTATCTTCAGGTTCCAATTATAACATGCCTTCAAATAGTCTAATTATTAAATTTTAATATTTGATATCTATTGTCTAACATTTTTCTTAGATCTCTTACAAAAGTGTTTTCTCTTTCAATTTTAATTTTGGAGCTGTCTGATATAACATCTCATATAGCATTATTCCTAAAGCCCATACGTCACTTTTTTCTGAATATTAATTGAACAATTAAATTTCAGGTGCCATATACATAGGAGTTCCAACATTATATCGTTTAATTATACTATCATATTAATTTTCAATAAGAGCAAAACCAAAATCAACAAGTTTAAAAATGCCATTTTAGATTAATACATTTGCTGGTTTAATGTCTCTGTGTATGATATCTATTTTTATATAAGTTTATTTATTATACTTTTTTTATGTAAGTCTAAAAGGCCTTTACAAATTTATATTAGTATATCAATAGCCTTATTTATATTCATTGGTTCTTATTTCAGTAAATCTTCCAAATTACCACCTTCACAATATTCACTCACAATATAGGTGTTATTGGCACTTCTACTAATTTCGTACACTCTCAGCAGATTGGGATTATCAATTTACAACAGAATTTTGATTTCATTTTAAAGAAGAGATTTCTATATTGGTGAATTGTAATTTTCTAAAGAAATGACTTTTATTGCAACAACTTAATGAGTAACCATGTGAATTCCCTTATAGACTTTGGATGAATAGCCTTCTCCAATAATATCATTCATATTAAAACAATAATCTCCAATTTATTTCCTAATGACTTCTTTATGCTCATTCATTCCTATCAATTTTCCAGATAATATAAAGATTTTTTCTGTATAAATTATTTAAGTATAATTAGCGACGCCTATTTATAAGGTCTTAATAATTCAGTAATCATAAATTTTTAAAGAAGTTGATATTTTAGCTACTAGAGATAATATTCAATTATAGCATCAACATAATTACAAAAAAAATGAGCAATATTATTAATTAATTCCATCCTTTCCTTGTGTTTTAAAATTATATATTAAAAAAGAATCAAATGTATATATTTCTATAGTTTTTAATATTTCCTTCAACAATTAACCTTTTCGATTAGAAAAATGGAATAGGTTAATAAAATATTTAATCATTAAGAGACAAAGAATAGAGTATATTTTAAAAAATATTTTTTGATAAAAAATAATAAAAAAGACTGATTCATAATAATTTAACTATTCAGCATATTTATAAAGTATTGATAATTTAGTAATTAATGGATAAATCTTAATTAATTTTTACATTGATAATTATATAAACCTTTATAGATAATAATAAAGAATACTATGAAAATCGATTATGATTGCTAATAATAAAAATTAATATTTATACCGTTAAAATTCTGAATTTTATTAATGTCTAGTTATGCAAAACAAATCTAAACTTTCAATTCAGGAACATTTACAACTATGAATGAGTTTTAATTCATATAGAAATTAGGAACTGGTAGTTTTGGAAGTGTAAATTTATATCTTCATAAACCAACACAAAAGAAATATGCAATTAAAATTGTAATTTTCTATAATATTTTTAGATGCCTGGAGAGACAATTACAAATTAATGTGAAAGTGAAGGTATAGAAAGAGAAATAAGAGTTCATAAAAAATGTAGGAATCCAAATATAGTTTAACTTTATGATTCATTTTATGAAAATGATTCTATTTTTATTGTTATTGAATATCTTGAAAATGGTAGATATATATAATAAATTAAAATTAGGCAATTTATTTACACATATTTAAAAGAATCCACCTATGAGTGAATAAGAAGCATGTAAATATTTTGTTTAAACATGTCTTGCATTATAATATATGCATTAAAATAATGTATTTCATAGAGATATCAAACCAGAAAATTTATTATTAGATGAAAAATTTAATTTGAAAGTATGTGATTTTGGTTGGTGTGCTGAAAATATACATTAAAAGAGAAAGACTTTTTGTGGAACCTATGAATATATGGCACCTGAAATAGTAATGGAAATTATGTATGATTATAAAATTGATTTATGGTCATTGGGAATATTGTTATTTGAATTACTACATAAATATGCACCATTTAAAGGAAAAGATTTTAAGGAAATTTCAGTTGCTATTAAATAATGTTAACCCAAAATTAAACCATCAGTATCAAAAGAAGCTTACTAATTAATTTCTCAATTATTATCTCTAGATCCTAATCATAGACCTCCTATAAGTTAAATCCTAGCTTCTTCATTCGTAAAAAAATATAGCAACATGTTGAATTTAGTAGAATTCTAAGAAAACATTCAACCAAGATCTCCACTTCGATAATATCCCTCTCAGTAGTAATTGAAATGTGGTTCACCAAGAAGAAGAATCACAGAATATAATATAATATAAAAACCAGAACAAAGAGTTAGAATGGCTTCACCTAAACCTATAGATTCTCAGAAACTTATATAGAAGATTTATGTCAGTCCAGCAAGAAGGATATAACCAAAGGGAAGAGAGAATATTCCAGTTAAGACAGGACCGATAGATGTAAGAGGAAGGGAAGCTACTAAAATAATATATATGAATTTATGTAATAATATTTCATGATTAAGAGTATCTCAACAATATTATAAATAATTATAAAAATAATTAAAATATATATTATAAACTAATAATAGTAATAAGGATAAGTTTACTTTAATTAATTAAATAAGGAAGATGAAATTTTTTAGGTAATAAAATGAATAAGACAATTAGTTAAAATGTTAATATTAAATTTTATTGAATTTTTTTAATATTTAAATTAAAATTTATATAAATAGAAAATAAATAAAATACTAATATAAATATGTAATTTTTTGTTGAATACAATTTTTTTTAATCTAATTAATATTTATTTAAAAGTAATTTAAATAATTATATCAATTTGTTAATTATTATACTAAAGTCTAATATAATTGATTCAAGCATCTCATTGTAACCAAATTAGAAAATTCAATATTTTATATTTTTGATCGAAATTTGTTAAGATCATTTGGTACTTTTATCAATCTATCATATCTTATGTTCTCTTAATTCTGAATTAGATCAAATATTATTTCTTATAATTCTTCTATTTAATAAAATGGTGTAATTCTATATTATTCTTATAATTATCCTAATTATGGAAATATGTATTCAATTAACATCCTTAAAAAAAATTAATGTTAATATTAAATTAAAACAATAACTTATCTACTATTGTATTATAGCATAAATTATTGCATTTATAGTTTCATTTTATTAATGAGAGACTGAATTGCTCCTTTTTCATCTCCCTTTCCCAATCTCATGTGAGTTTCAGGACAAACTAAATCTTTTTGTTCCATTATTAATATTTTAAACTTGTCACTCAATAATATATACTCGTAATCATCAAAAAAATTAGAATCAATTTAAACATTTAATAATTTCAAATTTTAAATATTGATTTATCTACTAAACCTCATATTACTATTTTCATTTGTGAATATTATCCAATTATATTATTAACACATATTTTATTATTAAAGTATTAATCTATTCTATGGTGATTCACATAACCAATCATTTACTATTGTGCTAGCATGTAATGATTATATTTTTGAAAATTATAGATTATTATTATTACTTAAATTAATTTAATTATTATTTCCATTAAATACCTTTGAATTGTATAAATTACTAAATCCTAATTATCGACTAAAATCAACACTTCTATTTTAGTAATTATATAATTGAGATTAATTAATATCATTTCTATTTACACTTATATTTGGATTTTGAATTTCTTTCCTAGAATTGTAACTATATTTATCTATATCTCGACATCCTCCTTCAAAACCTATCTTATTATTTGGTCTATTTTAGACTAACATAGTTTTTTTAGCATTTGCTGGAGTACAACTTGTTTATGATTCTAAATCAAAAGGTAATTCAAAAGAAGTATTCATGCTTTAAATTCTACTTACTTTTTGATTTACATTAGGTTAAAATATTTATTTGTTTTATTATCTAAATTCTTAAATTAAATTTTGATATGGCATAGCTTTTTGTTTTTAAATATTCGATTAAAAAGGCATAAAATATGAATCATTTCTTGAATTACATGATTCTTTACTTTGATTTCTGGATTTTATAGAAATTTTACTTATTTCCATTTATTATTTAGCAATTGGTTTAAGTAAAAATTATCTAATTGAATTTATTTATTATTTAGGATTTTGCAAATTAGAATTTTTTAAAAAACTATCTAAAATTAAAGGTTAATCTTATTTTGCTTTAGCATTTTAAATTAGTTCTTGTTTTTATTAAGTTTCTAAAAGTTCAGTATAATTTAATGCTGAAAAATGTAAATCTCCAATTTCATTATCAAAACACTTTTCTAAACTTTATTCCTTCAAGCTTTGAAATGCTTAATTTTTCTCTTCTAATTTTTTCAATATATTTCTTTATTGCATCATTATTTTTAATTTAATATAAGCCTAATCTACAATTTTTGTTCTAAAAACTGGTTTCAATAAATTATAAAGTTCTAATTATTAGGTTTAAGCATTAATTTTTAATTATATAGAAATTAATTGATCTATTGAAATTACTTGAAATTAAATTTTATTTTGAAAATCAAAACTTTGCTTAATCTAATTTATGAAAGTATTTATGATAGTTTTTCTAAGAAAATCATGGCAATTAGTAAAATCATCAAGTTCAGTTAGTAATGTATATTTTAAGATCAAAGATTTATATTAATCATATAAATTCTTAATTTTTAATAAATATGACTGATTTTGAGTTCTATAATTCTACTAAATTTTAGCTAAAGTAAATCACAGTATTTTACATGAGATATGCTATAATCTAATCTAATCTACATTATTTTGAGGAATCATTTGAGTTTGAAATTTTTATAATTTGCTTAACTATTTTTTGGTTCCTTTTTTCTTCACTTCCTACTTTTTTTTATCTCTTTTGAAACTATCAATAACAATTATTTTAATATCTTTGCTCTTAATAGGAGAAGCTTTTTAATAGGGTTTTCCTTTTTTAATTTTAGGAGTCATCAATATTATTCTTATGAATAAATTATAATAATGAAAAAAATTGCGAATAATTATTTTAACAAAAAAATAAAATAAATTTGAATATATATATATATAGAAATATAAATAAATAAATAGCTGAATATATTAAAATTAATCCTTTATTATTATAATATCTCATAAATCTATAAGATTTTCTCATCTTGATTTTCATTAGTATTTTAAAACTAAGTTTATAGGAAATGATTCACAAATTATTGACTCATATGAAGATGAGTGTATAAATAATAATGATATTTTATTTAGATTAATAGTTTTTAAAGAACAGAAATAATTCAGTATTTCAATTCCTAAAATTCAGAATTTAATTAATTCAACAAGATATCATGAATAATTGATAAATTAAAAGAATATATAAAAGAATAACTTTAAAATTTCAAGTTATTTTATTTATTTCATAGAAATCATTTTATTCTTATAATTCATCTGGAATTTTATATTCATTTTTTTCTCTTAAACGTTCTGTGAGAGATAATATATCTACTTCTTCATCAATCAAATAAAATTAATTTGAAAAGGGTCGCTACGTAAAACTTGATTTAACAGCTGAAAAATTTAAATCTTTTTCATTTGAAAAACTTAATTTAATGCCAATTTAATGAGATTTTCTAAATTCATCTCTACTTTTTGTTGATCTTATAATGAATTGAATTCTAGATATCTCATATAATAGATTTATAAAACTAAATTTTGACCTCATTTAATCATGAATTTTTTAATAAAAAGATATAAATTCTTTAAGATCTATTTAGTTATTTTAATATTTGACTTATTTAATTTATCTTTTCCAATTTTTCTAAATTGTAATATGCTTATACTCTGGATAATAGAGTTCAATCAACTAATTAATTATAGTTTAATTCAAAAAATACTAATTTATCACTATGATTAAATATTTTATCATAAATAAAACAGATACTATAGATCCTATATTAGCTAATAAATCTCCAGCATGAGGATATTCAAATATCATTTTGACTTGATTTCCTTTCATTATAATATAAATTAATCCTAAAACATCATTCTCATAAGCAAGCTTACAATATTCATTAGAATTAGTTTATGGTTAAATTAAAGCCCCATTTATGTATTCAACATATCTTGGGGAACCAAATAGGAATGAATCTCTAATTTCGTAAAAACTACTTTATAAAAATGTATTTAATGTATAACAATTTTATTATTCTAATTGTATATAAAATTCTTGTAAACTAGCTTATTCAGAACCATCCTTAGAATCCAATGATTTATAATGAATTTACATAACCACAATATTTAAGGATTAATTATAAAATTTATCTATTGTTTCTTGAGAAGCACATTTTTCATTAGGTTTTAAATATATATCTGAACATTTAACAATCTAAATATACATTTCTGTTGTTGTATATATTTCTCCATTAAATTCCTAAAAAGCTAAACTCATTTTAGGTATTATAAACTTACTTTTACCATCAATTGAAGTTTCATTTGACATTTCTAATGCTTCTAATTATGTGAAACTGAAATTTGTTGTATACATCACCAAAGGTAATAAAATTTTTTCCTCAAATGGATCAATCATTTCTTCATCAAATTTCCAAAAATATAATTTGATGATATCATAATTCATATCAAGTAACTTAAAATCTGATGTATAGATTGAATTTGAAATTTTAGGACTTAGTTAATTAATTTACCATAGATATAGAATCCAAATGGAATAAGCAACACTAGCAGAAAATATTAGTAAAGTAACAAATCCTCCAAATGCACTTTTATATATAGATTACTTCAAATCTATTTATTGAACAAAAGGAATTCCAAAAAAATCAGCCTATCTTAAAAAGTTCATTTATTAATTTTTGAAAGAAATATTATACAGAACTGAATCAACTCAATGTTAATTAATATATCAGAAAATCCATACTTTAGATGCATAATATTAAAGATTCATTAAACTTAAACTTGATCAAATTTAATAGATGATAATCATATATAATGAGATTACTTAAGTTTTTAGAACTCATATTAATTTAATATTTTGAAAACATAATGAAAATTGTAATGCTAATGATTCATTCAGAAATTTAGACAATTTATTTTTTAAATTAATAAAATATCTAGAAAATACAAAATTAAATCTGTCATCATGAATTTATTTGTTATATTAAAATTTATCAAAATGTTGTTGGTTTCAAAATTAAGAAGTTATAATTCTATATTGTAAATAATTATAAAAAACCATAAATTTTGCAATTAATTTTAATATTTATATTATTTAGATATAATAAAACTTGTTTAAAAATTAGCATTAAATAAACAATATTTATTTATGGTTAAGAACATTAATTACTAATTAATTTATCAATAATTTTTTTAAGATATAATCATATAATTAAGAATCTAATTTTTATTGTATTACTTTCAAATATTCAATAGATATTCTATATCATTTATAGATTTAATTTTTTATATTCATTAATTTTATTCATTAAGTTTATTCACTAAGTTTATTTTTGGAAATTTTTTTCTGAAAAAGCCCTTTTTTTAATAAGGTCTTAATTTTTATTTTATTTAATTGGATAGTAAACTGCTTTCATCAACCTTGTAAAGTGATTGAAATCAATTGTTCCATTTAAATTAGCTTCTAATTTTTTTCTTCCAATCACTGGAGATAATTATTAATGAGCATTTTTCATTAAATTCATTACCTATTTTGTATGATTATGATAATGAACATAAGATGGAGATATCTATTTACAATAGGATTTTGTCTAATCATCATTTTCTTCAATTATTGTTTAGATTCCTAAATATTCAGGTAATTCAGAAGTTTACAAAGTTGAACCATTTGAGAGTGTTTTTCTTAGTTATTATTTCTACTAAAATAGCTCTTATTTTATCAAAATTTACATTTGATATCATCAATTTATGATAAATTAGCTACTTTTTTATGTTTTCGTTAAGGTAATCTTAAAGGATTAATTGGCATATATGACTTTAAATGTACAAAGGATTAAATTTGATTTTAATAAAATGGATCTTAACTTTTCTTATTATGAATGGGAGTCAACATTTTTTTGAGATGATAAGAAGTGATATTATTATTTTACATTAAAATTATTATATTATTTAGTCTATATAAATAAGATGATCTAATTCAATTTAAAGTAAAAGAAGGATAATCATAATCTAGTATTTAGACTTACATATATATCAATAAAATCATTTTTCTAAAGATATGTAAACTAAGCTTAAAGAAATGTCTACAGATCCTTATCCATCAGCATCCCAGAATTTTTTTGTTTCATTCCCAAGTTATTTTGTGGCCTTATCTAAATCAGCCCAAGATTAAGGAGGGTAATAATTATCTAAGATTTATTCAATTAATAAAATATCCAATTTCTCCCATAATCCTGTACTTGCCATAAGAAGATAACCTGATTTTGGAATTTTAAATTCTAAAAAATCATGGTCAGCTGTAATTCCTATTGTTTTGCCTATTGAATTCCCAAAGCATCTTGTTATTTTGATTCCAGGATAATTTTATTTAGATACCCATATTTTCAAACTTCCTTCTTTTTATCCTTTGAAAATAGCTTAATCTATTTTTCCTCCTCTTCTCATTATCCTATCTACTTCTTTTCCACTATTTGTATCATGTATTTAGTTTAAATTTTTTTAAACAAATTTTCTTATTTCTTTTGGATTATCATTTAACTATTCTGATTTATAAAAGTAGGCTGCTTTTGAATCTCCCAAATTCGAACAATATATTACATTATTAACTATAATTACACTGAGCAGTGAAGCTCCACTTAGTCTATAATCGATTAATGTTTGGGCAATCTAAATTATATTATAAACAAAATTATACTAAATTTTATTCAATCTGCTAATATATCTTGTTAAGACTATCTTTTAATGTTAGACTTATCTATAATAAGGGAAGTGAGTTGAATAATTTTTATAACTCATCTATATAATATTCTGTAATTAAGGAAGAAATTTAAGATCCAAATTCTCCATGGCCATCACTCAACGTTCCAACAAAGAATTCAATATTTTATGCCTTATTTATATTTATATTTATGGAATCTCCATTTTTAATAAGATTTCTTAGTGCATCCAGACCATCAAGTTATCTATGAAATAGTTGACATAATTACAAACTATTTTGATATTTGACATAATTCTTTATTATTTCTTTGATGGACATTCTTTAGATTGAAGTTCTTTTACAAGTTATTCTTATATTATCATTAGAAGATCTGAATGTACTAATAACTTTTTGTAATTTTGAAGCTCCTTAATGAGTAACCTCTAACCTTTATGTAATTGGAATATCTGGAAGTGTGTGTATTTGTTTGACATTAGATATAGGTTTTAATTAAAATTAGCTTTTTCTAACAGGTTAATAACCCATTTTAAGCATTTATTCCTATATTCTTCTTTATTATGCACTCATAAGTAATTATTAATTAAATTAATACCAATAGTCAAATTAATTAGATTAAAACCTTGAATTTCTAAACCACTCATAATTATATACATTAATTTGAGTTGAAAATAGAGATTTATAAATTTCAAATTTGTTAAAAACAACTAGCATATTATTGAATTTCAAAATTAATATATAATTATTATTTTTCTACATTTTAACAAAACATCAAAAGTAATTTGAATAACATTAAAGTATATTTAAATATCAAAAAAAAACATATATCTTATAATTAAACTAGATTAAAATTGAGTATATAAAATTATATTATTTTTTTTGCCTTTCATAACTGTAAAATTTAAAATAAGATATTAATATTTTTTAACAATTTGTCTTATACATTTATTTATTATAATAATAGTTGATTAAAATAAAGATTGTTTAAAATAGGTTTAAAATAAATTTTTCTTTAAAAATTAAATTTCCATAACTATTAATTATTTATTTGATTTAATATTATTAAGTTTATTTAGTAGCTTATATATAAACAATATATTAACAAAAACTTATAATAATAATTGAATGAAATGAAATGATATATAATGAATATGCATATTATAAAAATTGATGTATGAAATATAATTATAAGATTTAGTTATAAAATAATGAAATGTGATATTAATTATAAAAATTTTAATATGGATATTACATTTAACTAACTTGATGTATTACAAAAAATAATACTTGAACGAAGTGAAGATATTAGATTACTAAATGCTATAAACTAATAAGTACTTGCAAATCAAATATTTTTTGATTTGGAATTTACAAAAGTTTAATAATCTTTAAGATAATTGGGATTCAAAATAATTGGACTTAAGAAGAACGATAAATAAAGAATTGAAGAAGAGAATAAGATTATAGAGGCATTGTCAAAAATCCTAATGGTAAATTTACCCGAAAGGATGTAAATATATAGATTTAGTTAAACAATAATAAAATAATTCAGACCTGAAATGCACATTATAAGATTCAATCAGAAGGATACAAAGGATTTATTTTCTATGTTTAAGTAATTCTTTATGGCTGAAAATAATTTTGATGGCATACATTTTGTACAATAAAATTAAGAATCTGATTTTAAGGTAACCGATCAAAACAAAACAGATGTCCACCGCGATTGTATTGATCAAGTTTCTTGTGAGTAGATCAAGGGAAGAATTCCAACTGTTAATTTAATCAGCTTCGACTTCTGTAATTGGGAAAATGAAATAGTAATTAGAAAAGAAAACAGATGATACAAGTAATGACAGTAAAGTAGAGAAGACTGAACCAGAAGAAGTGAAGCCAAAGTTACTTTTACGAAAGAAAATCATTATTCGAGAAAATACGTAATAATAAATGAAATAGCCAGAAATTATAAATCGTAGTGTCTCAGTTACTGATAAATTAGTAATGTATTCGTAACCTTAAGAATCTAATCTAAATCCTGAAAAAGAGTTAAAATATCAATTAAGATTATAATAAAGAAAGTTAAGAAAAGATTTAAAAAATATTTATCAACCAATGATTGATTTAGATAATGATCATATGTGGTGTTCTCATGCCGTTTTGAAGAAAAAGTTTATGAAATATCCTGAAAAATATTGTATTAAACAATTTGTAAATTGTAGTTTTAAAAAGAGGAGCATTTTTTATTTGGAAATATTTGAACAATAATAATTCAGACATTAGAATAACTATAATGAATTTTGCATATAGAAGAGCCAAATTAGTAATAGTTGACAAAATACTTTAAGAATAAATATAAGAACTTCATAAGTAATATAATACTTCTGGATAAATACCAAGATAATCATTACCATTATTAGTATCTTGTTAATAAACTCCTAAAATTATGAAACCTTAAATTCGATTATAATAACAATATTAAGTTCCAAATATAAGTTAATTACCTATGTTGAGAAGTTAACATTAGTAATTAAAATCAATGGAATTTTATGAAGCTACAGTGAAAGATTAAAAAGCCCATAAATCAAATAAATCACTAAATCTTACTTAAGAGTAGACAAAGATATAGTAAAAGATAAAACTATAAAGTTCAAAAGACTTAATTTGATCACTATAATACACAAATTTATATATATATATATATATATTATGAATCAACCATTTACAGCAGAAATTAAACTAAAAAGTTCAAAAGAAAGAGGTTATTTTGATCAATTAGTTGATGCTGTTGTTCGACCACCTAGATAAATATATGATCTACCAAAATTAGGTAATATACAAATAGTTATTTTTAAATAGGTCCAACAACAATGTTAATAAATAAATTACTCATTTACAGAGAAGATTTTGTAGTATTATCAAGACAATAAAATTTAAAATTACAATGTTCTTTATATAGTCCTGTATACTTAAAGGATAAAGCAAGACCTTGTATAATATATCTTCATGGAAATTCAAGTTCCAGATTAGAATCTTCATGTTATGCTAATATGTTAGCTTAAGAAGGAATGAGTTTAGTAAATTTTGATTTTGGTGGCTGTGGAATATCAGATGGATAATATGTATCTCTTGGATGGTATGAAAAAGAAGACTTTTTAAACGTTTTAAAATATATCAAATAGAGGTATATATAATTCCTATTTTAAGATTTCCATTATTAGGTCCATTTGGAGTTTGGGGTAGAAGTATGGGGGCAGTAACAGCTATAATGGCTGCAGCTGAATATACTGAATTAAAGACTTTAGTTTTAGATTCTCCATTTAGTAATTTAAAGCAACTTTGTATTGATATTGGTGATAATTTTCATGTTCCAACCATTGGTGTTAGATTTGTCTTTTATTTATTAAGGAAAAGGGTAAGAAAATTAGTTAGATATGATCCCAAAAATATTAATACTATGCTTTATATTAGAAAGTTATCTTCAAATTGTGCTGCTTATTTTGTTAGAGCTAGTAGTGATAAAATGATTGGAAAGAATCATATTGAAGATTTATATGATGCATTCAAAGGAGAGAAATACATATTTACTTTTTTAGGTGATCATAATGCACCTAGACCTATCGAAGCTTATTAAGGAATTATAAGGTATTTCTATTATATATAAGACTAAATAAAAAGGTTTTTTGCAGCAAGATTAAATAAAAATAACGAGATTTAAAAAATAAATATATCTAGAAAGAGTTCTGGGAAATCACACAAGGTAGAGAAAGGGTATAAATCTGAAAGATCTAATGAGTCTGATTTAAATTATGATGAATCTGATGATGAAAATGCTAAGAAATTAAATAATGAACAATACATAACAGAAATGAAAAAACCATAATTATTAAATGCTTTTTTATCTGATTCTGATATTGATAGTCAACATTCACTTGATGAAGATTTATAAGAACATGATCTTCCTCAATTTTAAGATATTAAAACTAAATTAAGTTGATTATATTATTCTATATTACAAAAATTAATTTTTAATTTTCTTATACTATTATGGCAACAAATACAAATGGACTAGTGACATGTTGCCAAGATTTTGGAGTATATTGCATTACGTAATTATATATAAAATATCATAAAGCTTGTGTGTTTCTGAAGTTATAGCATTGGGTGTCTTAGCTGTTGGAATATGTTAATTGATAAGAAGAAAGAAATAATTTAGATAGGCTAAAAAAAGAAAAAATATTATCTACATTTTAATTATCTTGTGCTTAATTTGTAAAATACAATCTAAAAATAGGTAATATTTTGTTTAATGTGGCATAAAAAACATTATTGGTTTTTTACTTTTTTTAGTTATATGTCTATTATGCATTTTTGACATATATTGTATTTTATTTTGCTAGGAAAACAGTGAAGATTAAAACTTTTCAGCCTCATAAAATGTTGTAATTGAAAATCTATTGCATTTGCTTGATTTCATTATTCACAATATTTTTGATATGGAATTTGTATGATTATGTCTCCAATTTATCTAAATCATATTGGCTTTGTCAAAGTATATGTAATCAAATAAATTTGAGAATAGATATTTCATATTATAAGAATGATTGGTTTTATAGTGGATTTAGTTTTAATAGCTGTTGCTCATTCTTTAAATATGAGTATTAAAAAGAGTCTAGCATTAAAATCAACAATGTTAAGTCATTTTGTCAATTTTGAAGAAAATAGTAGAAAAATTAATAGATAAAGAATAAACTTTTGGTATGATTATGTGTTATAAGGGTCCTTGTTTGTGTGACATTTTTGGGTTAATTGTTATACTTCATTGAGGATATTTACTTTTTGGCTCAAGGGCCTACTGAAACTTGTACTATTTATTTAGATGTATTAATAACATTCTACTTAGATTATTTAAAGCGAAGCATAAATATTTCAATATTGTTTGCTATTATTAATTGTATTAATCTAAGTTTAACTCCCATTTTCTATTACAATATACGTTTTTTGGTTTTAGGAACCATAAACAAAACAAGATTCAAAAGTATTCTATAATATATTTTAGTCAATTGAATTTGAAGAAGATTACTTTAAAACAATCAAATTATAAGTAAAAACAGATTCAAATTCATCAGAATAGATAACAACATTAAAAGAATGAAAATAAAGCATATTTAACAAATATCATCATATATATATTATTAAATATAGAATAGTTAATAAAGAATATAATAAATAAACTATTGTATATCATCAATTTATGTAAAATTCTTTTTTAATTATATATAGAATGACTTGATTTTTATATAATTTTCAAGAGAAATAACATAATAATTAAAAGGTTGAAGCTAGATATTTTATGATTTTCATTTTTTCTATAGATATGCGAATTTTATAAAATTGTTTTAATTGGATGATAAACTATATAGTATTTATGAAAAACTAGCAATATTTTATTCAAGAATTATATAATTTTAATTGAATAATATGGGATTATGTATTTCTACAAAAGAAGGTGAATAATAAATGAATGAGGAATTGATGAAAGCACCAACAGCTACATTTGAATAAATAGAAGAGACTGGTGAGTAGGTTTTTATTGATGATAATCGTGATGCAATAGTAAAATTAACTGATTTTCAATTTGAAAAAGTCTTAGGAAGAGGATCATTTGGAAAAGTGATGTTAGTAACACATAAGGAAACTAATAAATTATATGCAATGAAAATATTACGAAAAGAGATGATAGAAAAGAGAAATTAGAGATTACATACGTAGAATGAAAGAGCCATTCTTGAAAATGTTAAGAACCCTTTCATAGTATAATTACATTATGCATTCTAAACAAAAACTAAGTTATATCTAATTATGGATTTTCTAATTGGAGGTATTTTTAATTTGTAATTTATTTAGGGGAATTGTTTTTTCATTTAAGAAGGGCTTTTCGTTTTTAAGAAGAAAGAGCAAAATTCTACACAGCTGAATTAATTTTAGCAATAGAATATTTACATAAATGTGATATAATATATAGAGATTTAAAACCAGAAAATATTTTATTAGATATGGAAGGACATTTGAAAATAACAGATTTTGGATTATCTAAAATAAATGTTAAGGATGATGAAAAAACAAATACATTTTGTGGTACACCTGAATATTTGGCACCTGAAATTTTATTGGGTGGAGGACATAATAAATGTGTAGATTGGTGGAGTTTAGGTGCGTTACTTTATGAAATGCTTGCAGGTGCTCCACCTTTTTATTCAAAAGATAAAACATAAATGTTTAAAAATAGACTTGAAAAACCAATTGAAATGAAGGATTGGTTTTCAAGTGCTGCTAGATCTATATTAAATGGATTATTATAGAATGATGTATATTTTTACAATTTAATCAGCCTACCAAAAGATTAGGAGTAAATGGAAGTTAAGAGATCAAAGATCATGAATTTTTTAAAGAAATTGATTGGGATAGATTATATAAAAAATAAATTCAACCACCATTTAAACCAAAAGTATTCGGTCATAAAGATTTGAGACATTTCGATGATATGTTTACAAAAGAACCTCCTTAAGATACACCTATAAATAAAATGTAGAATTATGAAACTTATGAATAATTTACTTTTATAAAGACAAATGAACTTAAGGCTTCTAATTAAGAAGAGGAGAAATTCATTGAAGTGAATAAAAACTTTATATTATAAAAAATTTGAACTAAATCAGAATTATTAATAATAATGGGATTGTCCAAATTTGAAATCGGAGTTATATTCTGGAGTGAATGGACGATTTAAATCTGTATATTTTTTGAGTTAATTTGCATAATAACCTTCTTATGCAAATGTAGTTACACTATTCTTAAATGGTTATTCTAAGCTATCTTCAAATTATTAATCATTCTATTTTTTTAATTATTTAATTACTCTTTAATTATTATTAGATTCACCCTTAAGTTCACTTAAACTTCTTTTATTAAAATTATTTGCAGTTATAATTTTTTTTTGACTTTCCTCAATAATCTCTTCTTACTTTTATTCAACTGCTATTTCAATGTTTTCTTCAATTTCATCATCTTTTTATCTCTATTCATTAAAGGTAGTAAACTTTTGGGTTTTGATATAATAATCTTAATTCAATTATTCTTATAAAGGAGGTTTACGAGGAAATGAATGTGCCATTCTGGCATTACTCTAATTTTTTTTACTATTTGATAAATCCCTATGTTTTTAAACAGATTTGTCATTCCTTCTAACACTATCAGATTATTAGCTAATTTTATTATTTCTAACAGACAATTTAGTACTCATGTCAAATTCATTTTAAGAAATGTCTTATTGATTTGATTTTGAACTAGAAGTAATGATCAATTATTTTTATTATTATGATAATTATTATGGTTATTAAGTCTTTTTTTTTGGAGTTGGATGATCATCATACACAATATTAGCTCTAGTTATTTTCTCCTAAGTTAACTTTTATTATTTCTAACTTTACTGACTTTGTGATTGTTATGAAAATCCAGTAGCTTTTTTAGATGTAATCCTTAAATCATATAGATTATTTCATACTTCATTTAGCAACTATCTTGTGAGGCCTCTAAATTATTGTCTTAATATTAAATTATCAAGTTTTAATGTTCAAACCCAATTGGAAAATCATGTTTCCCCATGATGGAGCTAATATAATATTAAACTAAGTACCCATCAGGATCAGCCTATTTCATTGTAAAAATCTTTCTTAATTTGCAGGGGGATTAAATAACAAATAAATCAAGTGATCTAAATGTCATTCCTTTCCAACCTTGAATAAATGAAAAGAGATCTATTTAAAGGTTTAACCAAATGTTTTTTGGTACTTCTATTGGATATCTTATGTGGAATGGCTTTTTCTCAATTTACTTACAATTCTATGTTAAATAAACATGGCGCTTAGTTTTAGAGGTATCAGTAATTGAAAACTCAATTGTCCATTATTATGTCTATGGAACATAGATTTAGAGACATAAAAACTGTTAGACCAATCCCAGATCTCCTTCCTTTGGAAAATGGACTTTGGTGTTCTGTCCTTGCAATTCAATAATATAGTCTATGGTTATTAAGAATCGTTAATACTCTTTAATTATTTATCGAAATCTTTAACAAAACTATTGGTAGTGATTTTTAATAGCTGTTAGTAATGCTTCTCTTTCTCCTTGTTGGCTTTGTTAAGTACATCTAAATAGTTAATAGAAATACCTTTGGAATCAAATATCTCAAACAACGGTGTATTCTAAAACTAATTTTAAAACATTTTATATATAAATATTTAATATTATCAATATTGCTTGAACATTTTAAGTATTCTTGTACTATTTTTATTTAAGTTTCTGTTTGAATAAGTAGTTACTAAAAGAATAGTAAATTAATATTTATTGATTATTATTATTCTAATTCAATCTTTAACTTATAATTCTCTTATTGAAATAGTATTTATCATTATGAATTTGTTTTTTGTAAATATATTATTCTGTTATTTAGATAATTCTTCATTTATTAAGGAAATTAACCTAATTCAAAAGATAGCTGATAATATTAAGATGATGTGGATGTTGTAATTCTAATTTGTTAAAGTCATTATACAATTATTATAAATAATCAAATATATTAATAATCTAATTTACTAAATCATATTCTATATTTTTTATGATATAATTATAATATTTTTATCATCATATACTTTTCTTAGTCTAAAGCTTGGATAATCAATTATAATTTTGTGTTGTCTTTATTTTAAATACTTATTGAGATACTCATATATTATTTATCTAATAATGTTCAATTATAAATTTTCTTTTTTATTGGCTTGTATTAATTGTCTTTAATTATAATGAATATAGTTTTTTAAGCATTAGTATTTTATCTAATTGAATATATTCATTACATAATTAGTCCAATTGCGGAATCATTTATATATTAATAAAAATTCCATAATATGTTATTCAACTTACCTCTTAAATAGACAAGACATACAGATATAATCAAACCTGTAGAATAGGCTATTCTGAATTGCTATGGAGAAGCTACATTATTCACTGAAGTAATAATAATATCCATAAATTACAGATTAGGGATGTAGTAGAAAAAACATAAAAATTGAGATAAAATTTGGATTATGAAAAGATCAATTTGAGTATTGCCACTGACCCTTAAACATCAGAAAACCTAGAGAATAATCTAATTGAATATCTAAAGAACTTTTCTTTACTCTTCAAACATTTAAGATTTGAACAAGGTGATTAAAGATCACCATAAGTTATGTTCTATTGGAGTGATAGCTATGATCATGTATTTATTTATTGTACTATGAATTTTAGAAAAGAAGTTGCCAATTAAATTCTGGCAGATTAGAATTAATATCTTAATATTACAATTTGATAATTGCTTACTATTACTAAGCTAATAGTAAGATTGTTAAAGATACAGACCCTGATCGTAAGGCAGCATATACAAAACTTAGAAATGGTTTATGGGCTTTGGATTAATTAAAACAAAATATTCATGGACTATCTAAAGATTCTTTATCATAATTATATGATATTACAACTTTAAATTTAGAATTCCTAGAACATATTGTAATTATAAATCTCTAAAATAGTTCTGTGGATTAGCTTATAAAGCTTTATATTAAAATATGATGTCACAAGTGAAGACTTTTGGACTTAATAATGTTTGTGGTACAATCTTTGAGGCAGCAAAAGAATTCACTATTTCCTTAAAGGCTGTTGAGGGAATGAATACTTAATATTAGAAGCAAATTGGAAAAGTATTTTAAATTCTACATAAATTTAGAATATTCTTTCTCAAATTCTACCTATGGTATAATTTAACTAAATATGGACAACTGTTACTGGATGTCTTTAGATGGGTATTTATCATTACGGAAGAATATCAGAAGATTCTAGAGGATAAAATATGGGAAAAGCTTTGGGCTTTTTAAGTAAAGCATAATAATTATTATCACCAATTATTAATGATAAGAATGCCAGTAAGACATTCTCACCTGATTAACTTGATTAATTAAAACAATTGAATTAACAATTAACTCAATTGTTTACTGAATATAATTACAAGAATTAACAAATATACAAAGAATAATTAGTTGCTTAAGATTTGTTACCATATCCTCCTTTAATGGAATAAATTAGACTAAAACCACTTGAACCAGCTAGTTTCAAAGAACCAATTTATGGAGCAAATAAATTTTAAGGTTTTGTATCAGAAGAAGCTTTATAATTGTCAAGGGAGATTAAGATATTTGTAGAATCAACCAAATATTCCCTTGAAGAATCATTAAGATTGTTATTTGATTAAAAAAGTCAAGCATATGCAGAAAATTATGTAACTTATTTTATAGATATGGCACAATAAAAACAACTTATATAAGGAGGTATACCTTAGAGCATCTAAGAAAAAATAGCATATATAAGAAGTAGAGGATGTTTGAGTGGAATTGAAAAGATAATTGAACAAGCAAAATAAGCATCTATCACTTGCAATTAATTGTTAGGATAAATTGAATAATCATTAATGAATGAATAATAATAAGATTAAGATAATAAAAATAAATATGGTACTAAATGGACAAGAAGTCCTTCAGCTTAATTAAATTTATAATATTTTAATTCTTTAAAAGATCTTAAGGCTAAATACTTATAGGCATAAAAAATTGATTTTGATGTGATGAATGGTTTTGAGAAATGTAAAGATACTGTTATACTTGCTGCTTAAAGTGATTAAATTATTATTTAATAACTTCCAAAAAATAATAATAATTCAGATTTTGTTAATTAAAATGCTTAATTTTTTGGGTAAATGACATCTTTAGATTAATAAGTCAACTCTATTGTTGATTAATTAAAAATGATTATCTAATAGTATAATCAAGCAATGCAAGAAATAAACTTTACTAAGATTGCTGTACATGGATTAAATGAAGGAATACCAAAAGATTAAGTATTTAATGCTGCACTTTAAAATGTTTAAGGTCTCATTGAATAATTTAATAATAATGTAAATATTTAATTAATTTCAAGATGAATCAAGTCTCAGAAATTATCTCACAAGTATGTGGAATTGCCAGAGAACTCTCAACTCTTAAAAAATAATCATCTGAATAAGTCTAATAATCTGGATAGACTAATATCTTTGCAAGTGCTTAATAAGCTATTGACAATATTGACCATTCAGTTGTCTTTTATGAGTAAAAATAATTTTATATTTAGGTAATTGAAAATGCATTTAGAAGAATAAGATAGAAAAGTCAAGGATTTCTTAATGGCAAGAAACATGGAATCAGAGCAATTAGTATAATAATTGAATTAATAATAAACATATTAATAATCCTAATAACATCAACCTATACAACCACAATAACCATAATAACCATTATAATAATCAGGATATTAATATCCTCCTTATCCAAATAATCCTTTATATCCTTAATATCCATAATATCCATAATAACCATAATAACCTAATTATCCCTAATAATCTAATATTCAATAAGGAAATCCTCCTGTAGCATACCCATAATAAATGCCTTACCCAAATTAATAATACCCATAATAATAGTAATAATAATATCCATATGGTTAATATCCACAATAATAATAAAATTATGGAATGTGGGGTTAATAATAGAAAAAATGACATAAAATTTAAATAATTACATATTTGTTAAAATATATTCTTACATCTTTTTTATAATGGTCATAAATATTTTAATATATTTCAATATGTTAATATTGGTTTATTAATTATTTATATATATTAATAATTAATTTATATTGTATGTCTTCAGGAGAACTCCCATAAGAAAAGAAAACATTATTTTCTTCTTTAGTTTAGAAGAAATAGGCAGAGATTGATGCATAAAAGATATAAAATAGAATTCTCTAATTAAAAATGGAACATGAAAAAGTTTTAAAGCACATTCAATAAGATGAATAGAGAGCTGAAGAAATTTATCGTCATAGAGTAGAAATCTAAATGAAAGTAATATTCACCTTTATTATTTTGTTTAGAAAGAAAATAAAATGAAATAGAAATAAGCATAACCACCACCATTCTCATTGGCTGTTTCTCATCATTAAAGAGAAGTATTGAAGAAAATAAAGGAAGATGAATTATAAAAAAAGAAATCTGAAGCTAAGATTTTTAGAGAATAATTAAAGTAGGATTTTAAGAGTGTTTAATTATAGAAAAGTTTAGATCAAGAAGGTTAACGCATTAAAGCAATCTAAGTTAAAGAAGAAGAGAGATAATCTACTTAATTGGCTGTTGCCAAATTAAAGTAAAAAAGAGAAAGAGTAAGATATGAAATAGAAAATGAAAAAGATAGAATAGAAAAAGAAAAGGAGTTATATGATTTAAAAATTTAAGAATTAGAATAACTTGAATAATTGGCTATGATGGAACTTTAAAATTCATTAGCTAGATAACAGAAAGCTTAAGAGAAAATTTAATAAGCATAGAAACTATCACCCAGTGATTATGAAAAATAATATTAAAGTATTTAGAAGGCAGGTGCCACATAATGATAAATATTAATAATTTAATATGCTTAACGAAAGTTTAGAATCTGATAAGGAGCTTGATCCTGAAAGAGAAAGACAAAGATTAATGCTTAAGAGATAGAAGTCAATTGAAGAGAGTCTCTAATTAAATGTGAAAGATCATATCATTAAATTGGAAGTAAAGAATAGAAATAATTAAGAATTACTTGATTGAATTAAAAAAAGATCTAGAAAATAGCAAAAAAGAAATGTCAAATTTAAGAATGGAAATATCTACAGTGAAGAATAATCATGGTACAATGAGTGATGATCTTACTACATTTATATAAAATGATGTATTATTAAAATTATGTACTTTAGGCTAAAAGACTTTTAAATGAGACACTTAAAAAATCTTAAGATGCATAACATGATAGTGAATTTTTAGATGCTTAATTAAATGTATTGAAAAGTGATAAAGATAAATTACAAGATGTTACAACAACATTAGAAAAAAGAATTGTTTCATGTGAGACAGATGTAGGATTTAAACATGTATATGATTGAGCATTAAAATTATCACTTATTAATTTAGTTTTAATTTCTATACTAAGAACTTATATATAAAACTATAAATTAATTTTATTATCACAATACACTTTAAATATAATTTATATTAGATCAGAAAAATATAGTTTTTTTTGTTTACTAAATACTATTTATTGGAGCAATATCCATAACACACTATTTATAAGATTTTTCAAAGTATTCATCATATTTACCTTTACAAACTTCACTTCTTTCAAGAGAAGTCTTTACTTCATCAATAAAACATTATTTGTCACTTTATTTACATTTTCCAGATATATTCAATGCTCTAATTTTCATACATGATAACATTGAACAATCATACCAATCTATTTTGGCTCTTAAATCATCATACAAAAAAGTTAACTAATACATTTTATTTTATTTATACATCATATTTCATTATCTATTAGAAATGTGCATAATCACGAATTTTATTATAACAAACTAAAATTTTTTTTTCTGCTTATCTATAAAATGATATATCTGGATCACTTAAATCGCATAATTAAAATGAAACTATTTAATCTAATTAAGATGTATGTTGATATTATCTAAATTAAGTTCTAAACAATCTATAATCTGGAGATTGTTCAAATTGTTCTAAATACTTTTTAGCATTTTTCTCCATCAACTGTAAAGCATTTGAAATTGTTACAAGACGTTTTCGTTCAAATAATACTTTTGATTTTTATAATGCTTCTTCTTAATCAATTTAACCACTCATTAATATTAAAAATCATAAATAAGGATTTATATTGCTCATTAAATTAAAGCACTATATAAATATAAAATTTTCTTTAAAAATCTAAATTTATTAATAAAACATCAAAAATTGTATAGTTGCTTATAATCATATATAGCTATTAAGTTGATATAATAAAAATAAAATTCAATTTAATTTAAGTTTTTATTAAACTTAAACAATAGTCTATATTGTATTTATATAATGATCATTCATATCTGTTTATAGACGCTAATTATAATATATAATAATAGAAATACTTTAATATATTATTATTCACTGTTGACAAAATAATCTTTGACTTTCTAAATTTATAAAAATAATTCTTATTCAAACTTATTTTCCTTATTGAGTTCAACATGCTGTCCAATAATTTATGCAATTCCTTCTTACATCAGTATTAATTATGATGAAAAGATTTTTGCATATTTCTTACAATTTTCTTCTAATTGAATTTTTAATACTTTTTTTAACTATGTTAATAAAGCATCCTTGAAATTTTATTTTATATCTACATAATTGGATAATTTTTATTCTAATACTTTAATCATTAAAATCTCTTTTTCTTATAATAGATATTTAAGTTTATTATAAGTTTAATTTTGATGATTTAAAAAAATTGCTTATATTTTATTAGTCATATTTGTTTTAAATTCAATTGCTGTTTTATTTAATGATTTCATTATTTTAATTGTATTGGCCTTCTTTATGAATTATAAAATTTCAGTATGTTTTATTATTGCATCAGCCAATTGATTTTAAAATTAAGGATCACTCTTAATGAGTTTTACTAATTATAATTGTTATTCCTTAGTCAAACGCTAAAGTTTCTATCCATTTCTCTTTTTTCTCTCATTATAAGTCTAAGTTTACTCTTTCAAAGTTTTATCATACTTTTCAATTTCTTCTTTAGAAAATTAAGGAATCGATGTTTTAAAAACAGAAGAAGATATCTATGAAGATTAAACTTGATTATCAGATAATTGACTTGATTGTGATTATTTTGATCCATAGATTTCTTTTAGATCCTTTGCAAACTGAAGACGAATTCTTTATTACATAAAATTAATTAAAATCAAGAATTGAACCATCTGTCTTACAAGATCTATAATTTTATTTTTTTAATACTCTTAAAGTTGTTATTCTCTCGCTAGCTCTGATGGTAAGCATTTATGATATTAATTTTTGACACTATGGGGATGCATTAACTTTTGAATATATTCCTTTTTTAATTTATCCATATAGATCAGAATCATTTGATCCTTTAAATGGAAAATGACCTGTTAATAAAACATATAGTAAAACTCCTAAAGCCCATACATCAACAGGTTTACCAAAGTAATCCTATTTATTGACTAATTCTGGAGCCATATAACTAATTTTATATTTTAATGATCATTACCTAGGAGTTCCACAAAATACTCCTAATTTACAATCTCTATTAACTAAAACTGAGAATCCAAAATCTATCAATTTAATTTCATTATTATCTTTTAAAAGTATATTTTCAAGTTTAATATCTCTATGTACAATATTTAAAGAATGACAATAATCCACAGCTTTTACAATTTATCTAAATACTATTTTTGCATCATCTTCATCAAGTCTTCTATTAGGAAATTGCTAAGATTAGAAATAATCAAGTATACTTTCAAATATGATCTTAAACTCTTAGAACCACCATATTCAACTATTAAATTAATATCCATTTATGTTTCAATTGTATTAACATACTTTATAATATTTGGATGATCTAATAATTTAAGAATGTGGATTTCTCTTTTCAATTATTATTTCCTTTGCTGATTACATAATTTAGCTTTGGAATATATCTTTATTGCAATTAACCTAATTTATATAATTGAATAATAATACTTTTCTGTCATTTTATCTCTAGCTAATTTAACGGTTGCATAAGAACCTTAACCAAGAGTAGTTAAAATTAAATATCTATCTAAATTAGAAATTTGTTAATTTAATAAGTTAGTTGTTGCATTTACTTATTATTGAGAACTAGATCTTGAAATCCTATTAGATAATTAATATTTGTACTTGAAAAGATCTAAAGGTTAAGTTTTAAATTTCTATTCACATTATTATGGAACATCAGTATCTAATTATGTAATACTAGTTTTTTTTAATAAACCCTCTGCTAAGGTTTCTAATTAAATTTTCGTTGATTATTTAGTTGTTCTGTAAGAACCTTGAGCAGTTTTATGTCTTAGATAATGTTCTGTCTTATTTTCTTGAGTTGCCACTGTACAATATTAATCTGTAACCCTCATACCAGTTTTAGGTCTTGGTCGTAGACTTCTTTAAGTTGGTGTTAAAATAAGTTAAGGAATAGGATTGATAGTTGTTTATTAATATAGATCCAAAATAGCTATTTCTTAAGCTGGCCTTCTTATTGCAGAGCTACAACGAGTTGTGGGTCTCACTTTGAAACCACCTCCTTTCATAACAATATTAATAAATAATAATATAATTATTCATCATTATTTTTATTTAGAATAGTTATCCAACATAAATTCTTTAAAATGAATACTGGCTGGATTAGTTTCATCATAAAAGATATCTTCTAGATATGGAGTTCCTTATTTAATTAGTTCTTCAGCATATACAAGTTCAGCATAATTTAATTTTAGTTTTGGTTTAGTTGGTAAGAACCAATGATACCATTCTTAATCACCAAATACTTATTTAAAATTATTAATAAATGATTATTATCTACCAAATTTATCCTATCTTGATTCTACTGCTGTTTAATTATCTCTAATTGCTGTAATTTAATCCCAAATTAATTAACTTACAAAAATTATAAAAAAGAAACAAAATAAAAGAATACCCAAAATTTAACATTTAGTAATTGTTATTGTCATTAAAATTGATAAAATCTTTCTCTTTGACTTTATACAATAATCAAAAATTCCTATAGTATGAATACTCAAAAGTGTTAAAATAAATAAAAGTAAATAAAAGAGAAATAGAACAAAGTATTTTTAATTCAAAGCACCAATACAATTATTTTCCCATTCACAATGATGATCCATTTTAAAAATGCATTTATTACATCTTTTACAATGATGTGCTCTTGGTGGTTTCCATGAATTACATTTCTTACATTTTTGATTATACATTTCATGTACTAATTACAATTTTATTGGAACATTTTTCTAAAGAACTTCTCCAGGATCTGAAAAAGAAGTTCTGAATTAACAAGTCGATAGTAATAACCAAAAACAAAAAGCAGATACTCTCAAATAATATAGGATTGATAATGATGAATTTTCATAAAATGATGTTGTATAGATTCCCCACACAATTAAAATATGAGTTAATACTAATAGTATACGACCCAAGTACTAAGATTTCATATACTTTTGTTCTTCTATATTCTTTTCAGTTTCCATTTTTATTTATGAATTATAAATAAAGAAGTTTAATTTAATGAAAATATACAAATAATTCTTAAAAATATGAACATTTTAAATTGTTTATGTGTTTAATTCGAATTGCAAATTTATTATACAATTTGCTCGCGTAGGACACATAGTTTTTATTTTGAGATGAAATCAAAACAGCCATGCACTCATCACATGAGCTGGCATCCCATAAATGATCTCTCTCTTATTATTTTACACTTAACTTACTTATAATTGGTTATTTATGAGAAAATAAATTTATGGGATGATATTAAATAAATCTATTGATGATTGATAAAGATCTAAATCCAAGGTAATTATTTTAATTCTTAATTAGTTGTGAATATAAACATTGTAGATCTTTCTTTTAATTGAATTATACTCAAATGAAATGGAATTCTACTCCTCTTCCTTTTGAATTTGCTTCTTATTAGTATAGAGATATAGTAAAAATGAAAGAAGGTGACTAATTTAAAAACAGAGATTTAAGAGTTTATGATAATTTCCTAGTCTATGAAGATTAAGTATCAATTTTATATAAAATAGAATCGATTCTATTGGTTAGACTATGAAAATTGTATAATCGATTAAATACTAGATTAAAAAGGAATACGTCTTGTTAAATGTTTTGATTCAGTTGAATTTTATTGTGATATTACTTAATGGTATAAATTACTTAAAAGACATACAATATAAAGTGATTTTCTAAAATACTATTAATTAGTAAAAAAAATAAGTAAGGGAAGATTTACAGAGGTATTTTATAAATATAATATTAATAGGTTTATAGAGCAAAGTGTTATGCCGATGGAAATGATTATGCAGTCAAAATATTAAAAAAATCATAACTCATAGATGATGCTGATTTAATTGCTTTGTTCAAAGAAATCAAAATATTGAGAGTAATTTAAACTGATTTTTGTGTTAAATTCTATGAAATCTTTGAAAATACTGAAAATATCTATATCGTTATGGAATTACTGATTGGAAAAGATTTAGATGGACATATAGAAAAAACATCATTTTTTTCAGAGGAAAAGACTGCAAAATTTATATTTAGATTAATCAAAACAATATCTTATCTACATTCTAAAGGCATTATGCATAGAGATATTAAAACTGAAAATATTATATTTAGATAAATTGATAATATAGAAAGTGTATGTCTAACAGATTTTGGCTTAGCTGATTTTTATCACAGTGATGGATTTTATTTATTTAATAGATGTGGAACTCCTGGTTATATTGCACCAGAAATCTTAAGAAATGAACATTATGATTATAAAGTAGATGTTTATAGTGTTGGTATAATAATGTATTATGTATTAACTGGAAAGAATCCATTTGATCATCCAAATCCAAAATAAATTGTTATGAATAATTAATTAGGTTAAATAAATTTTCATTATTGTAAATTAAGTAATGTAGGTTTGGGATTTTTAACCTAATTATTAAATGAAGATTAAAATGAAAGATTATCCTCCCACGAAGCACTCAATCATGTTTGGTTTTAGATTGAAAAAGTATCTAAAATTAGATAATATGTAATAAAAAAGAAAACTGAATCCAAAAAGAATTTATAAAAAATTTTACAACCAAATTAACGTTATACATAAAAATTTAAATAGAGTAATCTTAGTCCTACTGGTAAATTAACTCTAACATAAATCTACTCTCCATATCATAGTAGACAATTATCATAAAAGGACTAATTTTCATAGGATTTGTCAAATAATTTTATGGTTGCCAATAGTTTAAGTATATAATTTGCTTAAAACAAAATCTAGCCATTTTTCATTTCTAAATTAAAATGATATTTACTGTTTAATCAATTATATATTTTTCATCACTTATCTAAAATGATAACTTATGAGTTATATTCAAAAAGATATTAAAAGTGAATATAAATTCATTTTTTCATTTCTTTACTTTTGTAATATATATAATTTACTCTATTGTTTAAATTTCTTTAATATTACAAAAATGTATAGAATTATATGGGAACCAAATACTAATTCTATTTCTTAATTCAGACTGTATAAATCAGCTTTTGATAATCATCCCTGATTTTTTAAATAAAATTAGTTTGTAAATTATTTCAATTTCTAGTAAATTAATATTAATACTTATAAATATATATTTATATATGAATCAAGATACCTAGAATAATAATAAATTCTATTTTCTTTGATAGTTATTTATTACTTATATTTAAAATGACGTTTTAAATAAAAGTAATAAAATCTTTTGATACTTTATAACTGATTAAAAAAATATTAGATTCAATCTATGGTTAGATTGTTTATCTAATACATTTAGTTATCTAATAAATTATTTGAAAAAAAAGATTATTAACTGACTAATTTAAAAGTTTAAAGATAATTATTTTAAGCTCATTCAAATGATTAATAAGTGATTTGTATAGAAAACATTAAAATATCAAGAATAAATAGAGAGAAATGATTTATATATATAAAATTACATAGATAATCATCTATATTGATAGGAAACGATAAATTATTTAAAATTTATTAATGAATATATCTGGAATAGTTGATTGGTATAAAAGTTGTTAATTTAGGATTCTTTTGCATCCAATTCAATACCCAGGCAGACATAACTATTAATAATAAAGAACGTTGTCGATTTACAGAGATCTTACTACAAAGGATTAATTTCTATTGGTTATTAATTCATTGAAAGAATTGTTATAAGATTGTTATAGTAAAGGAAACTCTTTACATATTCATAATTTAGGGACATTTAGTTTTGAATTTATATGTCCCACTTCATAAGCGATTCCAACTAAATAAACAACACAATTAAAATAATTACCGAAATTATATCAAAATATTAGGCCTTGTTTTATAGTAGACCCATATTTATAGAAATAATTATCTCGTTATACATAAAAGGATGAAATTAATAAGAGTTAAGGAGTTGGAAGCATATACAATCAAGGACATGCAACATAATTTTGTAATCCATAAACACTCTCGAATATGTGTTATGTTGATAAATTAACAATTGAATCAATTCTCAAAACATTTACATAAGCAATAAATGATTTAATAAGAACAGGACATGACGTAAATCTAGATTTTGGATTAAGTATTATAAATGTTAAAAATAAAAATTTGTAATATATGTTTGATGAAAAATTCGTAAATTTTATGAATCAACCTGAATTCACAGATAATGTATTGAATTATAATTATTAAAATAGTTTTTAAAATCTAAGCCAATTACATGTCAATTTTGGAAGAATGAAAAATCAATTAAAGATAAGAATCTAAATGAGATCTATTTCTCCCCTTGTTCCCCATATAGTTTAGTGACTAATTAGAAAACTAAGAATTTAATGAACATAAAAGACATGACATCTGTATCAAAATGATTATTTAAATATGGAATCATAAATAATCTATTCTTAAATTAAATTACTTTATTAAGTAGTAATTATTATTATTGATTTAATTCCATTTTAATTTCAATTTAGTATTTAAAGGGATCAAAACAATCATAATAATTTTAATAGATTTATAAATCAAATCTCTAATTACCAATGATAAATAAAGATTTTTCAAAAAAAATCATTCTATCCTTAACAAATAAATACTTTAATCAACAATAATATTCTTAACAGTCATAAAGATTGTAATATGACTACTTTTTTATTCAATAAATTTATAAGATAACAATTAAATAATCAAGTAAGAAATTCTTTTAAATATATTAGTAAAGTTATGTTTTAATTGATAAAAATTAAAGATAGTTAAATTCTCTATATTCTCAAAAAGAATAATCATTTAGCCCTGTAAATGAATAGTTAATTTTAACAATAGAACTTAATCAAAAACAAAAATGAGAATATTTTAAATATTTTTCAAATGTTTATCATAATCATTTATCATTTGGTATTCCAGTAACATAAATCTTTACAATATCACCAATGTAGGCACCTTTTAACATCCAATCATCATCACCCAAGAAAAAGAATTATTAAATATCATCAACCACAGTTTCCAAATTTTTACCAATATTAATCCATCCTTATTTAATGAATCCCTTTGCTTATTGGATATATATCAAATTACATACCTCTTATTATAGCCATAATATTTTTATATGAAGTCACTACTTCAATTGCAGTATCTCCACAATCACTTGCTACTCCGTCAAATAGTTTGGCAAATATTTATACTCCTTCTACAATATGTTCTAAGTCATTAGTTTTAAGATCTTCTATGGCTTTTTAAAATAAATCTTTAAATCCTGTCACTGTGCCTACACAACCTAATGCATCTGGAATTGCATCCAACAATCCAATTCCTATTTATTCTATATATATTATTACCTAAAGCATAACCTATTAAGAAATTCTAAAAATGGCTTTCAGATAACTCCATCTCTTTAATATCCTGAGAAGTTGATAAAAAGGATTCTGTTGCCAATCCTGTTGCCAAAAGAACTAATAGTAAAATGGCTTTCATATTATATATATTTTTAATTTAATACAATGATTTATCTTTATACATTGTCAAAATCTTAGCACAACAAATAAGCATACGTCATTAAAATATGTCATCAAGTTATTTTAAAAACCTAATACTTCTTGACATTTATTTAACTAATTTAACAATCATAAGAATTTTTACATCATATGATAATTTATAACAGTAAACTTAAAAAGAATTTAAATCCATTAATAATAATAATTTTGAGTCATTTATTTACCTAATTATTTCCACTAATCTAATTAGATAATAAGATATTAATTAACAAATTTCTATCTATTGTTTAAGAATCAAAATAAAATATTAAACAAAATCTAATATGTTTATTTTATCTGAAAAGTATCTATTAATTGTTAAGAAACTTTCTTATCTCTATTTTATTTTGATTTACTTTGATCATATCATTTAAATTTATATTAAAATTAAAAGACATGAATATAATCAAAATGATTTCAGGACATATTTAACACATAATTGTTGATGAAAAGATATTTATTGTATAAATCAGGTAAGTTAAAGAGGGACATATGAGAAAGAGGTTTTAATTGATATCATAGAAAAGGATTTTAATTGAAAATTTCTAATGTAGAAAAGGCATTTTTAAGGATAATATTAATGATTATTGAATATTAAAAATAATTATTATTCAATTAATAATGTTGTAAATTATAGAATATTAAAATAACTATATAACTATTTAATTAATAATATTCTTGAAGTTAAGAAATATTGATTGATAATAAATTAGTTTATTTCTTTTGATTAGTATTTGACATTATTATGATATTTAAATCATTGATATGACTGGTTAAAAATTAAATAATAAATTAAATAAGAGCTTCATGAAGAAGGGTTTGTATTAAAGTATGTCCTAAGATTTAAAATGGAAACAAGACAGAATAGTGATACAATCATAATTTAAAAAAGAAAATGAGAAATGTTGTCATCTATTAGGGTTTAATAATTATATTATATATATGAAAGTAATATGAGTTTTTCATATTTAGGATCATTAGAAAGTGGCAAAGAAATATATTCCATTAGATTTTGAGATTAAATTTGAAATTTTAAGGGAGAAAATTGAAAAAAAAAGTGAAAATGATGATTCTTTTGGTGAAATTAAAGGAATTAGTTTAATAAAAGATATAGGGAATGACACAATAATAAAAAAGAAGTATTTTGGAGGGGAAGACCTTATTAAATAATGGAGAGAGTATTTGAGTAGCAGGATAAATTAATGGCAATTTCACCAAATGTTTAGAATATACAAAAAAATTGGGAAGGGAAACTTTGCATCAGTATTAACATTAATAAATTATTTATAGGTATACTTGGCATAGAATATTGAAAGTGGAAAAAATATGGCTATTAAAGCATTTTCTAAGTAAGTTGCTTATGGAGAAGAACATGGTAAATAAGCAATTTAAAATGAATTATATATAATGAGATAACTGAATCATTCACATATAATGTAAATGTATGAAGTATATGAAACCTAAAATTCATTATATGTGGCACTTGAATTATTAGAAGGAGGTTCTTTGTATGATTTAATAAAAGAGAAGACTTTATTATCAACTACTTAAATTTAATAAATAATGGTAGGTGTATTGTAAGGATTATAGAATATGCATTAAAAAGATATAATGCATCGTGATCTAAAATTAGAAAACATTTTATTTAAACAATAAAAGTATAATTTAAATGTATTTTAGTAAAATGGATTCAGTAGTTATTGCTGATTTTGGTTTGGCAACAAAAGTTAATGAACCTGTATATTTATACAGTAGATGTGGAACTCCAGGATTTATTGCTCCAGAAGTTATAAATATTAAAGAATTGAAAGGTCATTATAGTGAAGTTTGTGATATTTACAGTTTAGGACTAGTGTTTTATTTATTATTATCTGGGAAATAAGCATTTCCTGGTAAATGTTATGAAACTGTAATGAAATAAAATAGAGAAGCTACAATTAACTTTACAATTAAATAATTATAATAAGTGCCAAGTTAGGCTATGGATCTAATGAAGAGAATGCTTGAGAAAGACCCAATTAGAAGAATCTCTGCTAATGATTGTTTAAAGCATCCTTTTCTTGCTTAAATGAATAATTAAATGGCAGATGATTCTGTTAATGATTCAATTGATGAAGATAATCATTTTGGAGAAATTGCTTCAAGAATGAATGCATTAAATGAAGAGTATTACAATAATTTAATATAATACTTAGAGCAATTAATTTCGATGCATTCAGAAGAAATGCAATTATAAATTCTCCCAGTTCACCAGGAATAGTTGAAACTTAATAATTTAAATAACAAAAAGTTGTTGATTCCATAAATTAACTTTAAATGAATTCTCCATTATTAAATGGAAAAATTGAAACAATTGATAGTTTACCTAATATTGGAACTCCGAAGATTTAAAGTTCTTTTTAGTAATCTCCAATAATTAAACATTCGTAATTCAAACAGTTAAATATAAATATATATATTTTAGAACTCTACCATAATAATAATAATAAAAATAAATTTAATATCATACGTTACAAGAATGAACTGATTAAATCTAATATTAATTTTTATATAATTTTAATTTTATAACTCTTCTATTTATTAATAAATCAAATTCATTTAAAAATAAATAAAATAAAATAATTTAAATGGGATGCTATTGCACTAAAACAAAAGAAATAAAAGAATAAAAATTAGGGAAGTCTGAAACTAGTTTACCATAAGAAGAATAAATAACTGAATCACCTGTTTATATAAAAAAAGATTTTGAGGAAAGACCATAAAAAATAGTTGTTATTAGTAATACAAATAAGGGAAATGTTTATACTCCAAGAGTTATAGGAGGAAAGAAAGAAATATTCTCTTAATTATACATTCGTCCATATTAGAAGAAATGATTTTTTTATAATACTTTTAATTACTTAATATTATATAATTTGTGAACATAACTATAAATTATACTGAATAATCAAAATTTAATATTTTGTCAACAAATATTAATGAAATATAACTCATTAACTTAAAATTCTATGATAATCTTAAAATCTTTAGTAGAATAGCATAAAAGAGATGATGGATTAATAAATATTATAGGATCTTGTTGGTATTTGATTATTGGCAATGTTTCTTAATAGGAATATTATTTATATTATAATCTTTCTTATTGTTGTTAACTATAATTGGTGATCTTGACAGCTCATATTATATAATTATAATATAAAAAATAAAAATTATATTAAGATAATATCAAACATTTAAAATTTAACACGATTTATTATAACAAATGCTCACTTAATCCACCTTAGTTAACGACCATGATAAATTACTTATTTCGTTTTCTGCTTTATATTCTAATAAGGGGTCTAGAGAAATTATCAATATAAAAATTACCAATAGAATTAAGATCATTTTATTTATTTTATAATTCTGAGAAATCCCAAATCAAAGCAGAAGAATCATCTGAAACACTACAAAGATGAGTTGTTGATTCAGGTGCCCATGCTATTGCATTTACATAGTCTTTATGATTTTTTAATTTTGCCAATGGTAGAAGTGGTTATCTTAATTATAATTAAATGAATATACCTAGTATCCAATAATGTTACATAATTAACATCCATCTCTATAATTGCTAGATAATTAGTATCCATTTTATTCCATGCCAATCTAACAATGGGATTGTTATTTTCAGTTTCGAACAAAACTGTAGAATGATCTAAAGCTCTATTATAAATATGATAAAATTAGAACCTCAAATCAAATTATCTACAACTGCCATCTGCACCTACAGAAGCAAAGATTTGATGATCTACACTGAAACAAATATCATAGACTTCTTTATCATGTGCTATCAATTATGTAAACACAGTCTATTTTTCAATTTCCCATAATGTACAAGTAGTATCTATTGAAGCAGTTCCAATATAATTCTGTTATTTACAACTCCAATCAAAAGAAGTTAATGGTGCATTGAAATCACTAGTCTAAAATGATAGTTTGATAATTAATTATGATACATTCTTTAAGTCCCATTTAATCTTCACTTATGCATTTTAATCATCATATTCCCAAACCTTTAAATTTTCTCCACTTGTTGCTAGAAGATCTGGATACTTTCCTTCAACATCAGGAATCCATAATACTTTTGTGGGAGCATATCTATGATTGAATTTGGCCTTCTTAAAAAAGGATTCTTATTCTTTGTCTAATTGTAATATGTAAACCTATTTTAATAACAATATCTAACTTCATTCTGAATATCTTCAATCATACTACCAATTGCAATACGAGATTGTGGAGTTGGTTTTGATTGAAATCCCATAGCATAGATTGGCCAAGGTGCTTTGAAAGTGTAGATTTGATTTTGATTCTCTTATTACATTTAGTTTGTATTTCCTAAATGAGGTTATTCTGATTGAAGACCTTTATCTGGTTATTAATCACCATCGTTCATTTCTTTAAAAAAATATTTATAATTTAATTCATCAAACTATATCTATAATACTCTATATTTGTTCGATAAATACTCAATTACTTAATTAGTAAGTAATAATTGTTCAATCAATTATTCTAGATATTCTTTACACTTATTTTATCATAAATTACAATCCCTTTTATTTCTTAACTCTAAGAATCTCCATTATACTATTATTTAAATGAGTTCTTTTTTTTAATTGATTTCTCATTCTATTAGATTCTAAATTCATTGATTATTACTTCTCATTTTTTGGAGGATTTCATTCTTCATATTATTTCATTTTTAAATTAAATATTATGAATATACTATTCTAAATTCTTCTCTTTACCTATAAAATTAAAAGATAGCCATTTCTTTATTTATTCATAAATCATTCATTTATTTCATGCCTACTAATTAATGTCTAATTCTTATTGATTTATTAAATATATTTACTACATAACCATTAGATAAAGTTCATCTCTTTTTTTATTGAACTTCAATCTCTCCTAAATAACACATCCATCTTTCATTTTTAATAATTGATATTATAAATAAAAATATATGATCAAATTGATCAACGGGGTATGTTTAATCAAGTATATAAATTGATAATATCCTAAAAATATTTTTGATTTAATTTTATATTTTCCGAATGGATCCAAACTAGAGTGAAGATGTTTTCTCTGCTTTTGTAGATGAATATTAAAAAAACTTCTTTGATATGTTATTCAGATTTGAAAGTGAGTTCATTTTTTATAATATTTATTAGGCAAAGCTGAACCCATTAAAGAAGCATGGACAAGAGAAGATGGCCGAGGTCATGGACTGACTTGTGTTATTTAAGTATATACATCCTATTATATGTTAAGGATGGTAATTTCTTTGAGAAAGCTGGTGTCAATGTTTCAAGAATCACAATTCCATTGAGTTAAGGAATTTATCAATAAATGAAAGGAAGAAGGGTTCCTGGAAGCAATTGTATTATTCTTAACATTAATCATTTAGTGGATCAAATAGATATGAATAATCTTGCTCAATATGATACTTATGCTAATGGAGTAAGTCTTGTAATTCATCCAATTAATCCTTTCTGTCCAACTGTTCATGCCAACTTCCGTACAATAAGAATCAAAGAACGTGAGACAGGTATATTAATATATAGATTAATATATAGGCAAAGTCATTGATTCTTGGTTTGGAGGAGGAAGTGATCTCACTCCAATCTACTTATTTGATGAAGATGCTAAATTTTATCATTAGAATATTAGAGATGCTATAGTAGAAGTTACTGGAGATGATAAATTATATAGATAATACAAAAAAGAATGTGATGAATACTTTGTAAATCATCATAGAAAAGAAGCAAGAGGTATTGGTGGAGTATTTTATGATGATTTCAATTTGGAATCATTTGAAAAAGGTTTATAATTCTAGAAAGCAGTTGCTTATGCTAACTTAAAAAGCTATGAAGCTATTATAAATAAGAGAAAGGATACTCCTTATAATGATGAGAATGTTCGTTGGAGATCATTCAGAAGAGGTAAATATTTAGATTATATAATAGGACGTTATGCTGAATTTAATCTTATTCATGATAGAGGAACTAAATTTGGTTTAATGACTCCAGATGCTAGAATTGAGAGTATATTAATGTCATTGCCACTTACAGCCAGATGGGAATATAATTATCATCCAAAGGAAGGTACAGAAGAAGCAAGAATTGTTGGTGTATTGCTTAAACCAGTTGATTGGGTGTGAGATATATAAGAGTAAATTAATTTATGAAATAAATTGCTTTTCGTTTGAATCACATTTGCCAAGCCCAATTTGGATTGCGTACAAGAGCTGGCTCTATAATCAAAACTATTAAACCAGAGAAAAAGACTAGAGAGTAAATCAGATTGGAGATTGAAGATCCTTTTTAGGCAGAAAGATTACGATAAATCTAATTGGAAGAAGATGCTAAGAATTTTTAACAATATATTTACAATTTGAAACAAAATGACAGAAATCCAAACAACTTCATTAAAGTTAAAGTTAAGAATGTTGAAGTATCAAAAATTGAAACAGCAACAGAGACTGAAAATACCACACCTTTTATTGTTAAAAAAGTCCCTAAATAAGAGAAAGTTTTAATTAGTGGAATAAGAAGGTATTGTTAATGATAATTCATTTAATATAGAAAAGTACCTGCTTCTCTAAGAAGATTAATTCCTATTTGTAGACCTTTGATTAATATGCATCTTTATTAAGCTTAAGAGGCAATTGCTGATTCAGGAAGAAAAGCAGCTTAATTCTTAGCCAAAACATTAGTCATGGTCAGATCACATGCTGTCTAAAGAGGATATGATCCAGAAAGACTTTATGTTCATTCAATTTAAGTTGGCAGATATAAGAAATTCAGAAAGGCAAGATTTCATGCCAAGGCTAGAATAAATCCAGCATTTAGAGAGACAAGTCAAATCAAAGTTATATTAGAAGAAAGGCCAACAAAAGAGGTTTAGTTTCTATTTTATTATATTTATAGATGTTCAAAGATTTTGTCTAAGGTAAAACTCCTAGTGTTATCTCATATCTAATGAAAGATTAGTTGGTTAGGGAAAAAGCTGATTATGCAAAAATAAGAAGATTCTAATTATTCTTGACATCTAAAGGCAGACAACAATAAAGATTGATGTTAAAGAGAAGAGCATAAAAAGAAATGAAAGAGAAAGTAAAGAATAATAAATAAATTATAGGGATTGTCCTTTAAATATCTTCATCGTCAAATTGTTGAATAAGAAGCTGAATAATTAGCTGAAAATTATGATACAGGAAAGAGTGGATTACATAGATTTAATTTAGAGGCTAGATAAACTCTATTTAAAAAGAATGAGGAAATCAATAATTGAGTTTTAAGAATATTTAATATAAAAATTATATTAAAATAACTATATCCAACAAAGAAATTTATTAATATAAGTTATATTTATAATATATCAATCTTTATATATTAAATTAAATGCAATAAAATTTGATATATTTAATTAATTATGTAAAGCATAGAGAATTATTAATATGACAAAAAGGGATTCCTAGGAGCAGGAAGTTTTGGTAGTGTATATAAGGCTAAAAATATAAAAACTGGGGAGATTGTGGCTTTGAAAAGTAATTGATTTATATAAATTTTCAGTTTTGGATATGAAATTATTTTAAGATTAGTTTATGATTGATTCATTAAAAAATGAAATAAAAGTCATGTAAACCTTGACTTCACCTAATGTGGTTAGAATGCTTGATGTATTTGGTAATAAACAATAAACATATATGGCTATTGAATTATGTGATTCAGATCTTAGATCTGTTATGCATAAAAAAGGTCATATTTAGGAATAATAAGCTCTAGAAATCCTTGCATAATTAATGAATGGATTCAAAGATTTGATTTCTCATAATTATATCCATCGAGATATAAAACCTGAAAATAGTTTAGTCAAAAGTAATGTATATAAAGTGGCTGATTTTGGTTTTGCTACAAAAGTTGATATAACAGGAAGATAATTATTAAGAGAATGTGTTGGAACTCCTATATATATGTCTCCTCAGATTTTAAATAAACATTAATATTCTGCTAAAAGTGACATTTGGTCTATTGGAATGATGTATTATGAAATACTTTTTGGTAAAACAGCCTGGTCTTGTAGAGATATGAATAGTCTTTTAAGAAGTATCAAAACCTAACCATTAAGATTTCCTTATGAAAGACCCATAAGTGAAAATTCAAAGGATTTCATTAAAAAGTGTTTAATGATAGAAGAGGTTGATCGAATTGGATGGAATGAAATATTCACTCATCCAATTTTTTCTATGAAATAATCTGGTCAATTATAATAGAAATAACAATATGAATTACCTTAATAATGTATTAAGATCTTAAGAAAAATGTAAGAAGTTGTTACTGAAAATAATATAGATCCACATTTTATTTTTCAAAGATTTGATAAAGATAAAAATAATATTTTAGATGCTAAAGAATTTAAGGAACTTATTTTGGCTGTTGATCCTAATACTACTTAACATGAAATTTAAACATTATTTACAAGGATCTGTGGTTAAGATCAAAAAGTTAATTATATTGAGTTTTAAAAATTATTCACAGAATTTGATTTTTCTGATCTTAATGATAGAGCAGGAATTATTATTAAAGACATTTAAGCTGTTATAAAAGCCAATAATATTAATATTTCATAAATATTTAATAAATATGATAAAAACCATTAAGGAGATCTAGATTATTAAGAATTTTACAATTTAATCAAAGTTATTGTACCTGGAATTAAAGATTATGAAATTTAATTAATGTTTTCTAAATTTGATAGGGATAATAATGGTGCTATTAGTTTCCCTGAATTTTAATATGTACTCAGTAAAGGTACAGGATAAACTTAAAAAGATGGAATTACTTAAAGAGCTTCTGGAGTGGTTAAACAATTATAAAATACAATAAGAATTAATAAATTAGATATTGGTAAAATATTTCAACGTTTTGATAAGTCTGGTGATGGTGCTATTGATTAAGAGGAATTTTTCTAATTATTAAAAGTAATATTTATATAATTCTAATTTTAAATAGGCAATAGATGGTAAAATAAGTAGAAATGAGGCAGCCAGTGTTTTCCATCTCTTTGATAAGAATCATGATGATTAGATCTCTTTCGAAGAATTTAAATCATAGCTATGAAACATTAAAAATTAATCATTAAATAAATAAATATTCAATTTTGTAATTATATTAAGAGCATTTATTTGATCCTTTTTTATATTAGAAGTACAAACAATTTTAGAATTATTGTTAAAATAATTGAACTAAATTTGAAATTCTTGTAATCTATAGCAGAATTATAAACAACATATAATCTATCATCATTTCCATTTTATTATTTACCCAAAAGGTTTTTATAAAGTATAAATTTTAATAAATATTCGAATCTTAAAATTCTGTCTATATAATTACTTAAAAATATTATGTATTCTTGCATATATATATATCTACCTAAGAAAATATTAATAAAAAGAAAATTTTTTTTTTTTCCTAGTCTTTCTTCTAAATTATAAACAAATTTAAATATTTAATAATTTCTAACCTTTGCAAAGGTTCATCTTATGCGATCCTTTAGTAAATATACAAAAAATATTAATCAACTTCTGGAATTTTAAATTGGAATAAATATATATCTTATCAACTAAAATAGTTTTGATTTCTAAATCAAATAAATAGATTTTTTATTTAATATATTATAATTCTAAACACCTTAAAATAACATCTAAAATCTAGTCATAGAATATATCAATTAATTATTTAATTAATTAAAATAAATAAAAAAACCCATTCTCAAAATTTCATTTCAAATGCTACTACTCCTCTTCTATTAAGATTTTCAACCAATAAAGTTACACTTCCAATCAATCCTCCTCCCACTATACCACCAACAATAAATGGAACAAATCCTTTAAATTATTCAGAAGGAATTACCCAAAGTTGATTTGTAAACTGCTCCTGAAATTGCACCACACAACATATTCTTTTTTAATTAATTTATATCTGCCAATTCATCTTCAAATAATAAATTCATTCCTGCTCCAACAAAATAATATAACATGCTTGCACTAGCTGCTGCCTATCCATATGTAGATGTTCGCTTTCCTACTGCATTAAAAAAATTATTTAAAATTAGTTTCTTTGGCATATTAAATGATCTAGGGAAACCTTCAATTGCTCCCTTGACTAATCCAATAGATGAAGCTAAAATAGTGGATATTCTATTACCAAGCATGTAACTCACACCTACAGTAAAGCTTATCTTATCTCCAAAATCTTATCCAGAATATTGTTCAATTTAGTTCTCAGCTTTGCTTCCCATAAATTAAATTTAATTAATAATTAACTTAAATTTTGTATCTCAAAATATTATAGATATTCAACCATTAATCATTATTAGAGAATGCAAATAATCATTTATATTACTGTTCATAATATTTAAGGTAGGTTTCATAACACTGTAAAATAAAATAGTCATTAAACGAATAAAAGAGTACTATAATTTTTAAGGCAAATTTTGATGAAATGAATGATAATAATAATTCTCTTTTGTTTTTAAGATTATTATAATTTATTAAATAATCCTTATTATTTGATTAATTGAAACTATTGATTAATGATTTCTATAAAAAAGTGTAAAATCTAAAGTAAACATTTATTTTCTTAATAACAATTTTTATCCTTCTAAATGATTTAAACTTATTATTTATATTAATTATCTTAATTGATGATAGATACAATTAAGTAAATATTTGAGATTTCATTATATTTTTTAGAATATCAATCTAAATCTTATTATAAACATATTTATTAAAAAAAATAAAAATAACAACATATAAATTTATCATATTTAGATCATTTCTTATGGTTTATTAGACAAAATTTTAAAAAGATAGTTATTATTTCAATATTTAAAGAATTAAATTTAGTTTTAACTTTTTAGGATTGAACTCTTCAAAAATTTTATTCTGTTTATAAGTTTTATCGTTATCTGAATGAAAAGAGAAAAATTTTAATTAAATTACTTAATATCTTTGTTATATTTTCTACAATTTACAATCATATGGATATTATTAATACTGATTAATATTACATATTAATTATTAGTAATGATTAAGATAATTAAATGATTGAAATTACACTTATAAGACTGACATATATAAAATATTGATATTGATTATATATTTATTATTCTTTGAATATATTTTATATTTATAGCTGTAAATTAAAATTAATATTCATAATTATGAGTAAATTAATAACATTGGCATTCAAAGCATAGTATTTTGCTACTAGAGTTTAATCTGTTAATAGCAAAGTCAAGGCATTCACTGCTATTGATTTCTATAATAATTTGTTACTGAATACTCCAACAAATAAGAATGGGAGATATAAATTTTAGACAAATGATGTAGGACATTTTGTTAATATGGTTGAAAAGGATAACATCAAAGAGGCAATAGAAGTATTTTAATTAGTAAATTAAATAGGGATTTAATAATATATTAGGACATAATAATTAAGTGCATTGTGGTATTAAAGATAAGTTTATGCTTAAATGTATTGAATTTGATTAGACAAAATATGTTTTGGATGCTTTAAAATTTCATTCAGCAATAAGATATTTCCCTCATCCTTCTGTGATAATGACTTTGGCTAAAAAACTTGATGATGAAGGATTGATTGAATTATTCAAAATTTTGAAAACATGTCCATTTTTAAAAATTGATAGTGCTGATCTTTCTAGTTTGATTAAAGATGATCCAAAAATATCATATGAAGTTTATAGAGTGGCATTGTAGAAGAAAATAAAATTATAACCTAAAGATTTATATAGGATTGCAAGATAGTTTTTATCTGGCCATAAAGTTAGAAAAGTGTATAATCATTATTCTTATTATGATTAGTGGTTTTATGACATAATTTGCATAAGAGAATGGAAATGAAAATGATATCTATTCATCATTAAGTGTTTTATTTACTCATGTTTATTTGACAAATAAATAATAAGCTATAGTTGAATTAGCTAAAATAATTGAACATAAGGATGGGTATAATCTATAATTATATTTTAGATTAACAATTTTGAAATAAGAAGAAGAATATATTAAACCTTTATTAGAAATCTTATAAAAATAAGTAGAAAACGATGAAAAATGGAAACCTAGATTAGATGAATTAATATCAAAATTGAGTTGATTTCATAGATCAATGAATATATATATATATATAATATTGATCATCCTTGTTTTTAGATGGGTAAGAATAACTTAAATTCAGGAGGTAATTCTTCTTCACTATAAAGACGATCACTAAAATAGATTCTTCTAATTCTGCAATTAGCATGAATTTGAACACTATAAAATGAGATTCATAGAGATACCGAAGTGTTTCTATATAGTTTGTACCATATGCTCTTCTGGTAAAATCAGATAAATTGAATTAGATTTGATTCCATCCTTCATCTAATCTCATAGGCATTGTACAAATGAAAGGTTTCACTCTTGTTGTTGACTATATTCATTATACTAATTTACTTAATAATTTGATGCTCTAAATCTTCTTCTGACATTCTTATCATCCAAAACCTATACTTCAAAAGTAAAATATTTTTTAAGCTAATCTTAATACCAATAATATTACATTCTTAATGATCATAACTAAGAATGGTAATTTAATTCCTAATGTTTCTTTAGGATCAGCAGGAGCAGTTATGAAATTAGTACTTACATTTGTACCCATTATTTCAAGTACTGATGATTAAATGTCTTGATCTGTGATACGTTTAATATGTCCATTCTTGACTTAAATAATTCAATTATAAATTACTTTGCTTATCCCAAATTTACAATGGCTTTGATCCTATAGAATATAATATTGAAAGAAATCCACTTTAGAATGAGTTCTTGAACATCAGTTATTTTTTATTTTATTAAACAAAAAATATCTCACTTAATCCACCTTATCAATCATTATTCATTTAATATACTATTCGAATTTATATTTATATATATATATAATACAATTCCAATCTAAATCCAATTAACTTTTTTGAAGATTAATAGATTTTCAAAATTTATTTGTATTCTAAATTAATTATTTACCATAAAATCATTAATCAATTTTTCAATACTTATCTTATATATCTCCTAACTAAGGCAGAACTAAATCAAAATTAATAATTAATTACTTCATTAAAGTTGACATAGGCATACATAAAATTAATGTTCTACTTTTTTATATTTATCTAACTAAATTCTAATTTGTAGGAATCCAAAAGAAAAAAGTTATAAATAATAAATAAAATGTAAAACAAATAAATAGCAAGATTCTTGTTAAAGATAATTAACTAAATGAATCTCTAATACTTTATTCTAATTAATCAATTAAATATCTTTAAGTGTATCTTATAATTATTTTCTCCATTATTCTTATTTCAACACTTAAAGTAGTATTTAATAAAAATATCACTAAATTTCTTATTTCATTACTATTCTCTCCTTCATCAGTAGTATGTTAATATTAATATCCTTAATATTATAAAAGGAATATTTCAAGACTCTCAAAATATTTAGTTAATCCAATAGACAAACCTTCAGAAACAACTCCATTAAAAAAAGAATTACAATAATCTTCTGTAATGAATTCTTGTAATAATCCTAATGTAGGACATGGATTTTTGACAAATAGTTCTTGAAATAGATTTATATAATCAGGTTAAAACAAATCTAAATTTTATGTAAATTTAGTCTGCATTTCTGCATTAGTTTCATAAAGTCTATCAAAATAATTATTGATAAATTTCAAAGGATTAGGATTACAATATATACTCTAATTTGGATTTACAAAATACTCTCTTATAGCATTGTCTCCTAATCTATATTGAGATTCTAATAAAGATGTTGTATTTAAAATGGGACTCAAATTAAAAGTAGCTTCTACAACTTATTAAGCTGAGATATATTAATAAATGAAATATGCTTAAATAATTGCAAATATAAAGAAAACAGCAGCCATGAATTTTTTGAATTTTTTATTGCTATTTTTCCAATTTTTTATTTATTTATTATTCATCATTTTGTTTTCATCCTAATCAGATATGTATTTCTATTGTTTGTCATCTTAAACTTCATCCTATTTAATAGTAAATATTTTTCATACATTTTCATCTTCTCCAACATTTAAGAATGATAAAAAAGACTCGCATTTCTAAACTATATTTTTAATTTGTATCTAATTAACTTCAAAAAATAATTCATAAATTTAATGTTAAAATCTATTAAATTAAATTAAATATAAAGCAATTAAGATATATGCAACTAATTGTAATAAGGTTTGTAGAATCAAAAAAATCAATTTATTATCTAATGAATTTTATGCAACAGATTTAATTGAATAATAACGATAATTTAAAGGAATTTAATAATTTTTTGTTACTGAATTTATCGTGTTGTAGTTGTAAAAATAAAAATCAACATCAGAGTCATTAAATTTAGAAATGTTTCCAGAATTTAAATATAAAGCTTTACCAATTAATAAATCAATAGCTTCTTTATAAGTATAATTTTTTTTACTACCATCAATTGATTAAAGTTCAACATTTGATGAAAAATATAAATCAGAATATTCAAGATATTCTTGATTAATTAATGTTTCAGATGTGCTTAATTAAGTATGGATTTAAATTAAATCTTATATTTCTTAATTTAACTAATCTAAATTACTTTTATATTATTATTCAAAGTTATCCTAATTATCATTTAACTACCTACCATAATTTAGTATTCTAACATCTTATAGAATTGTTTATATCATCAAACAACTTGATAATCTTTTATTATTCAAACTCAAATTAAATATCATACTAGATACATTTGTATCATCATTCAAATTAAATATAAATACTAATAAACCAGATATGTAGAGAATAAATAATGATATATTCACTAAATAATTTAATATCTAAAATCCTTTTGAAACATTAGAATTAATTAATAGTTTGTACATTGATGTTTTAGATTAAAATAATTCAAAGTAATGTTGAAATTCCTACATCTCTTTATCTTTTTCCTTACTTAATAATTAAGAATTTAGTTATTCCTCTTCTTCATCTTCTAATTATTGTTAATCTATATTAAATTCTTCTAAATCTTTAATTTATCCATCCCATAATCGTTTTATTTTAATTCCATTATCATAATGAATACTATGTTTTTAAGATTAAGACATCCTTTTAACCATACAAAAATAATCTACAATTTTTGATAATTTATGTTAATTATCTTAAGATGATTTAAGATCCATTGATTCTTCAATCTCAGTTACACTCAAATAATCCAAATAATAAACTGAAGGAGGAATATATTAAAAAATAGGAAATTTAGTTTTTCTGGGTTATTATAGACCTAATTTTAAAATAGATTCTGAAGCATTATGAGATTTAATTTTTTCTAATCTCATTACTATACCATAAAGTTATTCATCTTTAAGACATGGAAATTAAATATAATTTAAATAGCATTGAAAATCAATCTATTCATAAATACTTACTGTATCTAAAGTTCTTGTACTATATTTCAAACCATGAGGAATAAGATGTAATTTGGCTCCACTTTTTGATAGAAATTCTTATTTTCTAAAATGAAAATCAGGAAATAATTCTTTAATATTAATTCTTCTCATTTATATTTTAATAATATCCAATCTTAATAATATAATACAAGAACTTGTTATATTTTCTATATAACCTTCACTATCTAATAGTAATAAACATTATTATTTTGGACTAAAAGTTTATTGATATTATGCAATAAAATACAATTAATTGTTATTTGTTTATATTAATTTTACATTTGAATATAGAGGAATTATATAATTACTCTTTGCTTATAAATAAACAGTCTAAGTAATTAAATTTTATTAATATTTTGCTTAATTTTCAATAAATAATTCTAAACAACAATTATGTGGTATGGCATATCTATAATGATATATATATCAATATTTACATTTCTGGTATAACTTAATTTACAGATCTTCCTATTAGATCTGTCTTAGAATAACCAAGAAGACTACAAAAAGCTTTATTAACTGTTTAAATATGAAAATTTTTAAATTATGCCATAACTACTAATGTTGGTATGGATTTATTGCATACTTCTTCTATTTCATTTACTTCTTATTATTTAATTTTCTATAAGACCCAAAGTTGATTTTATAATTGATCTGAAATTTCTTAATCATCTAATACTAAATGATGAAATTTAGCCATCAAATTAAATAATTTTAAAGAGTCGCTATTTTTTAATTTTGCCCAATATTAATCAATTTCTTCTTTTTATTTTAAAATTTTGAAACCTAAACTCATTAGTTTATGCATATCTGGATGATCATCAGACATTGAAATCCAAAAATCTATCATTTATAATGTTGTTTATTCTAAAATATCAATTAATTCCTTATTTTATTTAATTGAATTAGATATATCAAATTATTCTGCTTTCTATTGAGATTCCTCTTCAATTATTAATTTGTATCTATAAATATGAAATTCATAATCAAAAGTTGGTTTGAATTCCATAGCTTAAATAAGTTCTGACATAATTAAAGAGTAGGATTTTTTATTCTCATAAAGAAAATAAACATAACTAAGTCTTAATTGAATATCTTCAGGAAAATTCTTAATAGATTCCTAATAAATTTAAGTAATCAATTCATTAATAATATGTTTTCTATTAGTGTATTTAGGATTTCCTTTAAATTTATTTGCCATTTCTTCTTTAAGTTTCACAACACAATCATTTCTATTACAAACTTCTTTATGAACTTCAATATAACTATCAATCAATAATTAATATTTTTAAGATTAATTTGAGTTATTAATTAAAATTAAAAGATATTCACATAACTTTATGACTTCTGCTCCATTCTAAAATTTTATTAAATTAGCTTTCATTAAATCAAATGATTCTCTTTATCTAAACATAATGATTCCAATAATTAAAGGAATACCTAATAACCATGCTTAAATAGTGTTTTAAAAGGTTTTTCCATCTAAAAGATATGAATAGAACATCATAATAATTGTCCAAAAATTTACTCCAGCTAATATTGACCACATTTTTTATATAAATGTATCATAATAAGGTTGATCTATATGTGTATTAATAAATACAATAGAACTACCTATCAAAAAGACTGCAATTATTAATATTGTATATTCAGGAGTCGCTAATAATTAATATGTCATTATTTGTGTAAAAATATAGATTAATAACTAATAATAAGATCTTCCATTTCTCATTGCATTAGCATCTTAATCTGTTCTTCTTGATTCATATGTTACAAATGCCATCAACACACTAAATGTCAATGTGATAATTAATCCAAATATTGCCATCATTGCATGAATATAATAGTCTGATGTCCAACACTCTTAAGATTATTCAAACATCATAATCAATTTACCTTTCTTATTATATTCACATGCCAATAAACCAAATTACATTCTTACTATTGGCCAGAAACCAAAAGTAAGAATAATTCTTAACAAAAGTCGTAACAATATTAATGGTCCTTTCTACAATTTCTTATTTTAAATTACAAAAGCCAATAACATTATTAACAATATTGAAAATAACACTAAGCCTAAACAAAAATAAAATATTGTAAGATAAGTTCTAATTCCCAAATTTTTTACAGAAATTGTAATAGTGAAATACCTATTTAATATTTTAGAAGTTACTTTAATAATAGATTAATCATATCAGTATATGCCTTATTTCTCCACACATACTAAACTTTAAGACCAAAATTTAAATAAGTATATTATAGATACTAAGTTAGGCATATAATTATAGTTATCCACTAATAGTTCGACCATTACTTAAGTATAAGATAAATAACTCTAAATAGAAGGAGGATTACTTGAAAAATTTATATTTTAAAGAATTGACTATTTGATTGATTTATTGTCTCTTTTACATTTTAATTATTTTATAATTAATTATCAACAATTAATTCATTTCGAATTCTTAATTTTAACTTTAAGTTCCTCAATTTACTACAAGTTGGCATTTTATAATCTAGAAAGCATCTAATTCTATTAATTTTTAATATCAATTAAATTATTAATCTCATCTTTATATGAAATTGTTTCTTTTTCTTCAGAAGTCTTAACTTGTAATTCAATTAATTTATTATTCAAAGTCATAGAACTAATATAATCAATAACTCTTTAATTAAGTTTCTTTTAAGCATCTAAACTTTTTTATAAGAGAGCCTTACTACTTTCTAATTATTTAATTTAATCCAATAAAAGTTATTTTTCTTCTTCAAAACTTTATTTCATCTCTTAAACTTCTTTTCCTGATAAAATACTTTAAACACCTCCAGCTAATGATAAAGACATAGTTCTATTATCTAATGAACCCTCTTTTACTTTAGCTTTTAATCTATCAATTTATTTTTATTTTTCTTCTATAATTTTTTATGATTGTGAATACATTAATGAAAAATCTGAATTAGTACGTTCTTTTTTTTAATATTATTAATTTTCAAGTGTTAATTCATCAATTTTAGATAATAAGATAGCAATTTCATCACATTTTTATTATAGAAATTTATCTTTCTTTTATTAATCTGGTATTTATAATTATGATAATTAAAACTTATAACTTTCAATTTCATTATCTTTTAATGATAATTATAATTTAAGATTTGAAATCTCTGTTTTTAAATCATTAACTTAAGTATTATCTTATTATTCAAAAGTTGAAAAAGCTAAACTTATTATTGATTGAGTACGATCCTTATTTTCTGAATCTTATTTTGGTTAAGGTTATTTCATTGTTTTATATTTAATTTCTACATCTTTTCTTTTAATTTCTCTTAAAATATAAATTTCTAAATCTTCATGTGTTGATGATTTTAAATTTGGACTAACTAACATAAAAATTGCTGATAATCCACGAATAAAACTATCATATTTTTATATCAATAATGATATTAAAAACAAAGTAGTATCAAAATTAAACATATTAATTGAAAATGTAAGTAAATATCTTTTTAATCTTGCTTCTAAAAATTGTCTCAAAAATATTATCTCACTCTCAGGTAAATTGAATCCTTTTACACAATATGTTACTATGCTTATTAAACACTCTTCTGGTGGCTTTTATCTATATATTATATTTAATAATTAAAATGCAGAAGCTTCAGATGAAAAACAAAGCAAGAAATTAGCTAAACAAACCATCTCAGCTGTTAATTTAATATCTGGATTTTTTGAACAAAATGTCATACAAACATTTTACAATTTCACATTATCTTTCCCAACTAATGAATAAAAATCTTTTAAGGAATAATTTATATTATCGAAACCAGCAAATTCCATCTAATCCATTTTTATTTTTGTAGAATCTCTTACAGACTTATATTCCTAAGAATTAAGTGCATTTCCAAGCCATTATTTTGATAGAGTATCAAAACCATATTAAATATGATATGAATCTACAAAAGATTTTATTTAATCTGATTCCTTAAAAGTAAATGTGTAAATGTACTTCTTTACATATCTTACATAGTCTTCTTCCTTTATTCAACTCGAATTGAATTTTAAATGGAGAACAACTACTACATACAATTCTTAAACATCTTGTATATAAAATCAATTAATTATTTACCTTTTACACATATGTTCTCTTGTTGTTACCTTTGAAAAGCCTTTTTAACAAATCTAACACTTTGGTACTTTACCACGAACCTCTGGAATATTGATATATGTAATATATTTATTCATTTATTTATTAATAATTCATATATTTTTTATTTTACATATGGTTTTTCTAAGAAATCTTCAAAAATTCTTCGTTTAGAATATTCAGAAAAATCATTACAACATGTTAAATCAATATTTGTAGATGCATCACTCTATTCTGTAACAGTTATAAGTGCTTCATCAAAACATCTCTCTAATTCTGATTCTTAAAATTCTTCAACTTAATTAATTTACTACTTTAATTTTGCATTCAATTCTTATTCCTATTATAAATGATAAGAATTTCTTTTAATTTATGGTAAAGGCATCAAACGAACTGATTATAATTGTTACATTGATTTCGGTTATCTTCTTATTTAACTTTGAATTTACTATTCTTCCTCTCCTAAACTATTTAATTCCTCTTATAATATTATATTATGTTTATCAGCATAAATCAATTATTCATCTAAAAATTTGATTTCACTTTATAATTCATTAAAACTTTATCGAATATCACGATCAATTTTACCCAATTCTTTAATATTCTCACTTAATTTTATACTCCTCTCTAGATATAATTCTCTCTCTTTTGCTAATTCTTCTCTATGTTTTTAAATTCTTTTCTCAATTTCTGTTTAACTTTCCTCATCTCTAATTTTAACTAATTATCTTTAAACATTAAGCATCTCTTATTTATATAACTTCAATAATTCTTCTTCTCTTTTATTAAACAATTATTGTAATTGTTAATTTGCTTATTCTATTAATTCATATATCTATTAATTAGTTTCCTTCAAATCATTTTTTAGTTCTGATTTTTTAGACTCTATCATTTAATATTATTATGTTTATTTTATTATTACTATATTCTGTATAAGCATCTAAATAGGAAGCATAGGTATTTACAAAAAAATTGAATTCCACAACCCATTATGCAATAATGAATTAAGTCAAAACATTATATGATGACCCAAATTGCTTTTAAATCTTATTATGGAAAAGAAGTGATTCTGATCATAGAGTCTATTCCTACACAGACAATGATTATGATACATTGATTTAAGAGGAGAATAAACTTAATGGAACATCTGGATGTAAAGCTATATAGAAATCGTTCCCTATCTAATAAAAATTGAGAATGGGATTACCAGCTGATGAAAAAATCTTTTATACTGATTTGATAGTTTTATAAAATAGAGCTTTGATAATTAGAAATGACTTTACATTACAAGAGATAAATTTATCTGAGAATCAATTTATTAAGACCATTTAATAAAAAAAAATAAAAATTTAATAGACTTCCCTTAGTCATCCAATATTCTTATAGAATCCTATAAATAAAAGAGTTTATATAATTTCAGAAGGTGGAGGTGTTAGTATACCAGATTGGATGTATAATATTAAATCTCACTATTTAGTCCTTTGGATTCAACAGTATTTTTTATTAATGATGAACCCTTTAAGAAAAGATCAATAATATATGATGCTTTTATTAAGAATGATAAGATTTATGTAGCTTGTGGTAATGAAGGAATTGATATTTATGTTTTTAAGGATGGGATTCTCAAACATTAAAATGTATAATTAAGAATTGAAAATTAACATTTAGATGCAGTTGATATTAGTGGTGATGATGAAAGTATTATTATTTATGATTTAATTATAGATTTATTTATATTGGATCACAATCATGGACTATATATTTGTGATTATTAATTTAAGGTTAAATTTAGAGTACCAATATTAAAGGGAAGTGATTTTGGACATTATAATAATACTTTTTTTATTATAGCTGAATCAATTACTAGATAAGATTATGCAGTTGAAGTCTTCTTAAACTTTACAGATAATTCTTATTATATTAATCATTATTTCTTTGATGATATGCAATTTTATGATGTTAAAGTATATGAAGATTATGCTGTATTAATTGGTTATGAAGTTCATAAAATCATTCAACATTCAATTTATTCTAATTTTATTAAATATACTAGTAAAAATTATTTTGAATTTCCTTAACTATTATAACTTAAATCTTGGAATAATTCTATTGTTGCCTTATCAAAAAAATAAATTAGATTACTTAATTTATCTATTATACCTGCCCATATAGAATGTGAATCATAAGAAATGTTTTAAGAATACTATTTAGTAGCAAGTTTCTTTTAGAATTCATCATCTCCATTTGAAGTAACTAAAGTAGATCAAGTATTCAGAATAGTAATTGAGGATGTATCTATAATTTCAAAAGCTAACCTTATTCTATTTGCTATTGCATTTATTATAATCTTTATTATGACATGGTTATTAATAGGTGGATTCATTTGTTATAAAAAATGCAAAGATAGAACTGAAAAATTAGAAGAAAGCAAGAAAATTTTAATAAAATAATATTAAATCGACAAAGAAGAAGGTCCTGGTTAAGAATTGTCAGCATTATGATATTATACTCATTATACATATCTATTCCTCAATAAACTATTTTTTTTCTTATTGTGTTCTGATTAATGAGCTTATTATTATGATGCAAAAGGATCTTCTGTTATTTCTTATGTTTATTATGTTAATTATTCTTCATAAACAATAGGCTTAGGTGGATCAATCTTTCTTCTAGGAGGAGGAGGAGCTGTTACAACTATTTCCTTCTTTTATTCCTCTTCTGGAGGAGCTATTTATGGAACACCATTTATCACATATGCTTTTAATTATTTATCATAATAAAAGTTTTAAGGTTAAGGTTAATAGTTAGCTTATTGTTATTAAGGTTATTTTTATATATTTTTGACAGCATTTACTGCCTAACCAAAATAACCTAGAAGACCACTATTTGAATTATTGTTATTATTTGATTTATTTTTTTCTTTTAATTCTATAACTTATAATATTCTTTCCCTTAAATCTCTAGCCTTTGAATGATATCCTAAATCAATTGAGAATTTGACACATTCTAATGCTTTATCATAATTCTCTGATTCTACAAATAGAAGACTCAATTTATAATATAATTCAGCATTCTATTAATTATGGAAACACATATGAGAATCTCCAATTAACAATTATATTTCAGAATGACATAAACTGTAATTCAATTTAGTAAAAAAACTCAATATAAATACATCTATTTAAGTATTCTAAATCTCCATTTTTAATAATAACCACAATAATCTAGCTTAAATTTATTCACTTGAATATAGATGTTATAATTAAATAAGTAATTCTGAATAATATTCTTGATCAATTGGTATCATCTTAAGTAAAACTGCCAATCGAATCAACCAAGCTTCTTAATCATCATGATATGATCTTTTTTTTATGTATTCTATTAAACTCTATTATTGTTTAGTATTAATGAATTCTCCTTCCAATATGCTTACTAATAGTTTAGTTTCCCAATCATTTTAATTATATATTCTTTCATATGCCTTAAATTATCTTATATAAATATATACTTCAACAAATGCTTAGCCACTTTAATCATTAAGTAATTTAGACTCTATAATCTACAAAGCACTATTCTTTTCTAAAGGCCTTTCAAGATGATCAATAGCTAATTATAACAAAGCATTATTAGTATTGAAGGAGGACCAAAAATAACGTAATTATCTTAAATTATCTGGGTTTCTATTCTTAAAATATGGGCCAGGATATTAAGACACAATAGATGTCTATCTTAATTTAGTAAGTTAATTTGATTCTAATTTTATTATGATTCATAATTACATATATCATAGCTTACTAGCCCATGATAAAATGTTTAAGCAGTAATAACAGTTGATTGATTTTAATTTATCTAAGTATTCATCATTATCTATTGATTTTATTATGGAATTTATTGTCTAAACTCATTAACTTAACCATTATATTATTACTCAGTTTCTTTTTTTTATGGAGGAGGAACTTATTGTCGTGTTCTTTAGACTTAAGTTTATTTTAATTTTTCATTTTGATTTGTATCTATTTTAGTTACTGGAGGATCTATAGATTTTTGTAACTAATCTTTTGGTACATCAACTTTAAGTTGTGAATGATTATCTTGATTTTATTATTATTATTGTTAATTTATTTCATACTATTAGTATTATTATGATTATTATTATTGATATTCCTTTTATGGTTCTTGTTTTTGAATTGTTTAAATTACAGGTTATTGAATATTTTCCTCAATTTTAGCTTATTAATTAGAATTAGTTTATTAATTATGAGAAGATGTATTAAATTATTACTAATTAACATCGCTTTTATATTATATATGTTTATTACTTCTAATGCTAATCTTATTATTTAGGCTATCTTCTTCTTTGTATCAATTATTATGACTATTAAATTAATTGCTGTGCTCTACTCTATTACAAATTAGATTAACTCTATTAAGTAATAGGCTATTATGGAGTAGTTTTTTCTTATGTTGGAAACACTTATTATTAAACTAAAGGGGCACTCTATTATTCATCTTTTTATATGCTATCAATTTCCTTGTTGAAGAAAGAAGATTATTACTTGAAGCAAGGCTTCTCGAAAGTCAATTTCTTGAATTGGTGCTAATTCCTTGACTTTGGGAATGGTTGGTACATTTATTTAAGCATTAGACTGAACTGGCTCCTGGAATGGTTGGTTTGGTACTTAAATTGCGTAATTAACTAACCATAATGGATCTCCCAATATACTTTATGCTTCATCAAATGGACTTCCAACTTGTATTTATCTTCTTTTCATATATAAAAATTAAATATATAAAATTTCAAAAGCAACCAGATTTGTTGTTGTTTATAAATTTAACACATAAAAAAAAATAAGAACAATAAAATTTTATTTAATTTTAAAAGTTCAACTATTAAAATGGCTCCTCCTCCTATTCCATCAAATAAACCAACATAAGCACCTCCATAAGTTTAATAACAACCAGCTCTCTTTGGATAACCTTAAACATACTAACCTTATTAAACACTTGCACCTCTCTAATATCAACCTATCAATGCTCCTTTGACATACAGTATTGCTAGTCCAGTTTAACCTGTTGTTTAATAAGTTGTTGCCCCACAACCAATACTAGCTTAATCATATGTAGCTTAACCAGTTGTTGCTTAACCAATCGTTGCTTAACCAGTCCAATAATCAGTTCATGTATTAATCTTAAATAATATATAGCCAACAATCAAGGGAGAATCAAGAATAGAATATATTCCTTATTAAAAAGCCATAACTGAATATGAAGAATAAGAAGTAGTACAATATGTTCCAAGAGAAAGAAAAGTGACTGATTATTATGCTGTTGAATACTAAACGGAATATGTCCCATAAGTATTCTAGGAGAAATACACAGGTATTTATGATCAAATAATGTTTAAGAATATGTACCAGTAGATAGATATTAAGAAAGAGTTGAATATTATCCAGTCGAAAGATAAGTAGTTCATTAATAAGTTGCCTAATAACCAGTTCAAGTTGTTTAATAACCAGTTCAAGTTGTTTAATAACCAGTTTAAGTTGTTTAATAACCAGTCTAAGTTTATTAATAACCAGTCTAAGTTTATTAATAACCAGCTCAAGTTTATCAATAACCAGTTCAAGTTTAACCAATCTAAACTTTACCTGTTGCATATGCCCCATAATATAGTTCTCCTATAATTTAATCAAGAGTGATTCCAGCTTATCAACCATAATATTAGCCAGTTCCCTAAAAGGTATAACCATAAGCTCCACCAAGATCAAATTTAAATAATAATATATGAAAAATATTAAATAATTTAAATGGCTAATAATATAATTAATTTTGAGTCTACAAATAATATTGTTATAAATGTCTCTATTCTTTTATAAATATATAATTGTATATTTGTTTCAAAATCAAATTTCTGGCCAGAAAGGCTTATTGGATGTAGTGTTTGACTTTATATCTTCATTTGTAATTAGAGATTCCATCTTTTATATACTTTGTGGAGCATCTGATTATTGACCATTAATTTTAAATACCATCCAAGTTAAATCTAATTTATCCATTTATATATTGATATCTAAATTAATTAAGTTTATACTTTAAGGCAATCTAAAATCAATTAATGGATAATTTAATTCACTCAAGTATACTGTAATATGAGGATCTGCATCAATCCATTCTTAACTAATCATAGAATTCTTTAAAAGTTCTAATGCTTCATTCCTTGTCAAAAATCTTTTAACAAATATTGTATAGATTTATGGTTCTAATTAATATATGTCAAGCACTTCTATATGTTAATCATTTTTAGATATAGTTGACAATTACATTCCTCCACATGATTTAGACAAAGCTCCAGTTAAACAAGAATGTTCTCCTACTTTAAATACACTATATAAATCAAGATTGAGAGTCTTTGATGTCCATTCTAATAATATTCTAACTGAATGTTTAGGTATACTCTTTGTTAATCTGAAAATATATTTAGTTTTAGGTACTCTTCTTTAAAGATCAAGAACAGAACATGATTTCTTAAATCCTTTAAATAATATTATTATATTTATACCCGATTTATAGATTAAAACTGTGTATGAGAATCCTTAACTTAAATTATTGATCTACGCATTTCCTTGCTCATCTGTATTTAGTGCATGTAAATTGCTTTCTAATTATCGAATGATTTGACAAGATTATGATAAGAATTTACCTTCATATACTTCAATAAGCTATAATAATAATAAATAAATTACAGCATCAGCAATAGGTGAGAAATCAGCAGAATTTTCAATTGTTATTTAAACATTAAAAAATTTAAATGCTTGATCTCCAATTTTTTATTGTTCTTTGGTTAATGTTTCTAAAATTCTATTATGTTATTTAGGTATATCATAATAATCAATCATGAAATCAAAATCTGCACTAAGGGGATTATCTGAACAATAATGTAAATTATTATTATAAAACTTCTCTACTTCATCTATATCTCCTTTAATTATAATTCCATCATTAGGTTAAAATTCTTATTAGAATATAGTTTTATTTATTTCATCATCAATAATTATTTTTAAGTTTTCACTATTATACTCTTTTAAAGCAACAAATTATCCATTTGTTCCAGAAATGGCTAAAGTAATTCTAATTATTTTTATAGTTTTACCCCTTTTATTTTTCTGTAGATTTAAATACAATCTTTGGTATCATAATTGAAGAAATAGATTCACAACTTTGTAGATTGTAGAATCCAACTAATTTTTCTTATTTGTCAAAGTTTTTGTAAACTGGTGTTGGCAGAACAGTTATTTAATTCAACATACTTTCCTATCTATATATTATTGTTTTATATCAATATACTTAACAAGTTAATGTTGTACATTTACAGATAATTCAGGTGTAATATTATAAGCAACAACAACTAAAATCGCTAAGATTACAAGAATAATAAAAATCATTGCATCTCCTACTATATTCATTCTAAATTTCTTATAAGATCCTTCTGATAACATAGCAGTATTGAAAGATTGTACAATTCCAACCATTACTATTAGATTAATCCAAATAGTTAAACTATTGATTTAGTTAAATACATATTGCTTAACAGCCTTACAACATTTCATATTGATACATCCCAATTTATTAATTTTCTAATTAGTTTCCCATTAATAACTTTATATATCTTATTCACATGGAAGATAAGGTGATAATTCTAAATCAAAATATTTTTATGGACATTCCAACTAATCATTTAAACTCTTCTCTGAAATTGATTACATTGCAAACTTACAACCTTTTTTTGTTGAAAGTTCAACTTCCAAAACTTGTACTCTTCTTACAAGTATACCATTAATACAACATGCTAAAATACATATACATAATATCAAAAATGCTAGTGTTACAAAATAAATTTTGATTCTTTTTAAATTAAACATTGAAACTATCAATGTTGTGATAAATAATACAAACAATACTACTTTTACAAGAGTTATCTCTATGTTAGTAGATGAAATTTAATATAATTATGAGTTTATTTATAATATAACCTAAAATAGATTTAATAGGGTTACTTATTTAAGACTAAATGATGCAAATATTAAAAATAATAGGTTTACAACAGAAGCTCCATATAAAATTAATCTTTGAATACCATAATCTCTAATATTGAATTATCTACTCACATTTGCCATATATAATAATAGAAATATTTCAAGTATTTAGATTGGCAAAACTAATAAAAATTGATTGTAAGAATCATATTCAATCAAACTCAACACTAACCCACCTTCAATTGCACAAACCAATTAAGTAAATAAGGAATGAAGGTATGGTAAACTAGATTTGGGATATACTTCTGGTTAATCAATCCCTTCATTAACAACATATTTAGAAGTAAAACTCCAGTAAAGAGAAAATATACAAGTGAATAAAATTGCTATCTTTAATTAAAGAAAGAGTATACATTATTGATTCCTACTAATAAATATTCAGTCAGACCATTAAAGGAGTACCAGACGAATCCAATTACAATACTACACAATGCTAATACAATGCAAAATGGAGTTATTATTTTTAGGGATGCAAGACTCCTATATTAAACTTGAGGAGAATATTCATAATGATGTCTTATTGGCATATTTCTTCCATTCATAACGATTATATAAAATATTAATTATCATTCAAAATATATATAAAATTACTTTAATGAACATCATTTTAAATAGACTCATCAATAATAAATATGTTTTACAATTTAAAAATACAAATAATTAACTTAATTAAATAATAAACTTGATAGACAAAATCATTAGGATTTCAAGATTGATTATTAATAAGTATCTTTCTTGATTGAATTCTTATTAATAAATGTTTTAGTCCATGATTATTTTAATTAAGATAATTAAAATGATGCATTATAGATCCTTATTCCGATTTTCACATTATCCTGTTCTTCAATCCTTATGTGATAGAGCTGATCCCAACTTATAAGCTAATTTCGAGTTGATGAAACAAAGCAATGAGAGATTTCTTAGTATAACAAACAAAGTAATCAATTATGGTGGGACAGTGGCTCATCAAAAATTGGCAGAAAGAAACAAAGTAGAAATCATTATTGATTTTAAGTTTCCTGTTAGAGAAAGAATCACTAGATTATTGGATGTAGGATCTCCATTCTTGGAATTATCATAATTAGCAGGATATGGATTATATGAAAAAGAAGAAGTACCAAGTGGAGGTTAAGTATATTATAATTTTAGGTATCGTAACTGGCATAGGATTGATAAATAAAAGATTCTGTATGATTGTAGCTAATGATCCTACAATAAAGGGAGGAACATATTATCCAATTACAGTAAAGAAGCATGTTAGAGCCTAAGAAATTGCTTGGGAAAATAAATTGCCATGTGTCTATTTAGTAGATTCTGGTGGTGCCAAGTAAATATAGATATATAACATAAGTTTAATGCGATAAGATGAAGTATTTCCTGACAGAGATCATTTTGGAAGAATCTTTTATAATTAAGCCAATATGTCAGCTCAAGGCATTCCTTAAATAAGTATAGTATTAGGTTCATGTACAGCTGGAGGTGCTTAGTAATATGATCTGTTTATTAATTTAGTGTCCCTGCTATGAGTGATGAGAATGTCATTGTAAGTGGAAATGGAACTATCTTTTTAGGAGGCCCTCCTTTAGTGAAAGCAGCCACTGGAGAAGTAGTAACTGCAGAAAACTTAGGAGGAGCAAAAGTGCATTGTCTTATAAGTGGATTGACTGATCACTTTTGCACTTCTGAATTAGAAGCTTTATAAAAAGGAAGATCTATTATTAAAAATTTAACAACTAAATAAATAAGTGATATTAGAGATGATTAACCAATCTATGATATAGAAGATTTAAATTATTTGATGAGTAGTGATCTAAAAAAATCAATGGACAGTCGACATCTTATTGCACGTATTTTAGATGGATCTAGATTTATGGAATTTAAGGAAAATTATGGTACTACACTTATTACAGGATTTGGTGAATTGTATGGTTAAGAAGTAGGAATTATTGCAAATAATGGAATTTTGTTCAGTGAATCAGCCTTAAAAGGAGCCCATTTTGTTAGTTTATGTTAATAAAGAGGAGTTCCTTTGATTTTCTTATAAAATATTACAGGATTTATGGTTGGTAGAAAATATGAGACAGAAGGCATAGCTAAACATGGAGCTAAGATGGTTAATGCTGTAGCTACTGCAACTGTTCCTAAATTGACTTTACTTTTTGGTGGAAGTTTTGGAGCTGGTAACTATGGTATGTGTGGAAGAGCTTATGGAGCTAAATTCTTATTCTCATGGCCAAGTAGTAGAATATCCGTTATGGGAGGTGAATAAGTATCATAATTGTATTTATCTATTTTAGGCAGCTGGAGTTTTAACTTCTGTATAATAATAAACTATTCTGAGAAATGGGGGAGAGTGGAATGAAAAAGTTGAAAAAGATTTAAAATAAAAATATTCATAAAAATATGATAATGAATCTAGTGCTTATTATGCAACAGCTCGGTTATGGGATGATGGAATCATTTTACCAACTTAGACTAGATAAACATTAGGATTGGCACTTTTAACTAGTATGTAACATTATAAGTACGAAAGAACAGGTCATGGGGTTTTTAGAATGTGAATTTATGGAATATTTTTTAAATAATATATAAAAATGGAACGAAAACTCTATTTCGGAGTACAAGAATAAGTTTAAAACAAATAATATCGCTTTCCAACTAATTTCATTAAAACTAGCAGGTATTCTTTATGATTTAAAAAGGTACAATATAATTACATTTCTTCCATATTCATTAGCATTGTAATTCTAGAGAATGGCTAATATTTATTTTCTAATCATAGCAGTATTATCCTTTTTTAAATCTATATCACCTTTTAGTCCAGTCTCCTCTATTGCACCTTTAATTTTTGTTGTATCGTTATCAATGTTAAGGGATGGATATGAAGATTATTAAAAGCATGTAAGTGATAATGAATTGAATTCATCTCCTGCAATAATATGGACAGAAAAAGGGTTTGTAAAAAAAACATGGAAAGATGTGCTTATAGGAGATATTATTAGAATTGATGAATTAGAAATTATATCAGCAGACATTGTTGTTTTATAAACATCATAAGATGGTAATTGTTTTATAGAAACATCTTCTCTTGATGGAGAAAAGAATCTAAAACCTAAATAGGCAATAAAAGAAACTTAAACAATTGAATGTAGATCAGGTATCATTGAATGTATAAATCCAAATCCACTTCTTTATACATTTGATGGTACTTTATATTTAGATTCAAAAAAGATTTAGATTACTCATAAAAATTTCTTATTAAGAGGATCCAAATTAAAAAATGTGAAATAAGCAATTGGAGTTGTTGTTTACACTGGAATTGATACTAAAATTATGAGAAATTCAGAAGGTGTAAAGAATAAAGTTAGTAATATAGATAAACTTATTAATCTAAGGATTATTTATATTTTAATTATGCAAGCTGTTATTTGTATTGTTTTAGCAATTGTTTATGGTATCAATTGTTAAATTTAAAGTTAAAATTTTAGCTATTTTAGTAGAAATTTTGCAGGATATCAATCTTATAATGAAGATAATGAAATTTATGATCCAGATATCCCTGATTGTGCATTAGCATCTTTAATGACTTTTGCTGCTTATTTTTTACTATTAAATACATTAATTCCAATTAGTTTAATTGTCTCTTTAGAATTTGTTAAAGTTGGATAAGGATTCTTTATGTAAAAAGATTCAGAAATGTATTCAGCTGAAAATGATAAATATGTAAAAGTGTTTAGTACAACAATTAATGAAGAACTTGGTTAAGTTTAATATATATTTTCTGATAAAACAGGAACTTTAACTTGTAATAAAATGGAATTCAAATTATGTGTTTGTGGAGATTCCATATATGGTGATATAACAATGTTTAATAAATAAGAAATAACTACATTTGTTGGAAATTAAATTTTAAGGAGATAAAGTACTTTACATAGAAGAAGATCAACTTTAGTGAATGAGAAGGCTGGTATTGAATATGCATTTTCAGGAGATAAAATCTAGTAAATTATTACAGAAAAAGATCCTTAAAAAAATCCTATTTTAGATTTAATGATTGACAAATATGTCATTCATAATTAAGGTGACTTAGTTAGAGAGAATTTAATGCTTTTAGCTACATGTCATGAATGTGTTTTAGAATATTAAGAAGATGGAACATTTATATATTAAGGTCCTTCTCCAGATGAGATAGCTTTGGTTGATGCTGCCAGAAGACTTAATGTTATATATAAAGGTATAACAATGGGTATAATGGAAATTGATGTACTTGGTTAAATTGAAAAAGTTGAGCTTTTATTTTCATTTGAATTTAATAGTGATAGAAAAAGAATGTCTGTTATTGTCAAACATAATGGAATTATAAAATTATATACTAAAGGAGCAGATGCAATAATAAAGGCTAGATTATCTCCAAATTAAAAATTTTTAGATGGAATAGATTAAAAACTTGATATGTTTTCAAGAAAAGGACTTAGAACATTGTGTTTAGCCATGCGTGTACTTAGTGAAGAATAATTTAATTAATTTTCAAGAAGTATGAATGATGCTTTAGGAAGTGGAGAAACAGAAAAACTTTAAAATGATCTTATCAATTAAATTGAAAAAGATTTAACATTAATAGGAGCAACAGCAGTAGAAGACAAATTATAAGATGATGTTCCAGAAACTTTAGCTGATTTTTTAAAAGCAAATATAAATGTTTGGATGTTAACTGGAGATAAATTAGAAACTGCAGAAAATATTGGTAGATCTTGTAATCTATTACAAGAAAATATGGATGTATTCTTTTTAACACCAGGATGTGAATCAATTAAAATATTTAATGATGTTGCTGATCATATTATTAATAAATAATCAACTAAACGAGCTATTATAATTGAAGGGATAGTATTAGCAACTTTAATTGATGATGAGAAATTAATTAATTATTTAATTACTTTAGTACCATTTTTACATACAGTAATCTGTTGTAGAGTTACTCCTAAATAAAAAGCTGATATGGTTAGATTAGTTAAAAATTCACTTGGTAAAATTACATTAGCTATTGGAGATGGTGCAAATGATGTAAATATGATTTAAGAAGCACATATTGGAATAGGTATTTATGGATAAGAAGGTATGAGAGCAGTTTAAGCTAGTAATTATGCAATTGGATAATTTAAATGTCTTTGGAAATTAGTTTTATATCATGGAAGATAGAATTATATACGTATTTCTGAAATGATCTTGTACTTCTTTTACAAAAACATTATATTTACTATTCCATAATTTTATTTTGCATTCTTTTGTGGAAATACTGGAACAAGTGTCTTTGATTAATTGTAAATATTTATATTTATATATAGTTTTGTATCCTTCTATAATACAGTATTTACATTTTTACCTGTTGTTATAAGAGCAATCTTTGATGAAGATGTTTTTTATACATCTAAAAGAAAATAAACTATTTTAGGTAGTAGAAGAATTAAAGAAGGGGAAGAAGAAAATGATATTCTTAGATAAAATTATCCTCTATTATATTATATAGGATAAAGAAATACAGTATTTACAAGTGAGAAGTATATAAAATATTATTAATTAGATTCTTTAAATGGTTTTTTATAGGTGTCTTTTAAGGATTAGCTTGCTTTTTTTCTTTTTATTTCGAATTAAATGATACAACATTTATCAAACACACTGGTTTAAATAATGATTTTTGGTTTTTCAGTATGTCAATGTCGACTGCTATCATGATTGTAAACTAATTCTTTATCATCAGCTTGTCACTTTGAAATTAGCCTTGAATACTTAATTTTGGACTATAATAACTTGGATAGCTTATCTTGGAACAAGTTTAGGCACATATTTTGCATATATGTGGGTTTCAAATATTATTCCTCAATCATCAATCTATGGTACTACTAGGATGTTATTTTCCAGTCCTGCATTTTATTTAAGTCTTGCATTATCTGTATTATCTATGTTTATTCTTGATTTATTAATGTTTACAATGAAGGTTTCTAAAGATACACTACTTAATTATATGAAAAGATAAGCAAGATCATCATAAAATTTAGAATTATCTAAAATAAAAAAATTATAAAATAGAAATGAAGATAATAATAATGAATTAGAAATACCTATTATAAGGTTATAATAACAAAAGAGCCTTATAAATTCTAGTATTAGTGCAACCTAATCTATTATCATAAGCTAATCCATTAGTGGAAGCTAACCAAATAGTGGAAGCTAACCAATAATATAAAGAAATAGAGAAAATTCAAATTTCTATCTATGATTTAATTTAATAAAGTATATTAATTTATTTAAATATAATAATTTAAATTTCTACATTTATGAAACTTTGTTAAACATTTTAGTTTCATAAAAATTAAATTAAATTTAATAATTAATTCTTACTCTAAATATTATCTTATTAATTATGAGCAATTCTTATTCAGGTTTATTGATTAAATGAATAATGTATGTAATAAAAATCTCTTAAGGTTTTGATTACATAAATTCAAATATTTTATTAATTAATTAAAATTTTGAAACATAAACTAATCAAAATATTGCATTTAAAACTTTATTAATATATATTAAAATAAAGGTTTCATATAAAAAATAACAATTGTTTTAAATTTAGTTTTTTTATATTGAGTTGTATAATGAAGTCTAATTTACAATATGAATCGTTATAATTGTTATTATTTAAGTTGATTAAATATTTATATGATTAAATGATTGTATTTTTTTTTAAATAAATAAATAAATAAAAAGAAATAAACAAATTTAGTTTTTAAAAAATGAGTTTAAGAAGAATGAGAAGTGGAGGAGTACATGCAGATTCTGAATAAGATTATATAAATGTATTTAATAGATATTATTATTTAATTAGAAAATTGCCAAAATGGAAAAATAATAAAAAAGAAGAACCTATGTTTAAGAAACTGAAACTTTTGAAGGTTTTATTATGAATTCTTAATTTACATTTGATTGCTTTGGAGGAAATTAAATTTTAAAGACAACTTAACAATCTCATTTCATCCTAATTATGATAGATGATTTAACTCTAAGTCCAAAGAGACTCTAAAATATGATTGAAAACAGTAAACTGTTTTTGTTTATGTATTCTAGCAGATAATAGTGAAACAATGACATAAAGTACAAATGATGATTCATTCGTTTGGAGTTCTCAACCTATGAATTATGACTGTATAGTACATAATTACAGTGTAGGTGAAGTAAATCATTTGTTTAATCTATGGATAATAAATACACCTGCTATAAATTAGATATTTAAATGTATGAATAATTATTGATTATTTACTTAGAGTGTTATTTTAAATTGTTTGAAGCTTTTATATGTATAAACAATAGAAGAAATACAATTTTTAAGGAAGTGTATGAAGAAATGTAATAGTATAATGATAAGGTTCAGTAATTTCATATAAAAGAAAATGATGAAGTAATATAAATTTTGAAATAAATAGGGTTCACCCGATCGTAAATAGATTAATAATTTTTAATAAATTCTAAAAACTTTGATTGATTCGACAATGAAATGATGAAAATTCTTTTGATAACAGATATTTTGTTTATTGTTTATGTTTAATATTAAAACTAAGAATTTATATTAGAATATTACCAAAAATGAGTGAGATTGTATAAATAATTAATTAAATTAAAAAAACATGGCAGATCAATCATAAGCTGAATATTTGAACTTAAAAGTTAAATCTTAAGATGGAGAAGAAGTTTTCTTTAAAATAAAGAAATAAACTCAATTCAAGAAATTGATGGATGCTTATTGTTCAAGACAAAATGTAATTATGAACTAAATATTTTAGCTTCAAATCTAAAATGTGAGATTCTTATTTGATGGAGAAAGAATTTTAGAGACTCAAACCCCTGCTGATGTTTTAATTATATAATATTAATTAGATTGGAATGGAGACTGGAGATGAAATTGATGTTGTTATTGAGCAAGTGGGAGGTATGAAATTTTTATGAATAAACATTATTATTTTATAATATATATTTTTATGCTTGTTTTTTTTCTATGTATAGGAATTATCATCTGTGGAGATGTTAAATTATATAGCAAATACGATACTTTGTTATAAGATAAGTTGTTAGTATTATAAATGTAATACCTTAGATTGTTACTAAGAATGGGCTAATTTACAAGTATGACTTAAAGTATCAACAAATAAGATGGAGATCAGAACTAGGTATATCACTCTAATCAGATGGTATATAGAATGGAACTTACTTTATGAAACCATATAAAGATGGTTCATTTCTATTTTATGATGATGGATTTTATGTAATAAGAACATCTATATTAGGAAATACCTTCAGAAGATTTAGATATATTATTTAAGACTTGTAGTATGTTTTAAAATTCACTTACCTATAATAATGAATTAATGTATTTTTTAGATATTGCTACAGGAAATATAAAAGAATTGACTCAATATGATATTTAATAGCTCTTAAGTTAACCCAAAATGTATGAAAAAGGAGTGTTAATTCATGTTAAATAGAAGTTTATTTCAGATTTAGAGTATGAAGATTCTCAACAACATAATTCTAGAATATAAATTAATTTTTTACTTAAATACTTACGTGGAGATATAACTTAAGCAAAATATTCTAATTCTACTATTATTTATAAAACTAATACTGGAATCTAAATTCAATGGTCAAATAAAACACTTGATCTATATTTAGATGATGATGTATTTGAAATATTTGAATATACACCAGATGAAGGATTATATTCAATAGTATTTTCTAAAGATCATACTAAAAATACTGGTTTAACAGTAATGTCTATTGTTAATAATCATTATCAATGTGAAATAGAAGGACAATGCTAATATGATACTAATTCTAGTTCTCATGCTTTAGGAGTCTATAAAAATACTCAATTTAAACAATGTTTGAATTAATTCTAAAAGATTAAATTTTAAACTTAAGTTGTTCTATATTAATAAGAAAAAACATCAGAAAAAGTTGAATAATGTTAGGTAGTTGAAAATTACACTAATCAATTTTTAACTATATTATTGTTATCAATGGTGATAGCCTACATACCTTTGCTTTCATCTAAAAAATAAAAACCTAAAGAGGTTGTTATTGTTAAAGAACCATAAGTTTAATATATATACATAAAGTCTAAGGAAATATAAATAAATAAAGAACGAATTCTTGGTGTTGGAATAAATGGAACTTATGTATATGAAGGTATATTTCAAGGAAAAACAGTAGCAGTCAAAGAAATTAATCTAAAAAATCTATAAAATAAATATTTAGAGAAATTACTTGAAGAATCAATATCTAAATAAATGCTATTAAATTCTCCTTAAATAAATAAACTATTTTTTTTTGAGAAAAGAAATGATTATCTATATTTGGCAATGGAAAAATGTATAATAAATCTTAGAGAATTTATAAAATATGAATCATGTTCAAAAGTAAATGAAACTTAAAAAATTAATATTAAATAAATACTTTAAAATCCAGAATTTTATAAGGAAGTTTTCTTAGATCTTTTGAATGCTCTATAGACTTTGATAGAAAACAATACTTAACATCATGGTATAACTCCTGATAATGTTTTATTCAGTTAAGATTTAAAGATAAAATTAGCAGATTTTGGACTATCAACATTAACAGATTATTATTAAGAAACTCTTAATGATAAAAAAGTAATTAAGAAAATTAATTATACACCTTTATAATAATTAGGTCTGATTTTTTATTTCTTGTTATCTAAAGGGGATGATATTTCATAAAAGTAATGCAAATAAATATTTTTAGATAAGTTATTGATATGAAATTTCTTATGGAAAGATTTAAAAAATTTAATATAAAAGAATTGGAAACCAAGGATTTATTGTTAAAACTTATTTTAGATTAATCAATAACAAATCCTTAAAGTATTTTTACACATCCATACTTTTGGACCAAATAAAAAAAGCTATCTTTTATTTGTGAATTTAGTGATTATGTAGAAACATATCCTTTACCAAATGATCAAATTTCAATACATGAAAGATTTATATCAAATTCAGTTTTTAAAGATAATTGGGGAACAAGATGTGGAATGATACTAAAATGTTAAATTAGAGGATATGATCAAACATAAGCTTAATAACTAATTAGAGTATCATTAATATATTAAGATAGCTTATCCGTAATACAAAAAATCATTATCATTAACTTACAGAAGATTGTAAATTACTTTTAGGACCAACTGATGAAACTTGCTTTGATTACTGGAGTAAACAATTCCCAAATCTTTTCTTTACGCTTTATTAACATGCCATTGAAAACAGTCTCAATCTATTAAGTTTAAAATGAGAGCCAAAAAATAGATTTTACATTTACTTATATAATAAATTTATTTTCAATAAATTATAAAAACTATATTATGTTTTTATATTATTTCAGATATCAATAATTATTATTTTAAGTATAAATTCATAATATATGATTACTTAAAAAATTGTCTATATAAGAAATTTTGTAATATGTTTTAACTTATTAAATCATAATAATATCAAGATTTAATTTTATTTATGTCATAAAAATTGATCAAATCAGCCTCCTCATCAGGTATTTAGATTTTAGATTAATTTTATCGTTCTTATAAAGAAAGTATTCCAATATCTTCATCATTAAGTGTTTGTTCCTCTATTTCTCTAGAAGTGCAACTGGATTTAGAAAATGGATCAATTACAACACTAGATAATTTGAGATGATCAAGTTTTAATCCTACTGAATGACATTTTTTAATCTCATTTTATAATTTATCTGCACGTATCAAAATATAGATTCTAGATATTTCATAGATAATATTAACAAAAGTTAGTTTTTGTTCTATTTTTTATTTTATGTTTTCATAAAATTTTAAGTATTCATTTAAATCAATTTATTAATTATGAAGAACAACTTTAATAATATCTCTTTTCCAATTTTTGTATATCTTAATCTAAGGAAATTGTGGATAATAATAAGTAATTAAATCATGTACTATTTTTTCATTTAAATAATAGGAATTGAATATTACTATAATATGTCTAACCATAAATAAAATTGAAACAATTGATCCAATATTAGCAAGTAAATCACCTGCATTTGGATATTCAAAAATAGTTTTTACTTAATTTCCTTTCATAACCACATATAACGATGCATATGTTTCATCCCCATATGCTTATTAACAATATTAAATTGAATTTGTTTATGGTTATATTAAAGCTCCATTAACAAATTCAAAATATTTAGGGGATCCAAAAAGAAATGAATCTTTTACTTCATAAAAACTACTTTGTAAAAATGTATTCAAAGTATAACAATTAAGTTTTTCTACTTAAACAAAAAATTCTTATATACTAGACTAAATTGATCCATCTTTGGAATTTAACTATTTGTATTATACTTACATGATTATAATATTCTGTGCTTGATTAAAAAATTAATTACTGATTTCCTCTGTTGCACATTATTCTCCTTCTTGTAATAGTTCAGGTGTACATTTAACTATCTATATATACATTTCTGATGTTGTTATCAATTAACCATTTACATCTGTGAATCCTAATCTCATTTATGGAATTACAAATCTATTTCCGTAATATGATATTTAGTCAGATAAGTTTAATACTTTAGTTTCAGTAAATGTATAGTTTTCTGTATAAATTATTAAAGGAAGAAGCACTTTAGCTTCAAAAGGATCAATTAAATTTTCTTCATATTTGTAATAACAAATTTTGACAACATCATAATTTAGATCCAATAATTCAAAGTTTGAAACATAAACAGAACTTGAAATTTTTGGACTAAATTAGTTTATTTACCATAAATAGATAACCCAGATTGCATACGAAAGACTAGCTGAACAAATTAGTAATGTCATAATCCCACCAAATATACTTTTATAAATGGATTGTTCCTTGTCAATTTGTTAAACTAAGGGAGCTCCAAAAAAATCTATCTATTTTAAATAATTCACTAAAAGACTCATTTCTTAAAATTATTAATATTTATTAATACTATTTCTTGATATTTTTTGTTAGGATAATTTTTAATAATTATGATAATTATCAACAAATTGAAAAATTTTGATACTTAGTGGTTTTCAAAAGTAAATATAATTGTTGATGTATAATTGAGAGTTAAGAGTATTTAGTGAAAATAATTCCAATTATCAATTTATATAAATTGACATAAATATTTGAATTATTATACTCGAATAATAAAATAGTAATTCAGCCTATCATTTTTATATTTAAAAAAAATAATAAATATTAAACTTCTATTCATTAAATCTATTAATATCAATAGAAATTTTCATATAATCATAAAGTTTAATCATTTAATTGTAGAATTTATTTAAATAATATGACTAATCTTTTAGTTAATCTTAACAAATGTAAGTTTTTTCTCTGAATCCAATCTCATTTGAACGATATTGTTGATTAACATTAAATAAAATAAAAACATAAAAATTAATGATTACATTATATTCAATCAATATATTAGATCAAATTAATTATAAAAATCTATAATTTTTTAAATAATTAACTGAAATATTATTTACTTAAAATTTTATATAGAACATCTTCAAGAAATAATATCTATAAATTTAAAATGTATTCATAATTTTGGAAACTATATAAACTTTAATATAATAATAGGTTATATTTAGGATTAATCTGCTCAAGTTAATTTTAGGTGATTTAAATGAATAATATTATTTAATTCAATAGTCAAAAATTAATATATCAAGAAACTGGTATTCACATATTGTTTGTTTTTTTTAATAGAGATACTAATGATTGATTTCTAAAAAGCATTTATGGTTTTTATCGAGTTATTTTGAAAGATAGTTGTCTGTGTCTTTATGTTGAAACAGAACCTGTATGAATTGAGTGAATAGCATGCATTGATTAAGATTTAATTCTAAATTCAATAGTTTTTCTAAATTTCTATTCTAATTACTATAAAACTTCTTTTTTTAGTGCTAATGCTTATTTATTAGAAAAGTTTAATCCTTTGACAATATCATAGATGGATTTAATATCAGAATTTGTTTTCATAATAATTAATATTTATGTAATTTTAAGGGATTTTAAAGTATATAGACAAAGTTAAATCATTAAAAATATTTCAATCAGGAATACCTTAGAAGATAATATGGCTATGTATATATATACATAATTATATTAGATGGAACATATAGGTTTGTTTAGACAATATTACCAAAAGTTTAATCGATAGCTGTTCATTTATTATGGAATTCTAATTTAAGAAGATAATATGGAAATGGATGGGCATTAGTGACAGGAGGAGGTGATGGTCTTGGAAAAGCTTATGCAATAGAGTTAGCAAAAATGGGATACAATATAATTATTATAGGTCGAACATAAGAAAAATTAGATTAGACTAAATAGTTGATCCAAAATTAATATAATGTGTAGATGGAAACAATTTAATTTGATTTTGATACATGTAGTGAAAATGCATACAAAGAATTACATTAAAAAATAGTCTAAATAGGTGAAATTGCTATTTTGATAAATAATGTTGGAACTTTTGAAATGCATCCATTTGAATAAGAATAAAAAACTAGTACTTTAATAAATGTTAATATTAATGCTTGCACTTATTTAAGTTAAATTTTAGTGCCAAACATGAAATAGAGAAACAAAAAATCTTTATTATTATTTGTTGGTTCAGAAACAGGAGAAAGTCCCCATAGTGGATGTGCTATACAATCTTCTACTAAAGCCTATATTGGAAATTTAGCTAGATCATTGGCAATTGAACTATCACCAAAAATTGATGTTAGACTTGTCACTCCAGGACCTATTGCTACAAATCTTTTAGATTAGAACAAAAAATATGTTAATTTCAAAACAAAGTTATTCATTTGTACACCTGAAGAAGTTGCTCAACAATCTTTACGTAAAGTGACTATCTAAACTCATATCATTGGTACATGGAAACATGGATTGTTGTAATATTTATAAAATAAATAAAAAAATTGATTTAATTAATGCAAACACAACCAGGAATATTAGATTTGTCAGCCTATAATTTACCTAAAAGTGATTCTTTATCATTAAGAATATAAGAAAACTTTTCTCTTTATGGTGTTAGATATACTTAATTGGTTGTAGTAGCAATTGCAATTGGAGGGTATTATAAATTAATATTTTAGACTTACTAACTTTGCAGTTTTGTTGACACTCTTTCTTAGTTATTTAGGGTATTATAATTTTATTAAAATGAAGATGGGCATATATAATGAAATAAAGTTCGATTTTAGATTATCTACCTGATTTAGGATTTGTTAATACTTAAGACAAAAAAATGATACTTTTACTTCTATGTAACATGAATAACATTAAATTTAGTTAATATTTTACTAATTTTGGCTATTTCAGGTCCTCATATATTAACTTATGTGGGTCTTGGATGTTTAATTGTAATTGTGCATGCATCATTATGGAAAAGTCCTTCAACTTTACCTGGATAAGATATTTAATCAGAGTTTGACAAAGTGTTAATACAAAATGATGTTGAATTAATTAATCATTGAAGTATATAGATCATTATATTAATTCACTAATCATATTTCCATATGCAATTTTGTCATTTTACATCATGTGAATAGGAAACTAGGATATAAGAACTTTATCTAATTCTATTTCATTATCATACATACTAACAGTACCATCTTTTCGACCAACTATTAAATATTAATTAAATTGCATAAACGATATACCATTACATTCTATTGTTATAATATTTAAATGTTCGATATAATTTCTGATTACTATTTAAGAACACATCATTATAATTTATTCTTGATTAGTTTTACTAAATTATATTTAGCATTATTCAATTGATCTAAATCTATAACTATCCATTAAATAATATTCAGGATTATCATCAATTATCTATGTAGCTTTCTTTATTATAAACTCCTCTTTTTCTTTATAATGTAATATGGAAACCTTTTAATTTCCAGTACTATAAGCAATTAATTTATCCTTAATATCAATAGAAATAATTGCAAATTCTCCTCTCTCTTTAATTATTTCATGCATTTTAATTTCATTTAAACCAGTACAATAAAATAATTACCCTAATTCATTACCAACAACAAAATAATTTTTAGAATTTGCTACCAAAGCAGTCACATTCTTTCCAACTTAAATTTAACCTATCAATTAAAAATCTTTAAATATTCTACAATAACCATCTGAATATCCAGCTATTATACAATTCTTATAATGTTAAATTTATTAACACTATCTTTTTGGAACTAAAATTTCATCATTATTAATCATTATGGTTCCTTCTGATGTACCAAACATATCTTAATGAGTACAAAGTATTTTATGTTCTAATGGAATGTTAGGTTCAATTTTAACTGTTGTTCTTGATTGAATATCCACAAACCATATCTAAGATCTAGTTGCAACTATTATATCCTATTAAAATATGTTTGAATATCCTAATGGAATACTATCTAAAGATATAATTTATTTATCATTAAATTGATATGTGTAAATATATATGTTTGGTGAATTTGTAAATAATAGAACATATTCTTTGGTACATACTACTTAAGTGATATCTTGAGATGTGGCATTTTCAATTGTTAAAAGAGTACGAGCCTATTTTATATCAATGTGATGAATCTTTTATCCTTATGAAACAACCAAAGATTATTTATAATATCCACTACTTTAATAATAAGTTGGTTGTATATCTAAGTCACAGTATTCTAATAATGCTTTTTAATTAACTCTCCATAATTAATTTTAGATTCCACTAAGAGTAACAAACATTAAATCTTAATCATGACACCAATCTGTATAAATATTACCATTTCCATAATGTATTATTGTTTAAGTCAGAATCTTACCACTACTTAATATATATATTTGAATTCTATTTTCATTTATCATTAATAAATAATTTCCACATGGAGATACAGTGGAACAGTTTAATTATCCAGCAAAATCAAATTATTTTATTAAATCCATTTTTAAATCAAATACTAGGACTTATTATTTAAGTAATACGATTATTCCTTTAATACTATAATGAATGGCTTATATTTATGTAGTTAATATTAACTATTATTTATGTTAAGTATAGTAATTAATTGAAATAAATTATTCTGATGGTAAAACATAAAATTATTCTTCCTTATTCCATGGAAATTATTAAATGTATACATCACTAAATCTATAACCTATAACTTTCTTGATTTTTAATTTTGGTAATTATTATTCATCAATTATTAGTTATTTATTTTGATTTTAAATATTTAAATGTTGATTAGGAATAACAGCCTTAGGAGATGATTTTGGACTTATTTATTATTATTGTTATTATTATTATTATTATTATTATTATTATTATTATTATTTTTATTAATTATTTTTTTTATTTTCTTTACCTTATTTTATAGTTTTTTCTTTTTCTAATTTTTATTTTAATGGACTCATTGTTTCTTATATAACATCAATTAATTAATTTATATAAGGTTTATCTATTGGATGAGTCAACATTGTTTAATGTAAACCATTTGTATCCCATATAAAAATGAAATCATCAACATAACTAATTATTTATGATGAAATGACTAATTTTTTAACCTTTTATTAATATACTTATTTAATAGGATTCCCAGTCTCATCACTTGTAAATAAATAATCATATACAACCAATTAATCTTTGTTATTTGCATTAAAAACATAATTATTACAACTTTTAATATAAACACTATTAGATATTAATTCTTATAGAAAATTTAATTGTTTATCAAATCTTTTGATATTACCATTACTTACAATATGAAGATGCTCATCATTACAATCAATAGAACTAATTGGTATATTTAAATGATATTTTTCTGCTAAATGATCACAAGAGTATAATTTAATATGAGAACTAGTAGCAATATAATAAAATTCATTAAAAAATCCATTAAATGCAATTTATTAGTTATTTTAATTATATTTAATTTGATGTTGATGTTATTTAATAATTAATAATTTATTATTAAGTATAAGTGTCTCGTTTTCATGAGTTATTAGAAATAAAGTATCATTTAAATTTCCACTCAAAGCTAGAATTGGATGTTTTGTATCTATTTCTAAAATAACAGTATAAGTTTATAATTCAAATACTCTAATATAACCATTATCAAAACCAGCTATAAATTAAGGTTTAGTTGATAAACCACATAAAGATGATGCCAAACCATCAAGACATCTAAATTAATATTCTAATGATAAATTTTTATTCCATATTTTTATTTCATGATCCATAGCAGATGAAACAATTTTATCTTAGACAATAATTAAATCCAATATATTCTATTAATGAGAATGTACCAAATATTTAATAGTTTTATCATCTACAATTCCTATTGATTTATCTCTAAATGCACATACTAATTTCTATCTACTATCACAACCTATTACTTCAACTTCACATTTAATATCTCTGACAAGTTCACTAAAATCTTACTTCCAAAATTTAATTCCATCTTTATGTGTAGTTACTACATTAGATGTAAATTTATTTAGTGTAGTAATAGGTGATTCTGAAATCTACCATACACCAGTTAATTCTTTTTCTATAAACTGAAAAACTCTACCTCTTTTACAACATCCTAAAACTCTCTTATCCTATATCAACAAATCTGTAAAATCAGTCTCTCTAGCATACTATCCCAAATATGGAGAATGGCCTTGTAGACAAGTATCTTTTATATGCCAATATCTAATATTCTCTTTACCTACTGATATAAAATTATCTTTGTCTTGCATTTTAAATGTTTAAATATGAAATGGTGATGCTTATTTAATTACTATTGTTTCATTTCTAATCAATAATAACATTTAATGTTTCTCATCATTTGCTAATACTATTAATGTATCATCTTAATTTTATATAAATTTAGCTTTGTATCCTTCTAATTTATAATGATTGAGTTTTTAACAAGTAGTATAATCAAAAGTTAAGATTTCAGAGTCACAAGCAGCTATTAATTCATTTTTATATTTTGTTATTGATTATATTTCACTTGTTGCTGAACAAAACTTTTATTCTTTTTCTGACATTATTACGATTGTTTTATCACAAGGAAAAGCAAAATAATTATCATCTAAAAATATTACATTTGCTTAATGTTTTGGAGTATATCCATGAATATGTTTTAATTTCATTATTGATTAAGGTTTACTTTTTATTTGAACTTCTTATTCTTCTATTATTGGTTCTCTTACATCCTATTTCATAGGAGATACTCTTTCTTGAGGTAAAGGAATTTCTTCCAAAGGAGCCTATTCTTGTTTCTTACCTTTTGTTTTCAAAATACCCTTTAAAGGTGCTAATTTTGGTTTTATATGTTTTATTAAAGTCCTATGTACACTATTTAATTGACAATCTGTTGGTAATAATTATTCCTCATTTGTATTATATATATTTTTAACAGCAATATTTCCACTTATATTTAATTAAGTTATCTCGGTAAAACTATAAAAACTTTTCAAATCCACAACTATTGTACCCCAATTTGGTAATCCTTCACATGGTTGATTAATCTAATTTTCATGTGGGTAAGAAACTTGTTTAAACAACTATTTTAAATATTAATTCAAATTACATTGCTAATTGAAACTTTGAAATTTTAACCCTTATTTTAATAGTTTATAGAAATTATAAACACACCTGTCGAAGGAACTTAAATTTAAAAGTGAAGCTAATATAAATGATAATATTTACATAATTTTGTCTCAAATTTACAGGAATAGTAATCTAAGCAACTGTATTCATATTTCCATCCAAATATAATACACGTTTCTTTAAGTATCGATCTTATTTCATGTAAACCTTTCCTTACTATTCAGGATGATATTATTTGAGAATGTCAACACACACCATTTAATTCAAATTTGTAATTATAATATTAATATTATTTATCATAACAACTCTTTTCTTCTTCTGCATTTCAATTTTGGCACATCATTCAACCATTTCTAAGTTATGGATACTATAAAAACTACATTAGATGGTCTCAATTCTTTCTCTCTAGCCTACAAGGATTAATGTTCTACTTAATCCATATTCCCAAATATCTGTTTTATATGAAATAGTGTTAATTCAGCGAATAAAAATCCATATTTCAATCTTATTGCTTTCTAATCTTTTAATAATGCTAATCCAACTTAACTAATTAAATCTTAATTTTCTTTATCAATACCTTCCACTATTCCCATATATTATCTCCTTATTTATGTTCTTCTCTCCTCTTATCTCAATTAAACTAATTCATTTTTTAAAATTCTATATTCATTAATTAATGGACTCAAAAACACAGTTTCAATTCCTTATTTTTCAGCTAAATCCACTTTAGGACAAGATTCAATAAATTCTAAATCATTATCAAAAGTAACTAAATTTACAACAGGTTGTCTTTGTGAATCTACTTTTATTCCTCCTGTGTATACAAATTTCACTTTTTTATGCTATTCGTGAGGATAAAGACCTCCCTTGAGATGGCATAAATTATCAGTTTTTAAGCTATCCGGATCAGGTTCAGGATTAAAAAGAGGAGAAAATTTAGTATCTAATGCAGGTAGTTACAATGTAACTTACTTGGCATCAACAGTTTATTTCAAAACTTCGTTAATAACATTTACTTTTTCTTACTCATCCTCACTGAAATGAGGAGAAGCTTAACCATTTTCATCATCTGATATTGTAATTACTACAGGGTTTGGTTTGACTCTTTTTGAAGTAGGAAAATCTCCTCCTCCACCATTTTCATTATTATTATTATTGTTGTTGTTTCTATCAAATCCTCTATCTCCACCTCTATCTCCTCCTCTATCACCACTTCGACCTCTTCCTCTACCACGACCTCTTCCTCTTTCGCCATTTCCATTTGATTAGTGATTATTCGAGCCCCATCCATTAGATTATTAATCGTTATTACTACTTCCCCAACCACCATTAGATTATTATGGAGCATCAGAGCTGCCCCAGCCACCACTTTAGGCAGGTTGCTCAGTAGCAGTAGATCCCCATCCTCCACTTTAAACTGGCTATTCAGTTGCAGTAGATCCCCAACCTCCGCTTGATTAAGGTTATTCAGTTGCTGTAGTTCCCCAACCTCCATTTTATTATGGTTTTTCAGTTGCAATAGATCCCTATCCACCATTTTAAGCTGGCTATTCAGTTGTTGTAGAAGATCCCCAACCTCCAGTTTAAACTGGTTGTTCAGTAGCAGAAGATCCCCATCCTCCATTTTATGCTGGTTGTTCAGTCGCAGTAGATCCCCAACCTCCACTTGATTAAGGCTATTCAGTTGTAGAAGATCCCCAACCTCCATTAGATGCTGGTTATTCAGTTGTAGAAGATCCCCATCCTCCACCACCTTAATCATTTGATGATCCTCCCCAACTTCCTCCATTGCCTTAATTATCATTGTCTCTGCCTCCTCTAAATCCACCTCTTCTGTCTCCTCTATCTCCTCTTCCTCTAAATCCTCCTCTATCTCCTCTTCCTCTAAAACCTTCTCCACCTCTATCTCCTCTTCCTCTAAAACCTTCTCCTCCTCTATCTCCTCTTCCTCTAAATCCATCTCCTCTACCTCTGAAACCTCCTCTATCTCCACGGTCTCCTCTTCCTCGACCTCTTCCTCTCTGTCCATCACCAGATCCTCCTCCACCCCAAGAGTTACCATTTTATTGATCTGATGAACCTCCCCAGCCTCCACCTGAAGATGTTGCTTAATCAGTTGTAGATCCCCAACCTCCAGATTAAGGTTATTCCTGTATTGTAGAACCCCAACCACCTTATTATTGCGTTTATTCAGTTGTAGAGGATCCCCAAGTTCCTGATGATTATGGAGGTTACTCTGGATTTGATGCTCCCCAACCTCCAGATGATTAGGGTTGTTATTCTTATGTAGAATTTCCCCATCCATTGGATTGTTTTTCTGGTTATTCAGTTGTAGATCCCCAACCACCCGATTATTAGCTTGGTTATTCAGTTATAGTTCCCCATCCACCTTAATTTGATTCTGCTTATTATGGTGGTTTTTCTGTTTTACTACCCCAACCTTCAGATGCTTATTGAACCGGTTATTCAGTAGAATTTCCCCAACCTCCGGATTATGCTGGTTACTCTGTTGTAGTGCTACCCCATCCACCTGATTGAGCTGGTTATTCATTAGTTGAAGTACTTCCCCAACCGCCTCCAGCATTATCTTTATTGTCTGAATTTCCCCAAGAGTTACCTTCTGCATTACCTCCCCAACTATTTCCTCCTCCATTATTGTTATTTGAGTTGCCACCCCAGCTTCCACCATTATCTCTTCCACCTCTAAAGCCTCCTCTTCTATCTCCTCTGTCTCCTCCTCTGTCACCTCTTCCTCTAAATCCTCCTCTATCTCCTCTGTCTCCTCTTCCTCTAAATCCATCTCCTCTACCTCTAAATCCATCTCCTCTATCACCTCTGCCTCTAAAACCACCTCCTCTATCTCCTCTGTCTCCTCTTCCTCTACCTCTTGGTCGATCTGATTAAAAATTATTATCTGAATTTCCACCATTTCCCCAAGACGTTGAACCACCTCCCCAAGATGAACCTCCATTATCTCCTGTTGATGTACTTCCAAACCCTGTGGTTCCTGATCCCCAAGCATTATCATTATTATCTGCTTTAGCTTCTCCCCAAGAAGATGATTGCTACTATTATTGGTTTCCCCAACCTCCTGATTCTGCTGCTGTTCCATTTTAACCATTGCTATCTTTATTTTCCTTTTTCTCATCCTGCCCCCATTAAGGCTCTTAAGTTTTTTTCACTTCATCTATTTAACATCCACCATTATTTTATTCACCACCCCATACAGGAGTGGAATCAACTGGTTTAACTTCACCTTCTTCAAGGTTATTAGTATTCCAACTCATATGAATATTTAATTAATTAGTAAGCCGACCAATTTTTAGATTGATTTATGTTAATTTTATGAAGTGAATAATTGGGTTTTTTTATAAAATGGCTTGTTTTAGATTTCTAGACAGATTAAATATACATTTTTTTTAATGTTTAACGATAAATATAAAACAATTGCATCTTATTCAATAATATTTCTTATATTTATTATTGCAATTTCTAGATTTAAATTAATCCTGAAATTAATTTTCCTCATCAAATTATACCTAAGCTACAGTACTCATTTGTTTTAATAGATCATCATCTACATCTATCTTCTTTTGGCAGTTTTTGATGTGATCATCATAGTGTTCCTTTTATAAAATATGCAAAGAATTATAAGGACATATCTTATACAGATGACCTAAATTAAGACAGATTATTAACCAAACTTTTATTTGTCTTCACAGCCAGATGATAAATGAAACCATAATTGACTAAAGGGCATTAAATGATTAGGATTGTAAGGGCAGCAAACTTCTAAATTCTTCTTTTTAAATTTGCAGGTTTTTTTCATTTTCTTAAATTTTATTCAATTAATGAATTATGGATACTTGAATTTTTTAAGAATAATCTCAAAAATATAAAAAACTCTGAAACAATTAAATTGAATTTATTGATAACATTAGGTCGCTGTAATACTTATAAGAAGTCAAAAAGAATCAAATATTCTATAAAATTTAAATTGATTTATTTGATAGATATTAAAAATAGAATTATAAATTTTAAATGATTTATTAATAATGACGATCAATCATATTATCATTAATATGCCCATTATAATAATGCTAAGAATGAACCCTTTTGATAGAAAGTCTGTCATTGGCTTGTAATAGTCTAAGGAACTTTAACATTATTAACATGATCCCATAGTAGAATTATTACTTGACCAATGATATTGACCAATTGTTTAAATAAAGCATTGATTAGAATTATAAACACTTGCATCTGGAGGATTTATACACTAATTTTAAATCCAATAACAGGGTACAATAGCATTTTCTGATTTAAATACAAATTGACACTATGTACTAGTTATAAAATTTGAGCATTCTTAATTTAAGCATTTGTTTTAATTCCAATAGCACATTCCAGAATATAAGGTACATTAATTTTAATTTAATTTTTCACATGATGAAAAATTTTCACAAGTAGACCCTGTATTTATACAAAAATATGGGCAATTATTTTAATTGAAATTTGTACAATTATAATCTATGCAGGAATTTCCAGAAACCCATGAGCACATCTAATTCTATGTTTAGCATTATTAAACAGTATTTCCACTTAAATTTGAACATGAAGTAAAGGGTACACAAGTGAATGTAGAAAGTTCAAATGAACAATATTTTGGTTGGGAAATACATTCAGTTTAAGATTTTAATGAATTACATTCAATATCAACACATTTACTCAAACTTGTATTCCATATACAACCCATTGATGATATGCATTCAGAGTAAAGTTTATAATCTGTACAAGAACATTCATTCTTAATCTCCACAATCCATCCAAAAGATGAAATAAGCAATAGTTACACAATAATGAATTCCATTGTGTTATTTTAATTAATCTACAAAATAAATTAAAATTGACTAAAAATACTCAATATTACATCATATTTTTGGAATTAATGTGATTTATTTGCTTATATTTATTTAATATTAAAATCTATTAGTAGTTTTCCTTATAAATAATTACTTAAGAAGTGTGGTAAAATTACAATATTTTTGTTTGGAATTACTTATATTAGCTGTTTATTTCTATAAATATATGTATATTAAAAAACTGAATAAATTTTAGAGAATAAATTTATATATTTTAATATATATTTCATTATTAAACTACCATTTAAATTCTAAAGTAGGGTGATATTCTGTATTGAATAATCATGTTTTAAAATAGAAGAATAATGATAATAAAAAAATCATATAAAATTTATTCATAGCTATAATCATCATTTTCTTTTCTCTTTATTTAATCAAAGATGAATTATTTTAAGACATTTTACCCACATTAATCGAAATTCTAAATTAATTAGTTCTTAATTTTCACAAGATTAGATTTTAGTAATTCCAATATTCTAAATAGTTTAATATGATATACAATAAAATAAAGGGATTCAAAAGAAATGCCGAAAAAAAATAAAAATAATTTGAGTTTTATATAATATTAAAAATATATTATAATTTTATTTACTTCATAACTTTATTTAATTCTTTGTTTAAACTTGATATATTATTGTGTTTTAGTTTCTCTATTAAGAATATATATCATATATAATTAATTGATATATATATTTTAGTAATATTTAATTTATATTGATATTTTTGAAATTTAAGGAAGTATATAAGTTGAATCTATGACATTAAAAAATGACGATAATTAAAATAAATAATTTAAATAAAATATATTTATAAATAACTATTGAACTGATTATAAAAGGTATTGAATTTTGTAAAATTTTCATTATTAATAATAACAATTATACTAATAAGGAAAACTCAAAAATTAAATAAATAACCATTCAAAATAAAATGAAAGATAAGTACAATTTGATGATCAGAAGGAAAATAAAAAAATAATCACCCAAAAAATTTCAAAATATAGATGATTAGTTAAGTTCACCATTAATAACGAATGAGATTTTGTTATAGAAATATCCTTTATATTGTCCAAGTGAAATCTCAAGTCCTGACTCTGCACGAGAAGAACCTGGTAGTATGTTGGAATTCTTGCTTCATTTAGAGAATTCTAACTACTGTCCATTTATCTGAATATGTTGATAATATAGAGTTGTTTATATTTATTATTTCAATTATAAGCATGACTTTGACTAGAATTCTAATCCAACCTAATTCATAAAATCAAATTCGTTTTTAACATCGAATCCTATATAATTGATTTAATATATTCAAGAAAAAATGATTATATAATATAAAAACATAACACAAGATAAATAATAATTAATGGAAGAGTGAACCTTTAGATATTATTTCATTAGTTATCAATAAATTATTATATATAGTGTAAAATACTTTGAAATTTGAAGATTTGGTTGTTTTATAATTAAGTTAATAATACGTATTATGTAAAGTTTTATATAAATAAAGAAGACTAATAATCAAATAGAGAGAGGGAAATGAATTTCTTCTATGTTAAGTAAGAATTCTAACATGCTTCCTGGAACAAATTTGGTTGATTCAGGACTCGACAGTAAACTTGAACATAAACTTTGATGCTTAGATAATAGGTCTTCATTAGTTATTATTGGAGAACTTAAATCATCTTATTATTAATGCTTTTTTGGTGAGAGTTTTCTAATCTTTTTGACTCTTTATGAGTAATTTTTTTCTTTCATTTTGCTGACTTATTTAAAGATTTATATTTTTTTATAATTTATTTTATTAATTAAAATTAAAGGGTAATAATTTTTGCATTTGAATTTAAATATTTTAATGAAAATCTCATACATTAAAATATGCATTGTAATTTAATTTTGAAATACTTAGAAAATAATGACCAAAAAACATATGTATTAGAAAATATGATTATATACATTCATTATTTTTATAAATTAATATTCATTTATTTTTCTTTAATATTTTTTTTTGCTCTTAAGATAAATATTAAGAGTAATCTTTCAAGTGTTCAAAGGAAATTTAAATTGGTTTAAGTAGATTATAGCACACAGCAATATCATTTTCAAATTCTGTTTATATTGAATTAATTGTTTACTAGCTTTAATAAAATTCTTACACATTAATATTGTTTTTAAATTAAAAATTACATCATTTTAGCTTTTAATGGTATAACATACTTAACAAAAGGATCTACATAATACATCTAATCTAGAAATGGTAATTATGTAAATTGATAAATTACATTTATTTGTAATTATAATAATGATTTTGATTCTGATTTTGATGCAAAACAAAGCCATCTACTAAATAATTATTAAGTATTTTCAGAGTTTGATTGAAGCCATTATAAAAATTGGTTCTAATGTTATAAGTATATTGCACATAGAATAGTTGTTAAACCATTAACAGTAGCTGATATTTTAGTATGCATAATTTTAGAGAATATATTTTTAAGTAACTAAATTGTAATTTATCTATTCATATATATATTCCACACTACTAACAATAAATAATGAACGTTTTCAGTACATGCTTCTAATTGTTGTTCTTCATAAGTATTTAATTGAATTTCCAAAATTTAAAATACTACTTTCATAGTTACTTAATCAATAGTATTATATTATAAAAGTTTTTTCAAAAGCATAATTCCTTATTAAGTGTATTCATGAAAATCTAATAATAAATTTGTTATTTAAGGAATAAAATTGATTAATAATTGTGGCTAATATTTGGCTATAATTGAATTAACTTTTAACCAAATTATTTCATTAGTGACTGAGAACGTCTATTGTACTGATTTAGGATCAACTTAGGCAAGAATATCCAAAACTTCATAAAATATTTAAGCTACTTTTGAATCATTAGGATATGTTGTCCAATATTGATAGATATTTTATAATATTGGAAATTAAAGGGTCTTACATAACTTTAACATCTATAAGATGCTATCAAATAAAATATGTGCCGTATTTTATTCAATTGATGGAAATTAAATATCTGACTAATCCACAATACATTTAAAGACTTACTCATCCAAAGTATTATTTTTACTTGCATGTGCACATAATTTACCAATATTTAAGAAATTTACAATATTTAATTATGGGTTTAATAATTAAACATTCAATTAAAATATCTTTGTAAATATATCGACTTATCCATCGGTTAATAAATACAAGTTGGTTAAAGCTACTAATTTTTAAAGTTCAAAGGCTTAATTTTGATTATTGCATTATTTTTTCAATATATTATCTATTATGATCATATACTCATTTTAATCAAATAAATCTGATGAATATTATGCAATTATTATGTATTAACCAACTATTTCAACTTATTATTATAGATATTTTAATAATAATTATTTTACATTTTATTATGTTTATTTGCATGATAGTTATTATTTAAAGAACTTTAACACAGATTAAATAACTGTTGGATTATCTTACAAAATAAAATTATCTATATTTATATTTTAAATTGGCAAACTTAATATCTTTAGTAAACTACTGTATATGATATCATTGCACATTAATTAATTAAGTGTTTCTGTTAATATTTATAAAGTATAAAATAATTACACCTCTTGATTCAATACTTATTCAAAATTTTCATCCAAAAACTTAATTTCTATTATTTTTATTTCATAAAATACCTTCTAGGTATTCTATAGAGTTCGTTAGTTTCTCAAAAAATAATGTTATCTATGGTAGAATGGCTTTTCTTATATATTTTTTTAAATTCTTCATTTCTTTACAAATTACACTTAATGCTTTTATAATATAAATCTAAGATCCTTATTCATCTTATTGTTAAAAAACTTATGAAAATCGGTCCACCCATTAAATTAATGTTGAATCCAAACTTTATTCTTGTATTTCGATATTTGTCTATTAACAACCAAAAATCCTTTTAATAACCAAATAAACCAAATGATATACATTAGATGTTGGCTATTTTAATGACAACATATTCTAAAGAACTACTTCACTATATGATGTTAAATCCTATCCATTATTATACCGATATATCTAAATTAGTATATTTACAATCTATGGATTATCTGTATATATTAATAAAAATTATTTTATTAGTTACTGGAAGTCAGGATCTATTTTCATTATTTAAGTGAATATTGTTGCCTTCATATAAATTTAAGTTTACAATAATTTCTTAAATATAGATCTATTTCTCTTGTTTAAGGCCATCTACTAATAGAGTTAAGATCAATTATTTAGTTTAATGTTGCAAACTTTACCAATTCAATAGGATAATATTTTTGAATAAACTTAAAATATAATATCTTTGATGTTTTTCATTGTCAAATATTAATTTTACAGATTCTTCTATAAAATTAGGTATATTCAATAAATAATTGAATAATTATTGATCTCCATAAGTTAGAATCTCTTGATTGTTCATACACTATTCATATAATTATAAAATATTAGCCATAAATTAAATTATTCAATTCATTTTCTTAATTAAACAGCGTCGACCATAATAGTAAATTACTTATTTCCATCTATTGCTTTAAACTATTTAGCTCCAGAATCATATTTGAAAAATGTTTTCACCATCTCAGAAGTTAAAACCTGAGGGCATTTTCCTTACCCGAATATCAAATAAGGTTGTGAGTCTACAGCATAGCCATACAAAGCTCGAAAGTCCTTAATATTTTTTATTTCTTACCGATCTACCATATGTTTTGAATAAAATTATAAAATGTTCTGCTTCAGCTCCATCTAATTTTTATAGAATTGCTTCTCTCTCTTTTTTGTTAGGCTCTCCAGCCATACAAGCATATGTTATGGCATTTTTTAGAATTGTTTTATTATTTTTTTTATTTTTTTCCACAGAAATTGATCTATCTATATCTTAACAAAAATTTGCAGTTTCTTTTTATCTTGACATAGGAGATTTTCTATTAGCAGAAGCATTGCGTTTTGATTATGGAAGTGATGTTTGAATTTATTAAGGTTGATGATCTAAGAGGAAATTTCTTTATTAAAATTATGGTTATTGTTGTTAATAAAATTGATTTTATTATTATTATTGTTGTTATTATTGTTGTTGTTATTACTATTATTATTATTATTATTATTATTATTATTATTATTATTATTATTATAATCTTTTTAATGAAGCACTCGGCATAAGAGGAGATTGATCTCTTTTATTATTCTAGCCACCCTATTATTATTATTCTTTATTTCTTTATTATCGAAGTTGTTTTAGCTCTTCCATTTCCTATAATTTCTTTTTTTTCAATGCTTCAAATTTTTTTTATTTCTCTCTGTCATCTTAATCTTCAAATTTTATACTAAATTAATAAAATTTATTATTATGATCATCCTCTTCTGAAAATGCTTCCTCCTCATCTTCAAGATAATTATTATTTTATAAACTTTACTAATACTCTTCATTTTATTGATCATTTTCAACAGCCGATGTAAGCTACTATTATTTAGTTACATTAGAATTAACACATGTATAATTTTGATAATATTGTTGTTTTTCAAATTCTGAAGATTGTATTCTTTTTGTAGGTTCACTGTATTTTGAAGGTTGATGAGATTACTAAAAATTTTGAATTTAATCTTAGATTTTAGACTATAATTAATTTGATATATTTGATTTTTCTTGAAAATCTACATTCTTCTATTATTCCGATAACCTAAATGATTGTTCTTAAAAGTTATATTTTGATTATATTTCATTAGTTGCATTGCTTTTTTAAGTTTAATCTAATTAACTCTTTTAAGTCTACAGTTTAGATTGCTCAAAATTAGACTATTAAATTTTTGATTAATCAAATTTAGAAATTTAATCTACTTATTTATTTGGATAGAAAGATTTTATAACTTGAGATTGATCTTCTAGTTTATAAGAGAATTCTTGATCAAGAATAGGCATCTAAGGATAATCTATTCTCTATTTTTCATAGAGTTTAGATTATTATTATGATAACTCTAATAATTTTGATGACATAGATTATTAATATGACTATATTAATGGTTCTTCATTTGATTTAGTTTACAAAAGAGTTTGATCAAGTTTGAAAGTAGTTTATTTTGAAGCATCTACTTATCTACTAATTTCAAGTATTTTATTAACTTCATTAGGATTTACCTTTAAATCACTTAATGATTCAGATATTTTACTTAAATCATTCATTTTGGAAGTGTCTGCATTTGCAACACTAGTATCTAATCTTTCTATTCTTAATTTGATTAAATTATTATAAACTGTCTGGTTATCTTATTAATTAATCTTTTATGACTTTGATTGTATTTACATTTAGGATTCTTGCAATTCTTCTTCTATGACTTCTTATATATCTTCATCCTATTCAAAATCTTAATTATACTAATCATCGTTATCATCCTAATCCTATTACAGCTAATTAGAAACATTTTCAAGTTGTTGTCTTTTGAAATAATTCTTAGGTTAATTCTTAGTTTTCTCCTCATATTGGGCAATAAGAAAATCTAGTTATTTGTATTGTTAATCTTTGGAATCAACAAAGGAATGATAATTGATTTGAAGATTAGGGTATTCTTTTTAGAATTGCATTGATTATTCAAATTTTGAACTCTATTATTTCATTTTAGATTTATCCATCTGTAAATCAAAACGATCAGATTATGCAGAGTTATTAGATATAAGACTTAAAGGAGTTGCATTTAAACGAGATTATTAAATGGATTGTTATTAATTAAGAAATTCCCAAACTTATAATTTGATTTTATTTCTCTCTTATTCCTATTGAAGTGTGATTTATGACTTTTCATCAGCAAATTTTTTAATTTATTAATTCAAATAGTATTGTATTATTTTGTCTTGTTCTTGTGATTGAGTTAAATCCATTTTATATTATTAAAATTAATGAGTATCGATTCTGATGAATCTGAATTTTTGATATAATACTTCTCTAATCTAATCCTTGCTCCAGAATGCAATAAACCTCAACCAATAAACAATGAATACACTTCCTAAATTTTATATGTTTTTGTTCATACAAATTAAAGATTCGATTACAAATCTTGGGGTTAAGAATATTTTGGGAAAGCAGTAAAAATTAGTTTGTTTCGAAGAACTTAAAAATATACAATATTGAAATTGTTAAGTGACTAAGGTAAATTGCATTTAAAATATTAAAGTCTTGTTCTAAAATTTTAGACATCATGAGATGAATTGCTGTATCAAACCAACATTTCATATAAGTGCAACACTTTCAGTTTAGGTACTATACAATAATGTAAATGAATACATAGTTTAAGGGAATAAAACTATATATTTATTGGGAAAAGAATGTAAATTGAAGGAGGATGATAAATTGGAATTTAAGTCTTACAAGGTAGATCTTTTGATTAACAACACAGGTTTCATTATAGTAATAATATTTAGAATAGATAATGAAGGTTATATGCAGTATTTTTAATAGTCGTAGACAAGGTAAGATTTTAATAGGAATTTCATATGACAAAGATCTGAATGGTTATGTTGTTAGTGGATGTTTTTGTTAGGAAAAGAAGGCTTATTAAGTGGTGAATGCAATAATGAATAAATGTAAGGAGTATGGTTGTGATTAATGGGTGAATATAAAATAGCATGAATGTGGAGTGTTACTTTAAGATATTTGTTATGTTGTAAATAATCTAAAAATGTAATTATAATATATAATTAGATTTGAAATTATAATTAATGAGGGTCCAAATTAATTAATAACTAATACTCCTGGTAAATATTATATAAGAGAGAATAGATAATCAGTGCCTATAAAAATGAAACAACTTTTTAAATATTGGAAAGATAAAATGATAACAGAAGAGGAATTTGAATAATGTCTCAATTTTTATGATGAATTGATGAAGAAAAACAAGTTAATTTGAAGGAATCAATAAATTTGTGAATATATTAAATTATTTCTAAAGTTGTTTATAAATAATATTAAATTTAAAAACGGATTAATGATGAAATACTTAGTCCTATCAGTTTGCGCATTATCTGTATTGGGATTCATTAAACCCCAATATGACTCAGGTATTGATTAGAGCTTGCATTGGGCACAAACTCCCTATCATCCTTTATAACAAAGTGTTGAGTAATTCATCCTAATATACATTGATTAGAGTGGGAAGAAGCTTCTAAACATTAGTCAAATTCAACAAGCCCTTTAAATCAACACCCACTGTAATATTAGCACCAATCAAATATGATTTTGGAGATACTTTACCATAAGGTTTCGATATTCAATTGAGTGCTGTCAATACAGTTGGATTTACAATTACATATGTTGCATTAAGTCCGGCTACAATCTTTGGTTTTGATGTATCATGGGCAGCTATTTTGGATAGCAATATCTATACATATGAATTGCAAACAAACAATTTACCAGTTGTCAAATCCAATAAAGAAGGAAATACTAGAATATAACCATTAGAAGTAACATTCCCTGAAAATTGGTCACTCAAAACTGCACCAAATGTTGCCATCTATATATTGGGACTTAAAATGGTTGAAGCTTGGCCTAAAATTAATGTTTACATGGGAGTTATCACTAAAACATCAGCTTAATTTAAAGTCTCTGTTGGACAAAAGGGAACTATTGAATTCCTTAGAGTCAATATGATTATTGGTGAAAAAGATACTTTATTAGTTGGAACCATTACACATAAAACAAATGGAGGTAATGATCCTTTGAATGCTGTAAATCCTGAATCAGAAAGAGTCAAAAAGTATGATGATAAAATCACTGATGAAGTCTTCCTTAAAACACCAAGATATACATTATACGGAATTAGTGGTTTATATTATAATTATGGTGCATTCTGCAGATTCTTAACTAAGAACTATTTACTTGTTAAAGATAAGATTTCCGTTGAAATTGGAACATGTAATTTTTCATCAATATATCAAACTAGGGTAGAACTCATAATTATTAGAAGGAGCTATTTAATGGTTTGTTTATGTTCCAAAGCCTGATGCAGGTGTGACTGATCCTGATTGTGCTTAAGTATGGGAATCATGCAACTATCAAGGAGACTCATTTACTGTATGTGATAGAAAGATGTCATTCCCTAAAGATGGATGGAACAAACCAGTATTGATTTTCTTATATTCTAGGTTAAAAGTTTCAAAGTTCCTGATGGAAAAGTTCTTAAAGTTTATAATGAAGAAAACCTTAAAGGATTATCAATTAGAATTGAAAAAGATTTACCATGTATGGAAGTACCTAAATTCTCATTCTTGCAACTTGTAGGAAGCTTGGGAGATGATAAATTTTGGGAAAATGACTGAGTTGGCAATATCATTAAAATTACATTCTATTCAAATATTATTTTTAATAATAATTTAAACTTCATATAATTTAATGTTATTTTCAAAAGAATTCTTTTTCTTTAATACATATTTGATTTAAAAGAATCTTTAATGTAATAATATTAGATAAATTAGACATAATTAATTATAATAATTTACTAATGTTAATTATTAACAATAAGAATTTATTTTTTAAAACAAAAAATTATTTTAAATTAATTTACTAATAATGAAAAGAAATTATTAAATCTGTAAAGATTATATCCTAAATTTGATCATCTTCATAAGAAAGATTGCTCAAATTCATATTGAGAAGGTTTATATATAGTTCTTTCATTTTTTTATGGTCTAATGGTTAAGATTTACAAGATAATAATGTAACAATTGATTATTTTTCAATAGGAAAATTATTATAATAATTTACAGTTTATGTTTAAATCATCTACAAAAGTATATTTATATAAGAATATTTTAAAGAAAAAAGAATAATCTTATAAATAAAAGTGATTCTGTTAAATTATTATAGATTCAGCTTTAATATTTTAATGATTTGTATACTATAGTGAATAATTTTGTTTAACCTTTGATTTCATCAACTTATCTAATTTTAACTTTTGGTTTTTCTTCTTAGCACTTTTTCAAAGAGATCATGCTTTCATTTTTTGTTAGATCTGTACTTTTGAGATGGAAACTAGTTTTAGTTGTGATTGCTCTTGATCTTTATAATGGAGAAGTTCTTTAAATATTTTTAACAGGGCTAGATTTTTATTGAAGTATCTTCTATGTTGGACATAAATATATCTGAGGATTTCTATCATAGTGTAAATTATTACTCTTATATCTAATTTTATTCAACATAGAGTTTTTATCTTAAAATTTAACCTTATTTTAATTGAAATCCATTTAAAGTAGCCATACTTTTGATTTCATTGACATTTCTTGCTATTGATCTTTTTTTTAGATTCTTGTAAAACATTTTTGCTAATTGAATTCTTTATTAGTGTTCATGTACAACATATTTAAACACTGGTTAAGGTTCTTATTCTGGTAATTAAGGAGGTTGTTATTATTCAATTTAAGCCTTTTTCTTTTCTTAGATAATAGAGAGGATTTCAGGTAGTGAATTTTATCTTCTAATCATAATTATTAAATAAAAAAAAGTATATTTTCAATTAGGCACTTCCTCTTCGAATTTGAATTAAGGATCTTAGTATAAGATAGTTTTTTTATATTCTTCTCTTTTCTTCTTTTCTTAAGAAATCTTATATTTATCATAACCAGAAATAGCATCACCTTATTTCTAAAACATTTCGTCTTCTTACACTTAATATCTTTCCAATTATTCTAAGATGTTTGCAGATTCCATTGAAATTCTCTTTGATTTTGAAGCCCATTATCTAAGTTTGTTCCACCCCACTGATTATGATGGTGGAGGTAATAATCCTTCATCTGGTAAAAGATTTAAATTTTTGATAGATTTTATTTTCTCTTCATCGGAACTATTGTCTTCCTCTATTTAATGATTATACTAATTTTATACCATAGATTCCCAATTTCCTTGCTTTATCTGTTTTGATAACAGTTTTATATATGATTTCTTTTTCTACATTTGGAATTTCCAAAAATAGAGATTTCAACTTCTGATACATAATTATGATAATCCCTTCAAATTTAACAAATAAAGGGAATGTTCTTCTTGAAACATCATTAATTAAATTACTATGTTTCTTAGCATACATAGGAGTCACAGGTGAAATTCTTTCTGCTAGTCTAGTAATAGCTTCTATAAATTCCAACAACTCCATTTTCAAAAATCTTGATTCTCTTAATTCATCTCTTTGGGTTTGCATACTTTATAGATAAATCAAATAAAGTTCTTTTTCAGAAATATATTTTTGTAATTCAAATTAATCAACAAATAACTTAAAATCTGATAATGTTATATATTTATTTCCATGTTTCATTGTTTATTTACAAGCATTCTCATATAATATAACCAATATAGGCATCTTAATTCTAATAGTATAATCCATTAATTCAGTCCAGTAACGAGTGTCTCTCCAATCTTAAGAGATTCCAAATTTTTACATAAATTACAATACTTCATCTTATTCAAATAACATTTCTAAGGCCTCAGCCATATTATTTGCTAAACCTGTTCTAATATATTATTCTTTAGCTAATCTCACTATTATTTCAACAAATTAAAATCTCACTAAACATTTTTCTTAGATATGAATATAATTTGTTTGTTTCATTACTACATAACTAGATAAGAATGTCAATTATAAATCTAAAGAATTCATTAAAGATTTTTCAAGGATACTTGTTTAAGAAATAAAATCCAAAAAACTTTATAAATTGATACAAGGTAGATCATAATTGAGTGTCTTAGCACAAAAATAATGATAGCATCCTATAATATATTTGTATATCTTTTTCATTTTATCCTTCAATTATTCAATTTCTTACTAGTTCTATAAATGCTTTATCAATTTTCCACATTCAAAATCAAATTCAAAACAATCTAAAAGATGCCCTTCTGTATCTGGTTAAAAGTCTTTGAAAATTGAGTTTTCATAAGACCAAACTCGCTTTTTTGCTTTATTTAAATCAATATCAATAATTGATTCTGATTCTCGTGGTCTACATGTTATATTAGCCATATAATGTTTGGTAGAATCTATGATATTTCCACTCTATCCTGAATGAATATAATTCACAATAGACAATTAAACAAATGCTGATGAGCCATCTGCATATTGTAATTCAATTCCTTTTTTTCTTATTTCTTCATTAATATCAAGAGTCAAAGTTTTTTAATCCTTAGCCACAAATCTTACATCATATATAGGATTACTAAAAAAGTAATGAATCTTCTTATTAGGAGGACACATTCTTTACAGATAATAACTATTAGTCTATTCATTCATTAAGATTGGCCTATACTATTCAAAATCAAGATGTAAAAAGATTGGATGCTAATACTCTATTCCTGAATAATGAAATCCAATTTCTACCCAACCTTCACAAATCCAACAATTCTCTTTAGTTTTTGTATTTATACAATTTACACTATTAATTCTCTTAAATAGTTTAGGATCTGATTTATTCTCATCATACTGAAACTCTTTCACCAAAAAGGCTCTAGGATTGACATAATAATTATGAGGATTGCCAGAAAAATGAAACCCAAATATTTATTGATTATATAAAAGGGCTTTATGTATGACCATAGCATCTTCATCATTAAATCTATTAAATGATAAGTCTAAGTGGGTTAATTCTGGATGTGGCTTAATTATAACACTATTATCTAATATAAATATTACTCAGACAATGCAGATATAAATTCATTATTTTATCCTAATTTATTAAAAGACAGGTCTAAAACTTTAAGAAATTAATTCTTTATCAAACCTTTCATAATAGTTAAACCTCCAGCATTTTTAATCTAGTTAAAGTGTAAGTAAACTTCTTATAATGAATTATTCTAATATATAAAATGATCTAATACTTTTTTAAGTAGTAGTCCTAATGTTTCCATTGGTAAATCAGTTATCTGATTTTTAGAAAGCTTTAAGACTCTAATTGATTTACTATCATTTAATGTTTTTAAAATAGTAAGGACTGCAAAATCTTTAAGATTATTATCCTCCAAATTTAAATGTTGAATATTATAATTTCTAGAAGATATATAATTACAAATGCTTTGTATTCCTGAAGTACCAATCTTATTATTACTGAAATCTAACTCAATTATAGAACTAGGAAGTTTTTAAGTCAATAGACAAGTTCTATTATTATTTAGCTTGTTATTTCTTAATTATAATCTCTTTAAATTATTAAAATGAGAGCTGCTGATCCCTTCAGCAAATAATTATACATATTTATCACTTCCAAAGATATTATTGGCTACTAATTTATCAGGAGAGTCTGCCAATAACTTTAATGTTCTAGGCATTAGTCTCTCTGTTTATATCTTTTCACTCATTCTTCCGTATATATTTTTATCAACATGATAAAATTACTACATTTCTTTATATCGTTCTGACTTCAAATAATATCTTCTTAAACCCTACTCACTAGCATTAGGTAGGTTAGGTTTAATCAGTTGCAAATTATTATCAAATACTTAATGCTGATTATCAATTAAATATGATCTTCCTTTATCTTATATTTATTCCAAAGAGCATAGTTCTTAATTTTACACTAATTTATTTATTTCTTTTGTCTAAATTAACATACCAATTACTTCTTCATCATCTTCCTTATCAATTTACTATGTAGGAAATCCAGGCAAACTCTGATTTCTTTAATTTGACCTACTCTTGATTGGAGATTGTTTCGAGCATCCAGTCTATGTAATTCTAATAAGAGATTAGGCTTTATGGCTTGGGATCAATTATTTCATTTTATAATTTTTATGAAAAAAAAATAATTATTCAATAATAACCTTCTTTACTCCAATATCATTATATTGATAACATTAGTTTTTGTATTCTTATTTTGTAAATTAAAGCAGTTTATAAACTATTCGAATCTTATAGAGATTATAGAGATAAATAAATAAAGATTATTAATAAAGAAAATAAAAAGAATGAACAATAAACATTTTATTAGTATTGTTGAATGAATCAAAAAAATATTTAATAACATAAACATATGATTAAATATTTATTCATCAACTTGTTAATTTAAAATTTCAATGGTTATTTCATAAAAAATAAATTCTTAATAACAAAAAGTAATTATCATGAAAATTTCCCATTTACAAACTTATTATAAAGATTTTTTTAAGTTTATCAAATTTCATACTAAATATCTCTCTATCTAATGATTTATCTTATATTGCCTTTTAGGAGTTTATAATTATGATAAAAAATTATGTTGAAAGATTTTCAGCCCAAAAAAAGATTGATTCAGATATTATGATAAATGTTTTCTTCATTTAATAACTTTAAAACAAAAATTTTATCCGAATATTAATTCTTGAATACTCCAACTAAGTAAATAGATTAATTTTCATTAACAACCTTATAAAAATAACATAATATTTTAAGATTATTTCTATATTTTTTCATAATATTATGAATCTAAAAGAATAATCTGAAAAGATACAATCTTTTTTGAATATTTTAAATATGTTAACTTTTTTTACACATTTTTTCTTAATTATTAGATTAAATTTGATTATTTAAGTATAACAATAAGTAATATTTAATAGAAAATCATACTCTTAAATCTTATGTAAAGTAAATGATAATAAAAGCATTAGATTATTATCACATAATATATATTTGAATACTATTAATAAACTAATAACTCTAAGAATAAGTATGTAGATTTTCTAACAGATATAAACAATCTATATAAATATATTATCACTTTAAAAATAAGAATTATATTAAAATCTATATAAATTAAAACCCAAAATATTTTAAAAAGCAATAAATTTTTTGAGTCTATTTTAAAAATTAATAATTATAAAATAAGTTTATCTAGATGTCATTCTATATACAACTCTTCATTTTTTAAATACAAAATATCAAAATATCTTTATTTCATATTTATGTATACTCTATGGTTGTTATGAAATTTAGTCAATTAATTAATTTGAAGAGATATTATGAAAATTGCTAGTAACTTTCTACGCAATGCAGATTTCTTTGGGACTCCTTTTTTGCAATAAATAAATTAAAAACAATCACTTTATCGAAGTGCAATAGGAGGATTTATAACATTGATAATATTTTCAGCTAGTTTGTCATATGCAATCTGGATATTATATTAATGGCAAACAAATTAATTCAGTCCAAAAATATCAAACTCCTTATATGTTTCTGATTTTAAAAGAATTGATTTCAATTATGATATTGTGAAAATATATTTCTGGAAAGTTGATGAAACTTTTATTGATCCATTTGAAGAAAAGGTATTATTACCTGTAATGTCATACATGAATTATGATGGATAAACTACAATCAGCGTAATTAAAATGTCTATTGAGACAACATCAGATGGTAATAAATATTTATTGCCAAAGATACATTTTGGTGAGTAATATTAAAATGGTAATGTATATATTTCATCTGATGCCACTATTTTATTCATTAAATGCTAGTAAGAATATTTAGAAGATGGAGAATAATGTGCTAATTAAGAAAAATCTGATTAATTTTTTTCATAACCATTTAATGTAATTACTATAGAAATTACTTATAAATCAATAGATTCTAATAATGGATAAACAAAAATTAGCACTTAAGAATACTATTTTTAAGTAGAACCAACAAATTGTTATACTTTAAATATTTTTTTACAAAGCAATTTTTATGAAGTTAGAGATTATTTTTTATTTGGATTACCTAAAACAAAAGAATATATAAATGGAGCATTTATATAAACTTAAACAAATACATTTAATTATTGTAAATAAGCATATGGGAATGATGCAATTGGTGTTGTTTATTTAACAATGTAAGGTAATTAAATAAAAACAATATATGAATATCCTCATGCAGGAGATCTTTTGGCAAATATAGGATCTATTGTTTCATTACTTTTTATGATTAAATATATCATAATTTTATTGAATTAACATTTCTTACAAGAGAATCTAATACATTCAATAATTAGAATATATTATCCTTAATTCAAAAATGTTAAAATTTTTAGAAATTGGAAATTTAAGATAAATAAGGTTAGTATAGGTGATAAGTATTTAGATGTAAATTAATTTCAAATATTTTATGATAAAACAGTCTAAAAAGCTTAAAATAAATTAAGTTATTTAAATCTTTTATATGAAATATCTAGATTATATTTTCTAATTAGATCTAGTAATTCAAGGGATTAAATAAGAAAATCTCATTAAATAGGCATTAAAATGAATTTTCTCTAAGATATAGAATGCTTTTAGGATTTAAATTCGAAATCAGATTATTCGTAAAGAATTGAAGGCTAAGTATTATTAAATGATGATGATTCAAATATTTTATCTTTTGAAGAAACTAATTAAATATTATCTAGTGAAAAGATTCCAGAAGAATTATGTAATCCATATGATTTCTTTGAGATAAATAAAATAAGTTGATTTAATATGATATCTATTTATATAAATAATCTTGAAATAGAAAAGAATGAATTAGATTTGAAATCTCTAAGTGAACATAAAATTCTAGTTCTAGTATATATAATATATTATTAATGTATTTAATTAAAACGGTTCTAATATTGCTACCATTCATCATAGAAACTAATAGTGTTCAAATCTAAGCAGATGAAGCAAAAGGTCAAGTTTATAACTGTGCAAATATTGAACTAACTGGATTAATTGGAGGTGATCCATTACCAATCGATACAAGCAAAGAACGATATATAACATTTGAAGGTGATGTAAGGTTTTCTCACAAAACACATAAACAAACAATGGATAGTTTAAAAGAAGGGAAGGATTATTTTGGAACAAACTCTATTCATTATAGTTCAGTTTAAAATGGAATATATATTTTTGTTATTGAAAAATCTCAAGAGAATATTATATAAACCTATATTAAGACAACTTTGAAGAGAAGTTATAAAGTTGCTCAGATTCCTTAAGTTTTCTATTTAAAGACAATTATAGAAGGAGAGAAAAAATATGCTATTCATTAAATAACAATGAGTGATAAAAAAGAAATGAAAAGAGAATTATTTAAAGAAGAGAAAGAAACTATGCAATCAGTAATATTTTGAAATTATAAGAGTTCACTGGTTTACAATTTTCAAAGAAATTTGTAAACATTGTTTTTGCTACTTTAGAGACTGGTACTATTTAAGATTTTACAGCTGATGAAAGTTTTCTTTCAGGAGTGAAAACTATATTAGATGAAATTTAAAATGGAAGTAATAAGAAAATACTATTCCTTAGAAAAGTGTGAAGAATTCTTTTGCAAACCTCCAACATTAGAATAATTAGCAAAATTATTATCTGACTTACCTGCTAATAAAATTTAATGTTCTAAAAAATAATGTACTTATTCTGAAGGAAGTGAATAAAAACTATTATTTACAAAAAGTAAAACATACTTTTGTATTTTTAATAGTACCATTTCTTTAAACTGATAAAAATTTCAGATATCTAGATAAACCTAATAATGGTATGCTTATTACAACTATCTAACCAAAAAATTAAAAATTTGTCTCTATAACAGCTTAATTAGCATTGAAATGTAATGTACAAGATTATGATTTTCATTCAAATGGATATAGTGGTGCATTTTAAGCTGTTCGTATAGGTAAATCAAAACTGTATAGTGCTTTAATTATTGAACCTACAAGTAGTGGAATCAAAAGGAAATTTAGATCATAAACTCCAGAAAGTATGATTATTAAATAAAATTAATAGTGTATGATGAATTAAATGGTATTTAGAATGTGAAAACAATTTATTACTTTATGATCATTACCAATAAAGGTCCAGAAGAACTTTTCAATTAAATAATTTCTGTTGTAGATAAAGCTAAGGAGTCTGATCAAAAGAAATATTCATGTACTCCAATTCCAAAAGATACAGAGGCTTCATTTGTATAATTACATTAAAATTTGGATGATATTAATTAAGAAGATCAAGAATTAGATTCTAATGAATATGATTATATAGAATATGATAATGAATACGAAGATTTATCAGAAGATATTGATTCATTAAATTACTTTGAAGAAAGTTATGAAGAATTAAATAATCAATAAAATATAGAGATGGCGAATATTCCTAAAAGTATATTAATTTAAAATAATATAGATGGAGCAATTGAAAATGATGAAATAAAATAAGAATAGCTATGATTATGAATTAGAATATAATATAAGAATATGATGCTTCATTAAATCATTTAATAAATAAATTATATTATCCATATATGGCAGAATCTGGAAGAGAAAATTGGGCTGTTGATGAATTACTTAAGGCAGAAGAAGAGGCAAATGCCATAATTAAGAATGCTTAAAAGGAGAGAGAGAAGAAAATTAAAGAGGCTAAGGTTGCAGCTGATTAAGAAATTGCTGTATTCCGTAGAGAAGAAGAAACTAGATACAATTAAGAAATATTAAGAGTAAATTTAAAATTTAGACAAATAGCGTTTTGGATCAACAAAAGAAGAAGAAGAATTAGAGAGAAAAACTAAAGCTGAAATAGATAAGATTTATTTAGATTATGAAGCCAATAAATTAGCTGTTGTTGACATGTTGATTAAAAGAGTTATTGAAGTTAAATTAGAAGTACCTAGAGTGGTTAAGGGATAATTTGAAAATCCTCAATAAACTATATGAGAGTTAATAAATTCATAATAAAATAAAAATAAGTATGTTTATTATGTTGTTCTCAATTTTTTAGAAACTTATATTGATAGTTTATAATAAAATCTAAACATTTTTTATATATGGATTATATTATATTTAAGATGATTTAATAAGTAGTTCAATAATGTAAATTTTTTAATAGTATGATTATATACCATAGAGAAAGAATATAAAATAATAGGAATTCAGATTTTAATTGATAAAAAAAGAAATTGATATATTTTGTTTATAATTTATGGCATAGTCTTTTACAATCTTATAAAATTCCTTTAAACATTTTGGATAGGGCCATTATAAAGAGTCAATGGAGTAATCTACTATTTAAGTGTAGGGAATTGTTGAAATTTAAGCAATTAAAGGAACAATCTGATCAAAATTAGTCAATGGTGCAGATTAACGAAAATATAATCCTTTGTGAATATAATATAAGCAAAGATGTGAATGCTTGCATTACTAAACTTGATGATATTATAGATGAAATTAAAAAGCCTTAAACTTAGAAGAGTAATAATTTAGTAAATTATATAATTTTAGAGAAGAAACAAGAAGATGACAGCATATTATAATTCAATAAAGCAATTATGCTCTTCTTTAGTGGAAAAGTAAGATAGGCCCATAACCTATTGAAATAATTGAAAGACAACTATAATCTGGACATTTACTTAAATATTAAGGTGCATTTGCTTTTAGTTGAAACATCTTTTTAATTATAAGAATTTGTGTATGCAAGTGAATTGTATAAGAAATTATCATCAGAAGACACATTAAAATCTTTATAAAATAAAAGTACTAAATCCAATTAAACAGATGATCAATAATAATAATCATAATTAATATATACCTCCTTATTATTGGGTTCTGATTTGCCTTATCCAGATGCACATCCTAACACATTTAGTAAAGAAGAGTATTTATTCATTTTAAATATTATAAAATTTCGATTTTATATGCTTTCAAATTCAAAGGATTGGAAAAAATAAATAAATAATTTAGAATAATCCTTTAAAAACTACATAAATTAATTAGATCAATAATAATCAGGTATGTAATAATAATAATAAATTCCATAATTTTCATCTGAAATCTAAGCATATTTGAAATTACATTCATAAATGATTGTCAAGTAAATGAAAGCATAAAAACATTTAACATAAAATGATAATGTTGTGAAATGTATTAAGATGATCAATCCATATTCAGAAATTTAAAATTAATAGAATTTAGAATTTATATAGAATAAATAATATCTATATTCTGCTTAAATTTATAATAATTTAGGTTGTGTACATGCAAAAATGGGTAAGTATGCTTTGGCTACAATTTATTTTCATAAAGCTATTTCATAAACAAAATAAGTTTTATAATAAACAAATCTTTATGAAAATATAATTTTAACAAATATTAAATAAAGATAATATGCTATTTATCAAAATTTAGGTGATGCATTGTTTATGGATTAAAAATATTAAAAAGCTTTAAACATTTATAATCAATTATAAGATGCTTGTAATTAAAGTGCTAAATTTTGGTATAATAGAGGTGTTTGTTATATATAATTATATCATGAATGTAATCCAGATAAGAATGAGATTTATGAAATATCAGAAGAACATTCTTAAATTAATACTTAAGATGAGGGAAAGAAAATTATACTTTAAAGTAGAGAAATTTATAGTGATGCTGATGAAGAATGTTAGGATTAATTTTATAAAGTAGATTAAAAGAGTGAAGAAAATAAATTTGTGTAACCAAAAATTGTAAAAGAATTATTAAATAATGCTATTAAGTATAATAAATAAAATCTATTAAAGATCATTCCGTAATGCTATTATTTTATCTAAGAAGGAGAAGAGAGAAGAAATAATACAATTAGATTAAGATTAATTATAAATTGCAGGTTCATAATTATTTGAATCTTCAATTGTATTTTTAACATATGCTTATCTTTGTAGAGGAGATTGTAATTTAGCTTTGTAATAAGGAAAGGAGGCATTAGAATACAATTTGTCTGATAATAATAAATACATGATAATATAATATGTTTTAGAAGCCTACATTTCAACATCAAAAATTAAAGAAGCAAATACATTTTTGAATAATAATGGAGTGACTACTTTCTTAAATAAATTTATCAATAGCAATTTGTAATTTTACTGTAGAAATGTTATTGGAATTCAAACAACTTGTTTTTCTAATTATAGTCCTAAGGCTATATATTATTTTAATTGTGCTGCATTTTAATTACATAATAATAATTTATCATAGGCTTGGAACTCTATATAATCTTTAATGAATTGTTATGATATGATTATAACTTAAAGTAATCAAGTTATTCCAGTGCCTATCTTAAATTTATTGATATGGTATTACTTGAAATCAGGTAAAATATATTATAATTATATTTTAGATTAAGTTTAATTGGCCACACATTTGATTAAGAGAAGAAGATTGTTAACAGGATAAATGGGAAAAAATAAAATATCTCTGTTAAATATTACAAAATGATATAAGTACAAATAATAGTTATTTATATATTCTAACCTCTTTTTTATATATAACTCTTAATGAGTAATGGATTATATAAATATTCTAATTCAAATAAATAATAAAGATGTTTTTTTCTTAATTATCTCGTTGCAATTAAGTATAAATTATTATAATTAAATCTCACTTCTATAATATATTTTAAAAATTCTCATATCAAATCAAATTTTTTGGAAAAGAATCATTATAATCGTCTTCCTACTTGTTTAAGAGTAAGTGTATATAGACATATCTTCAACAGCTGAACGATAATTTTAAATTTCTAAAAAATTTATCGTACCCACTTATTGTATTACATTTCTAATACAGAGTTAGATTATATGTGCCTTAACTTCTTTGTTATATGAGAAACAATAATTGAAGAAAATCAAAAGGTAAGTGAATAGATCAATCAATATATTATATTAGATAAAATATACATTATAAATGAATCTGATGCCTTTTAAGATAGTTGTTATGAGTGTTTAGCTGTAATAGATATTTAAAATAGTAATAATTTTGGATTACATTTAAAATCATTTCTGGTACTTGATTTGATCAGAAGTTAGAAATTAATTTATACAGAGAGATAATTGAGATATTGGCTTTAGTTAGAATGGTATTTGGATGTAAACTTAAGAAATATGCTATTAAAAATAGTGAAGGATTATGAAATTCTAAATATAGAAATTTGCAATTTATAGTATTCGAATAAAGAAATCTCAATAAAACTTATTATTTAGAATAAAGGGAGATTAGAATTAGGATAATGATTTGATGTCATTATACTACATCTATATATCCTGGATTAATTAAAAATGATAAATATTAATAATTTATGAGCAAACTTGATAATCTAAAAGTAAAAATGTCATTTATTTGAATTTAGAACCTCTAAATATAGTAGCTTAAAGAAATCAATCCAGAACACAGTGATTAGACAGCTGCTGTAAAGTTTACATCAAATCGTTTAAATGCCCTAGAATAATTTGTTAGAGATTCCTTACATTAAGACAAGGAGTACTTCATAGGAGAGGTAATATAGAAAATAAATTTAGAAATCAACACTTTAAAATATTATTGAGACATTAACAATTGAAAATAATAGACTCTAATAACATCTAAAAGTCAACAGAGAATAAAAAGAATAAGTAATAATTATGAATATTATATCTGTTAGATTGAAGCAGACCTAAAATAATCTTAAGCAGAAATTTCTAGATTACAAGCTATAGTTCCATAGCATGATGAAAAACAACTTCAAAATGAGATTCAAGAGACTAAAAAGACTATCATTAAGTTAAATAAAATGAGATAAGATGAAGCCAATGGATTGAGTATCAATGATTTAAGTAAATGATAATTCAAATTAATAGAGTAATTGAATATAAAGAATAAAGATAAAGAGAGTCCTGTCAATGAATTATGGATTTGGTCTTTGGTTGTGATTTATAAAGAACCAGCCTCAAGTTATTATTGGAACAATTTCAAAGTATATATATATAATTTAAATATCTTTTTAGGAATAAGTCTTTGAAAAGGCTGAAGGAGCTTAAGACTTCAAAGAAAGATTAGGAAAAGTTAAAGCTGTTGATATGAAAAAAGATGAATTTGAAAGAACATAAAATTTATTAAAATAAAGGGAATAGATTTTAGCATCAGATATTTTAACACCAGCAATCAAAGCATAAATTACTACTTTCTTTAAGATTGTGGATTTAATGATAGAAGTAGAGAAACATTCTAAATAAATTCATTCTAATGAAAAATTGTTGCAATAAGTTTTATTTAATAAATATATTATAGCTTGCTATTGAGAAATAATAAATATAATCAGACACCAGCAAAAATTAGGAAAAAGCATAAATATTAAAAGATAGAATAACCTTTTTAGATACTATACATAAAGGTTATTAATTTATGTCAGATGCAATGGTCAAAAAAATTCACAGTTATCAACAGGCCTAAATTTTAAATGATAAATTTACAGAACAAATAGAATCAAGCTTTAGCAATTTAGATTTTTCTAAAAGTTACAATCAAGTATAATTTCTTAATCTATTTTTAGTAATATGTTCCTTAAATAGTATAAACAATATAACATGAGAATATTGATGTTTAAGACAATCAATAAATGAAAGTTTAATAAGTTTTAGTAGAGGAATAATAATAATAAATTCAAGAGTAAACCAAGATGATAGAAGTGAAATAAACACCTGAAGAAGAGTAGATAGATTTGTAATTAATATATTATTATCTCATTTTAGAAAATAATAACCACCAACAGAAATTGTCCAAACAAAAACAGGAGGATGTGAAGCTTGCAATATTTTTTGAGAGATATTATAAATCCTTAATAAATAATCATAATAAAATTATATAAATATCATGCTTCAATAAGAAAATTTAAATGAAATATTAGTTCCTAATCAATTAGCTTAGGTCTTTGAAACTGTTGTTTAAAGCAATAAATAAGTTGGTGTAGAATTAGATTACTTTGGTGTTAAAGTGAGAAATGGAAAGTATGATAATAAAAGGATAGACAATAAGAAAAAATAATAACAATTAAAGAAATAATAATAACAATAATAGTCTTAATTACAATAGTAAACAGTTGATTATGTAGAGCAAGAGGATATCGATAATAAATATGCAAAATAAATATAGTTTGATGATGATGAAAATTTGGATACAGATTAGATTTAATAACAATAATAATTTTAAGAAGGCTAGGTTTATAATATTAATGAAAATATTGAATTTTATTTGACTTCTGAATTCAAGACTGTAAGATACAATGAAAGAAAAGAACTCTCATGTTTAGTGGGTATTAAAGCTAAGGAAGTACATTAATAATAATAAGTACCTTAATAGATAGAAGGGGATGCATAAAACTAATTTAATATGGATTAATAACAAAATTCTAAAGTGGGAGTAGATTTAGTAAATATTTATATATAAGTAAGCTTTGTGTAATTGATAGAAGTGGTAGTATGAGTGGAGATAAAATAGAGATGGTAAAATAGACATTAAATATCTTACTCAATTTCTTAGGTCCTAAAGATAGATTATGTTTAATATAGTTTGATGATACTTGTTAAAGATTAACTAATTTAAGAAGAGTGACTGATGAGAATAAAACATATTATTCAGATATTATTTCAAAGATTCAAGCTAATGGTGGTACTGAAATTAGTTTAGGTACTTAAATGGCCTTAAAATAAATTAAATATAGAAAGTGTGTTAATAATGTGACAGCAATTTTTGTATTATCTGATGGATAGGATGAGTCTGCAGTTACTAAACTTCAAAAATAACTAGCTTATTATTAATAAACTCTTACAATTCATTCTTTTGGTTTTGGTAGTGATCATGATGCTAAATTAATGACTAAAATTTCTAATTTAGGAAAAGGTAGTTTCTATTTTGTTAACAATATATCTCTACTTGATGAATTTTTTGTTGATGCATTAGGTGCTCTGACTTCTATGGTAGTTACAGATATTTAAATAACTTTACAAAATCAAACTTAAAATCCTTATGATGCTATTACAATATCTAAATTCTATGGCTAAGAGAAACAAAACAATTAAATTATAAAATTAAAGATTCCATATTTAGCTGAAGGATAAAGAAGAGATTTTGTTTTTAAACTTAACATACCTTATATAAATAATAATGTATTTTTTCATTATTATTTATTAAGTTACAATAAGATAATGTAGTCATCTTTAAAGCATTAGCATAGATCACCAGTTCCTAAACTAGAGAGACTATTGAAAAATAAGCTGAATTGGTTTTGAGATTTATTGATGAAAATTAAACTCTTAATGAAGAATAAGATTAGTACTTTAATATTGATAATTATTAAGTTTTGTAACTGAATAAGTATTTAGAGTAGAATCAACTGAGGTTATAAAGGATGCTTTACAAAAATGTTAGAATAGATAAAATACATAAGCCATAAATTTGATCGACTCTTTAATTTCAAAGGTCTAAGAAAATCAATAATTAAATGAAAAAGTTAAGAATATTGTGTCAGATCTTTAATAAGTTAAATAAGCAGCTAAATAAGAATATTTCAATAAATTTGGTAGTAAATAAATGTATTAGATTATTTCAAATAATTATAATTAATAAGGAATTAATGCTAAATTTGATGCTGCTGGAATTCAATTACAATAAGAAGAATAATCTTAATTCTAAAATCAAAAATAAATGATGTGGGTTAAAAAGGTCTAATATTCAAAAAAATGCAAACCATGATTATTATTAATAATATATTATAATTATATATATATATATTTTTATATGTAAATACCATCTACAGAGTAAATATAAAATAAATTGCATATAGGAGTGCTGTTAGCTTAGATCACAATATCTCAAAATGGAGAAGTTATGGTTTACTTGAAACTGATGGAGGATCATCTTCTTTTTCATTTCAATAAAAAAAGAAAAATCCTATCCAAAAATCAAATACAATGCATAATCTTAATCAATAATTCCAAACCTAAACATAAGAAAATAATGAATTAAAAAATAGTTAAAGTGAATCTAAAAAAAGATTCAGTTAAAGAACTCAATAAAGTATTCCAAGCAGAAGTTCTATTAATAAATAGCCTCTTGATGATGATATATAATTTGACATGTTTTCTCTTAACCCTGGGTCCAATATATTAAATTTGACTTAACAAACTTTACCTATTGTTCTATAATTAAGAACTAAAACTTTAGAAGAATTAGATTAGATTGGTGTAGATTTAGTAAAATATTTCTCAATATAAGTTTTGTTTAATTGACATTAGTAATAGTATGTAAGGATAAAAAATTGAATATGTGAAATAAATCTTACATTCAATATTAACTAATTTGAGAGAATAAGATAGATTATGTTTGATTAGTTTCAATAATGAAGGTAAACTGTTAACAGGTTTATAAAAAGTAACATAAGAGACTTAAGAATATTTTGTATTTGTTATTAATGATTTATAATGTATTGGTACAACTGAATTATGGAAAGGAACAGAAATTGCATTTGATGTTATAAATTAAAGAAAAAATAAAAATAATTGGGCAAGAATTCTCATATTTTCAGATGGTTAAGATGAAATTGCAATTACTAAAATTAAAAAGTAATTAGAATATAATTATGATATTTTCACTATTGATTCATTTGGATTTAGTAATTCAAATGCAAATAAAAGATTATCAACTATAACAAATTTAAGATTTGGAAAACATTATATAATTAATAATGAATAATAGGTATATAAATGTTTGGAAGAAACTTTTGCTAATTTTCCATTTAATTTATGGGATGATGTAACTATAACCATTTCAACTAATTTATAAAACATTCCATTTGAAAAGATTATGATTTCTGAAATACATAGCGAAGGATGGATTGAATTGCAAAATTAACATTAATATTAAATTACAATTCCTAATTTAGAGATTGGAGAATCTTTTTTATTTCCTATTGAATTGGCTTTTTAGAAATTTAATGACAATATAGCAGATAAAGCTAAACCAATTACATTAATAAAAGGAAATATAGAAATGAAAAATACTATAACAGGCAAAAGAATGATTAAAAATGTAGAACTTGATGCTATTTTTCTTTATGAAAATGATTCTAATACTCTAGATTTTAACACTTATTTTAATTGCAAACAATCTCCATTAGTTATTTGGGTCTGCAATTTATAACAAACTTGTAAATTTTTAAAAATATTTAATAGAATACCATAAAAAATCATATTTTGAACTTATTTGTGAGAACTTGTAACTAAAATGGTAATTGTAATAATAAAGAATTAAGTAACTTTATGATGAAGAACCTTCTTGAATTCAAATATTACAAATGATTTTTGTTTATATTATATCTATGTATTAAAAATAAAAACTAACTATGTGTTTAGTTGCCTATTGACAAATATTAAGGATTAATTAATAATCATAATAATGGTATTATTTTATTCACTTTTCTTTCATTCTTTTATATTTTATCCATAAATTATATATAGCTTATCATCCTGTTTCAATCCACATTATCGAATTGTCTATTAATTCTGAAGTTTATTCCTCTTATAATATATTTATGATTTTTTAGGCTCGATTCCATTAAATATCTTACCTTTGATTTCACTAATTGTTTCATCAAGATGTACTTTTATTTACTCTCTTTCATTTTCATGATTCTCAATCCAAATATTAAATTCTTTAGGGTTATTTTTTTCACCCTTACATGATAAGTCACATCTCAACATCTATTACATATTTAAATATAATTATTAACATAAATTTAAAACTAACTCCAAAATGAGTTCCTATTTCACAAATATAAAAAAATATTAATGACATAAAATTTATATCTGCTTAACAAATCGATAAAAATCTTAAATTTCTATATTCTTTATTATAGCACTTATTGTCTCAATTTTTAGAATATAGCTAAATTTTCAGATTAGTTCATAAAATATTGATTGAATTTATTTAATTGCAATATAATTTATATTTTACTACGGTTTAGTTCTAAATCCTCTACATAGTAATTTAAATTATCCAGCCCTCTAAATTTTATCTTAAGATCTATCAATTATTTAAATTTATCTCTTTACACTATTTCTAATATGTTTAGATAATTAATAGATCTTAACAATCTGATATTTGATTCTTTATGAATTATTAATTAATAATTCTATTTGATAATCTTTTCTACAACTCATTAATAATTCTTTAAAAAATCTTTTAAATGGAGTAGTATTTATAATTTTAAGTTTAGTTAATATAGTTCTCTTATAAATTGAAATTGTATTTAATTAATAATCAATTCATATAATATAGTATTCAATTTATCTCTTAAAATAGAAATTTTTTGAATATATATCAGAAAACAGAGTGAATTCATTTAACTATTATTTATTAATTTTAAACTATTTGAGACATTTAAATTGATTTAATCAAATGATTTGCTTAAAGAAGAAATAATTTAAAAAAATGGAACTTACATTTATATATTTAAATTATAGAATGATGCCTTAAGTTATTTAAGATTATTAGGTATATTTGTATTTAAGTTCCAAATCAATTAATGTTTTTATATCATTATCTTATTATATTTATCTTATATTAATAAAAATGAATATTAAAGTCTTTATCATTATGTTGATTTTTCTCATTAGCGGAGGTATAGGATTAATTGATTTTAGTTCTTACAAGTAAAGTTAAAGAATGCTAAGCAAAATGTGATTCTTAGATTAATATTTGTATCTATACATGTGCATAATCTCAAATGAGATAATCTTTAGAGAGCTAATAACAATGCAAANATGATTTTTTAGGCTCGATTCCATTAAATATCTTACCTTTGATTTCACTAATTGTTTCATCAAGATGTACTTTTATTTACTCTCTTTCATTTTCATGATTCTCAATCCAAATATTAAATTCTTTAGGGTTATTTTTTTCACCCTTACATGATAAGTCACATCTCAACATCTATTACATATTTAAATATAATTATTAACATAAATTTAAAACTAACTCCAAAATGAGTTCCTATTTCACAAATATAAAAAAATATTAATGACATAAAATTTATATCTGCTTAACAAATCGATAAAAATCTTAAATTTCTATATTCTTTATTATAGCACTTATTGTCTCAATTTTTAGAATATAGCTAAATTTTCAGATTAGTTCATAAAATATTGATTGAATTTATTTAATTGCAATATAATTTATATTTTACTACGGTTTAGTTCTAAATCCTCTACATAGTAATTTAAATTATCCAGCCCTCTAAATTTTATCTTAAGATCTATCAATTATTTAAATTTATCTCTTTACACTATTTCTAATATGTTTAGATAATTAATAGATCTTAACAATCTGATATTTGATTCTTTATGAATTATTAATTAATAATTCTATTTGATAATCTTTTCTACAACTCATTAATAATTCTTTAAAAAATCTTTTAAATGGAGTAGTATTTATAATTTTAAGTTTAGTTAATATAGTTCTCTTATAAATTGAAATTGTATTTAATTAATAATCAATTCATATAATATAGTATTCAATTTATCTCTTAAAATAGAAATTTTTTGAATATATATCAGAAAACAGAGTGAATTCATTTAACTATTATTTATTAATTTTAAACTATTTGAGACATTTAAATTGATTTAATCAAATGATTTGCTTAAAGAAGAAATAATTTAAAAAAATGGAACTTACATTTATATATTTAAATTATAGAATGATGCCTTAAGTTATTTAAGATTATTAGGTATATTTGTATTTAAGTTCCAAATCAATTAATGTTTTTATATCATTATCTTATTATATTTATCTTATATTAATAAAAATGAATATTAAAGTCTTTATCATTATGTTGATTTTTCTCATTAGCGGAGGTATAGGATTAATTGATTTTAGTTCTTACAAGTAAAGTTAAAGAATGCTAAGCAAAATGTGATTCTTAGATTAATATTTGTATCTATACATGTGCATAATCTCAAATGAGATAATCTTTAGAGAGCTAATAACAATGCAAAAAAATGTGTGATCAAGTTAATAAGGAATGCAAAAATTCAAAATGTTACTTAGATAGTTGATCAATTATACATATTTGAAAGTCATATTATTTTGATATATATTTATAATATAAAACTATTTCTTTTGAATTTGTTGACACTGCTTAGATCAAATTATTGTTAAGTTTCTGATTGATATAAATCATCAATTATTTATAATTATTTTATTGAAGTTTTTTTAGAAAATTTAAGAGGAATTCAAAGTATAAGAATTTTTAAATAAAGTTTTATTTCTATATTATATATGAATGAAAGATTTATGATACTGTTAAATAACGAAATGAAATGTATAATAATAATTAGTTTTATTTAATTTAATAAATTTAGATGAGCAACAGTAATAAAAAGGTCTCAGATTTATCAGGTATTAATGACAGCATATGATTTATCAATAATACCCTTATATTAATCAATCTTATAATTTCTTATTTTAGATTTGAAACCACCTAAACATACTTCAATTGAAAATCAATTAGAAATTCATAGGTATCAATATCCAAATTAGTAGAACTCTGAAAGGAAATGTGCAACGTCGTTATAAGAATGATGATTTTGAACCAAAAATGAATTAAAAAGTATCTCTTCCTAGTTTACCTAATTTTAAAAAAGCAGAATTACAAAGTGATTAAAGTATTGAATTTTATTAAATTAGAATTGCTGAATCTTTCAAATGGCACTAAACCTCATAATAGATTGCCAAAATTAGAAGCAAAAAGTGAAGTACCAAAATAATTAAAGTAAATATTGAAGATGAAATAATAAAAATTAGATTAGAAGATGCAATAATTCATTATAATAGTGTGACTCCTGAAAGAAGATAATAGAGTCCAGAAAGATAATTGTCATTAAATAAAAAAAGATTAATGGCAAAAACATGGAATGGAGGATAATATGCTTTTAAAACAAAAGCTGGATGTTAAGCTAATAAAACATCAAAAACTAATTAAGATTCTGGTATAGTATTACCTAATTGTTTGGAAAAGTAAATATATTCAAAATAAGTAAGTTTAGGTTATAGTATGTTTGGAGTATGTGATGGTCATGGCACTAATGGACATTTAGTATCTCAATATATAAGGTAAGCATTACCCAGACATCTCGAATCCTTTTTAAGTAAAGAGGACAATAAAAACAAAGTGATTTAAAAAGCATTCGAATAAACTAATAAAGAGATATGGGATTCTGAAACAGATACATCTTTATCAGGATCTACTACCGTTTCCGTTATTATTAAAAAAGACTAACTTTGGACAGCAAATGTAGGAGATTCTCGTGCTATTATATGTAGAAATCAAGATGGAAATTGGAAGGCAATTTAAATTACAAGAGATCATAAACCTAATGTGGAAGATGAAAAATAAAGAATTATTTAAGCAGGAGGAAGAGTTGAAAGTTAAAAAGGTTAGATAATAATATAATATAGATTATTATGGAAATTCAATTGGTCCTGAAAGAGTTTGGCTATCTTATATTGATGCTCCAGGATTAGCAATGACAAGAAGTTTAGGTGATAAAGTAGGTGCTTAAGCTGGAGTAACAGCTGATCCAGAAATATTTGAATTCACTTTAACATAATATGACTAATGTATTGTAATTGCATCTGATGGAGTATGGGAATATCTTTCAAATGAAGATGTAATGAATGTTATAACTCCATTTATTGAAAAAGAAAATATTGATTTAGCTGCAGATAGATTGATGGCTGAATCTATTAATGCTTGGAAGAGACATAGTTTAGCTAGAGATGACATTACTTGCATAATTGTTTACTTAAAGAGTTGAATATTATTAAAATAATCATATGTTTTTTTTAATATTGTTCTATTTATATTTTGTCAAAATCTTAAAGGCTTATTTATAGCTAATTCTGTATTATTTAATTAAATTCAAAAATAGATTTGTTAATTATATGATTATTCGATTTATATTTCTATAAATCACCTTTTATTCTTCTATTTCATTATTATTGACAAAAAAAATAATGGAATAATTATTTTTTATTTTTACTTGTTATATGAATGGATCTATAAATTATCAAAAGATATTTTAGATAGATGTTGAGATCTAATAAAATTATATTTAATATTAATATGAAAAAGGATTGACTTCTGAAAAAATTATAATTTGATTATTTAAATGAATATCAATATCAATTTTATATTGCCCTTGCTGATAGGGGATTATAAAATGTATTTCCCTATGTTGAATTAGGATGCATTGATTAAGGAAGAATTGAATTAGGAGGCATTGATTAAGGAGGCATTGATTAAGGAGGTATTGTAGGTGCTTGAAACGATTATTATTATGATTTTGGATTTTAAGGAAAACAAGGTGTTTTATATGTCAAATCTCTGATAGAGCCTCCTCTTTATGAAGGTAAATTTGAAATCTGTTTTGCAAAGGTTGCAGTAGAGTTGATTTAAGGTTATTGAAATTCTTAACTCTATTAAACTTATTAATTTCTGTGTGATATATTAGTAGGAGCATAAATTTATTGTATAGTTTGAGTTGGAGCAATTGTTAATTATTAACAACTTTACAAAACTCTAGGTGTAGTATTTGGTGATAAAACTATTGGAACCTATTTCTAAGAGGTTTATGTGTTTAATTTAACTGTTTCAATTGAAGGACTATTTACTTTATTTATGACTTAAGGGCATAATTTCAGATCTTAATAGAATGGTTAATCTTTTTCTTCTAAAATCTTAAATGGGTCAATGAATGTCTAATTTAAGAAAATGATTTTACTTTGATATCAATCCAAGATTATCTTTCTTAGGGATTTTCAAGAAGCATTTTCTAAATTAAACCATATAAGAGTTCAGAATATTGCATTTTTATCTACTGTAGATTCAAATATATTTGATTCTTGTCCAATTCTTAATTAGGAGTGTAAAATTTAGTATAATTATTCAGTGTAGTTAGACATAGCAGGACTATTCCAAATGCATAAACATCACTCTTGAAACCATTAACTGATGGAATAGGTATGTCTCTTTGAAGCTATTCTATTTGTTCTGGAGACAAAATGGCAATTTAATTTTTGAGTGCTTATTCGTAAGATGATTCAACATTAAAAATATGATTAACTTCCTATCATGATATTTTAGATTACAAATATTTTGAGGCCATCATTTAACACATAGATAGATTTAGGATTTATATTACCAATAGTCTTATAGTGAGATTGTAAATATTCTGCACAATCAACTACTTAGAAAATTATATTCCAAATGGCTGATTCGGTAAACTTTTTATTTCTTTATCTTAAATATAGAATTCATACTTTTCACTTATAATCTGTTCAAAAGTACAGATTCCTGGATAATCATAATAGACTTTATATAAATCTTTGTCTCCACTACATGATCCTGAACATTTCTCTATAGCCAAAGCTCTAAGTAAATTTGGATGTTTAAATTTGGTTTTTTAAAGGAAATACTCTTTATCAGGGACATAAGCAATTTTACCTAATTAAATTTGAATATTCATGTTTACTAAAGATTTTGACTTTATTGTCTGGTATATATTAATAAATATCAATATTTCCAAGAACATTATGCTTAGAATTGGTTTCATACAAGTCAAAAGAGTGTTTTAATTATTCACTCCAATTCACTGTCATATTGTTACCCATATAACAAAATAAAATTAATTAAATCAAATATATCGTTTATAGGTATTAATTAATCCAGGAGTATTCTCTTAATCTTCCTAATTACACAAGACAGCCTATACTGTTTTTTTAATTTAATTTCTTTTAACTATTTCATTCTTCAATCTTTTCATTTGTTCTCCCTAGAAAGCTACTACAACAACTGTAATATTATCTAAAGTTCTTCTATTGATACTTTCCTTTAAAACTTATTCTACTCCAATACTACAACCTTGATGTATATTAGAATTAGAATCTAATTCTTTAGTCATTATATCAACAACTTCATTTGATGACATTTTATCAAATATTCCATCACCTTTAAATATATATTAATTTAATACTAGCTAATACAATATATTAATGATCTTCTTAAACTTTAAAGCTTCTTAATTCTGGTTCTGCTACTACAACATTTGGTTTTCCTCCAAATCTTTCTAATTTAGCCTCAATATCTCCAAAAGTTCTACTTACTGATAATCTACCAGGTAATACTCTTAAAGGTCCAACAAAAACTTATTGATCATCTTATTATTATTGAGTTCTTTAATTTATAATTAAATAGATTACTAATATATTTTCCCACCTGCTTTTTATATTCTTAATTTTTCTAATTCATCACAAGGTTTGTGATCTCTTGATAATGGTAATGCTGATTTATTATTACCTCCACATAATACTGCTCTACTGTCTCCAACATTAGCAACATAACAAACATCACCTACTAATAAAGCCACAATTGCACAAGATCCACTTCTTTCAGGTATTCCTTTATTGAATTGAGATACTGCAAATTCTTAGAAATACTATTCTGCTGCTGCAAATCCTTTTCTTAATGCTTCATATGGATTCCAAGGAAAATCTAATTCTTTTATTACAAATTGATGTAAATTATCTCTTAAGAAATCTGCACATGTAGAACCTCCATGACCATCATAAACACCAAAAAAAGAACATCTAGGCCAATTTTCATGTTGTCTATTTTATGGTTTAACGATATTCAATATTATAGATACTCTGTCTTCATTGTAATCTCTTACAATCCCTTAATTAGTATTTGCAGCATATGCTCTAATTATACCATTTTCATTGCTAGAACAACGAGTTGGTTCATAATTTGGTAATTTTGTATTTCTTGTTAATAATAATCCTTCTTAACTAAAATAAGCTGGTTGTGCAACTGGTTTTAATTTTTGATTAGGACTCTAATCAAGATGCTTTTCAGAATAACGACCCTTGTTGTTCTCCATAGATCGATTTATAGTTTCTGCTTAAAAAGGTCGCTTAAATGGTATCTTTGGAGAATGAGAAGGAAGATTAACACTATATGTAGGATCACGATTATCTCGTACTTTTAATGCATCCCAGAAGTATTTTTAGTTTTTGTACATTGATTTGAAATTTAACTACTAATTTTTATTATTATTGTTTCATTTAATTTTAAATATTTATGCTAAACCCTATCTAAATTAATTTATATTGTATTCCAATAAAAATGGTCTTTCTAGGTTCTCAGATTTCAAAATACTTATCAAAGATATACCTCTAAAAATATACTATTTATAATATTACTCATTCACAGTCTAATATATTAATATTGATCCATCTGATAATTTTATTTAGCTTTATCCAGCATCATCCAATTTTCCATAAATACATGTTACATCTATAAATACATCTATCATTTCAGAACACAACTAGAAATTTGTACTATGAAAATGTTATGAATCACTAGCCAAATATAATTTAGAGTAGATTTCAAATAAAAATGACTTTTCTATTTTACATGATAAATTGAATGAATCTAATAATGTTTGTATAGATTAAGAGTATGGTAATATTCTTTAAATTACTTTACTAAAATGTTCCAAATATGAATGATCAAAGATAGATGTAACATGAAAGTCAACCTTAATTTAACTCATACTATTCTTTGATAACTCATCTGAAATATCCTTTTAAATTTATTATAGTAATTCTTAAAATCATTTATCATAATTACCATTCTTTTTGTTATCTTCAATGTCAGGATCAACCTTATGAATAAAGCAATGACATTCACAATGAGGGGATCTTTATTTTACAGTCTGAATGGCTTATCTTAAATATTATACAGCCTCATTAAATGGTTCTGCCTATAAAAAAATATATATAGAATATTATATTACTTAAGAATCAATAACATAGATCATTAGACTACAAGTTTCCATTGCTGCAATTTCAGGTGGTTATGAATCATTTAAATCATAATGTCCAGAAAACTCATAAATCTTAAAATGAATATGAGATCCTAAATTGACTGTAACTGATTCCATTCTATTTGTTGGATCTAATTGGAATGTTCTGAATATTTCTAACTTTTAGAATATAACTCTAATCATAGAGGTTTTTCCAGATTTTGTCAATCCAAACATACAGATGTCATTGTTCATTAAATATATTTAAATAAATGTAATTTTTGGTAAAATCTTCAGGTCGAGTTGGATTTTTCGGTTTTGCTACAGCCACAGCTTCACATAAAGATATTGCAGGAAAGAATTTCTTAAGATTCTAAAGCAAATATGCTGAATATGTTACTCAATTCAATTAAAAGCTGTAAGCTATGTCTATATAAAATTTGATAGTGAAGCTATTGAAAAAGAGAATAAGGCACCAAATGTTGCACCATAAGGCAAAGTATTTGAACATCCATACAATAATCCACACAACCCTGTAAATTTCAGTGGTGTAAGTGCTAATTACTAAGCTAGATTAAATCATCTGAATTGTTTTACAATTTTATTGGACCAGAATAAGTATCACCACATTATGAAAATTTCCTTGTAGCTAGAAAATACCTTCTACTTACTTATGGTGGTTTGATTGTTATTGGATTTGCTGCAGGTACAACTAATCTACATTGGATTGCTAAATCATCATTTTTACCATTCTTATTCTGGATGCAAATTATGTACTTTTACTTGGAAGGTCGTAAATCATTCATGAAACCATTACTTGCTAGATTTTACAGAAGAGTAGCTGGAAATGAATGTTTCTAACTTGATTAATATTATCATGAAAATATGCAACTCAAAATTAGAACTCTTTTAGAAGCAGCCAAAGGATAAATAGAATATGGTTAATTACATAAAGAATTTAGAGATGTTAAAGCAGAATTAATTAATACAGTATAATATTATCATTTATATTTAAGTTCTTAATGAATGAATAATTAAATCTCTAAAGACATGTTGCAGAGAGATCTTAAAATATTCTTAAATAAGCTCAATAAGCTGAATAAGTATATAGATTCAATAATTTAAGATTAATTAAAATAGACTTCTATCAGATATTATTGAAGCTGCTCAAAANATTCACAATGAGGGGATCTTTATTTTACAGTCTGAATGGCTTATCTTAAATATTATACAGCCTCATTAAATGGTTCTGCCTATAAAAAAATATATATAGAATATTATATTACTTAAGAATCAATAACATAGATCATTAGACTACAAGTTTCCATTGCTGCAATTTCAGGTGGTTATGAATCATTTAAATCATAATGTCCAGAAAACTCATAAATCTTAAAATGAATATGAGATCCTAAATTGACTGTAACTGATTCCATTCTATTTGTTGGATCTAATTGGAATGTTCTGAATATTTCTAACTTTTAGAATATAACTCTAATCATAGAGGTTTTTCCAGATTTTGTCAATCCAAACATACAGATGTCATTGTTCATTAAATATATTTAAATAAATGTAATTTTTGGTAAAATCTTCAGGTCGAGTTGGATTTTTCGGTTTTGCTACAGCCACAGCTTCACATAAAGATATTGCAGGAAAGAATTTCTTAAGATTCTAAAGCAAATATGCTGAATATGTTACTCAATTCAATCAAAAGCTGTAATCTATGTCTTTGTAAAATTTGATAGTGAAGCTATTGAAAAAGAGAATAAAGCTCCAAATGTTGCACCATAAGGCAAAGTATTTGAACACCCATACAACAATCCACATAACCCTGTAAATTTCAGTGGTGTAAGTGCTAATTACTAAGCTAGATCAAATCATCTGAATTGTTTTACAATTTTATTGGACCAGAATAAGTATCACCACATTATGAAAATTTCCTTGTGGCTAGAAAATACCTTCTACTTACTTATGGTGGTTTGATAGTTATTGGATTTGCTGCAGGTACAACTAATCTACATTGGATTGCTAAATCATCATTTTTACCATTCTTATTCTGGATGCAAATTATGTACTTTTACTTGGAAGGTCGTAAATCATTCATGAAACCATTACTTGCTAGATTTTACAGAAGAGTAGCTGGAAATGAATGTTTCTAACTTGATTAATATTATCATGAAAATATGCAACTCAAAATTAGAACTCTTTTAGAAGCAGCCAAAGGATAAATAGAATATGGTTAATTACATAAAGAATTTAGAGATGTTAAAGCAGAATTAATTAATACAGTATAATATTATCATTTATATTTAAGTTCTTAATGAATGAATAATTAAATCTCTAAAGACATGTTGCAGAGAGATCTTAAAATATTCTTAAATAAGCTCAATAAGCTGAATAAGTATACAGATTCAATAATTTAAGATTAATTAAAATAGACTTTTATCAGATATTATTGAAGCTGCTCAAAAGTCACTTGATACTAATCTTAAGAGCAATCTTCCAGAAATTCAAAAAGCCTTATTCAAATCTGCTCTTAGAGGATTAGCTTAAGGAAAGATGACATATGAGAATGATCCATTAATTGATATGATTCTTAAGACCATCAGAGAACACGTAAGCAAAATTTAAAACCTATCACCAGCTGAGTATATATTAATAATATTCAATATAGATAGAAGAAATTGATTTCACTCAGTAAGGACTAATTAGCTGCTATCCAAGCAAACGATAAAAAGTATATATTTATTATAATAAATTCAGAGCAAAGGAAGATTTCTTAAGAGCTGAACCAAAGATAGATTAAACCCTTAAGAATTATGATAATGTAAAGAGACAACTAGCTTCTTGGGGACAATGAATATGAACATTAATACATTTATTAAATCAAATAAAATATCTTTAAAATATTTATTTTTTTGTCTTAATTAAGATATTAATATTTATAAAGTAAATATACATGCAATCATATTTACAAATATCTATAATCATGCATTTCCAAAAGTTTAGATAAACACCTTATCATTCAAAAATATTTTTAAATATTTCTAAAATAGATATATAGAATACTTTAACAGTCTATGAATTTCCAAATTTCACAATTATTGAAAAACATAATAAAATCTGAAAGTTAGTATAAACTATATAATCTAATATAAAACTGCTTATATAAGCTACTCCCCATAATGAAGCTTCTAAAACTGATTGATATTTAGCCACACTACCAAATATCATGAATAAAAAGAATAAAATACTCAATATTACTAAATTAAACCCTATATAATTTATATATTATTTTTCTGATCTTAAAAATACTTATAGTAATTTTCTATAAATTACTCCAAATAAGGTTTATAACAAAGAGAGTGCTATTATTGAATTAAAATTAATGATCTAAAATTAGAAAATACTTTACTTTTCCAAAAAATGTCAAAATGCTTATCTCCCCTAATAAAGCCACATATAAAATGATAGTTCTATAAATTCTAGAACAATCTTTATCATATAAATAATAAAGACTTAGTACTTTGTGATTTATCTAAGGTTTTCTATAAATAAAATACTTCAATATAAAATAGTATAGCTTTGCCAAAAGTAATTCTTTAAGTAATATATTGTTCATACAGACATTCTTAACAATTTAAATATTACATTCTAGGTGTTGATAATGGTGAAGTAACTATTTTAACACTTGGACTATTTGGAATTCTTGATTTTGGGGATAATTAAGGTTCATTTTCTTCCATGATCCTCTCTGAACAAATATTAGTTGCTATAGCTAAACTTTTCTTTGTAGCTAACATTTTTTTATAATAATCTACACTAGGGCGTTTTAAGTATTTATCATCGGATGTGATTTGGCTATCATTAGAGTTAAATATGGTTTTTTTTGGATTTTCTCTTTTAATAACATTTCCATCCATTGTTGCCAATTATTTTTCAGATTCTGTTTCTCCTATATTTATAATTCTTCCAACTTTTTCTGTTGCAAAGTCCCAATCAGTTGGAGTAACCTTGGTTGAATGAAATAAGTTATCTTCATTTTTGGTTTAATCCAATTTATATCCATAAAGAATGAACCAAAGAAACAAAATTGTATAAATCATCACTATATATGTAAATATAATAGACTAGTATTAACATTTTAACATTCTATGAATAGTTTAAAGTGAAAAGAAATCAACAGCTTCATCAAATATTTTTTGTGCTGCTTCCAAAATTGTTGTTGAAGAGATATATTAACATTAACATATTATTTTTTTATCTTCCTAAATAGTTTAACAAGAATCTAAACTCCAACTTTCTTTCACTTTAGCCACACATTCTACTATTAGATTTTAATCTTATTTTTCAAAATTATATCTGATACCTTAACCTGTGATAATATTTTAAAATAGATTTTGGTTAGATAAATATTTAATTTCAGGTTAATACAATGGGTAATCTTATTAAACTGCATAATTATTTATAAAATAAGAGTCATAATTATATGGGTTTGTACTATAACTAACCATTTTATAAGAATAAGTTTCTAATTCTGGCTTTTTATTATCCAATTATTCTTCTTATCCAATAACTTATGGTTGAGTTAAAGAATTGCTTATTAAGTATTCCAATACTTTTTAAGATGTTTTTTATGTAGAAATTTTAAAAGAATTTGTTGTTATATTTAATAAATTTCCATTTATTATTTAATTTTACAATAAAATATCAGCAATTACATTTATTGAATCCATAATAATATAGTTATTCGTTTATTTTATTTAAATATCTTTATCATCTATTAAAATTCTTGTTTAATATTAGTAAACTCTATTTAATTCATACAATTCATTAATGTATTTTGCTATCTCAATTGTTTCTTCTAATAAAGTTAATTTTTTAAATTCTTATAATGTATGCTCATATTTATAATGCTCAATTAAATGTTAATCTGCCAATAATTATTTTATAGAACTTAATCTATCTTTTTATAAAGATAATTCATTTTAAATATCATAAGGTTTCCAACTAATATGATTTTTTGATAAAGTTTTTAGAGTTACCAATTGTTTTTGTGTAACACATTCGCATCTAGAAAAATATTCAATTTATTTTTATAGAATTGTTGATATTTTTTAAGAAAATTCATTTTCTTCAAATTATAAACTTGCTGCATAAATTAAAGCTTCTGTTATAGATCTTGAATTCAAGAGTAACTCAGCTAGATGTCCTTATATATATGTAAAATTTAATGAAGTTGTGTAATTACTTATACCATAAAGATTATCTTTTACTTAAACCATTAATTAAATAATTTCATTACCTGTTAATTTAGTTTCAAATATATTACTATACTAATAATCAAATAAAATAATTCCTTTTTAAATTGTATTAATTGAATAATCAAAATTTAGATCTGAATTATTAAAATAAAGTACTAATCTATATTATAATGGAATATTATCATCTTAACAATCGGTTACTTTTATTGAAAAATTTGAAATTGTAGATGCATTCTATGAATCAAGATTTATCCTGCATTTTAAAGGTGGGATATTAATATTTAATGGTATAGTAACTTGAGATGGCAAAAAGTAATCAGGATTATGAATGTTTATCTTTAATGTCATATGGTTTGTTAATTCATCAATAGCAAAATAATGCCAAAGACTTATTTATAATTCTAAATAATTGAATCTAAAATGCTTTATTAATAAGTCAGAATTAGATAATATTCCGGTATATAATAGTAAATCAGGATTTTAAACTATTTCTAGATATTTGAATTTAAATAGTAGTTAATCATAATAATTGATGTATCCATCAGAAATTTTCGGATAAGACTCATATTCAATTTTAGGAACATTTGTTTCAACAATAGTAATTGATACAGATTATTGCAAATCTAAGAAGCTAGCTGTAAATTTATAAACTGAAAAAGGATTTAATGTGTAAGGCTAGAGAGTTAGATTTTATGAATCAGATAAAATCAATTAGGTCTGATTTAAAGTTTGACATTCAGAATTTTAAGTAATATCAAAGCAATCCCATTTCAATAAAGGGTTTTTTTAATCTAGATTTTTCACTTCCCCATGTATCACTAATTTTTATGAATAGCTCAAATAGTTTGTTTCAGTCAATAGTTATAAAGAAGGTCCTTCGTTTTCTATTAGAATCTAATAATTATCTTCTAACTATAGGTTTTCTTGATAAAAAACTTTAATTTTTAACTATTAAAGACCTGGATTGAGCAAATAAGGTTCTATCTAATAAATATAATATTCACCCTAATTTATTTCAACTTATTTATTAAGAGTGCCAATTATAATTGATATATTAAATTTATCATCATTTTTAATTAATTCTTAACATTAATAGACTTATATAAAAATTTGTATTAATTAAGAATTTAAATATTTATTTTTTTGTGTTTGGACATTTAATTGCAAATTGTTTTTTAATTATTTAATTGTAATAAAGCTGCTACCTTAAATACCTAAGAAATTTTGATATTTTAATTCTAATAAAATTTCATTTTTCATTTCTAATATATTGTAAAGGAATTCAAATTTATTTGTTTAATTATAATTCTTAAATTAATTTGTTAGATTATCTAGAAGTTGAATAATTTTTGGATCTTATTATAAGGCCCTAATCAATTTCCATTCTATAAAAGTTATTTGATTACTTCCAAAATTATAGGTTTAGATTTAATAGATTGTATCTGGATTATAATTATTATAGCAAGTTGACAACTCTACAGAATTTTTTGAAAATATTATTAAAGGAGCTTCTAAATCTGAACTATATTCTAAAATATTATTCAAAAATTAAGATACTGATTGTTAACATTATAATAATTTAATTTTATTTGGTTTTAAGTTAATAGACAATCCAAAATAAATAGTTGCATTTTAGCCTAATAGAATTTCAATAGAATATGAATTAACTAAACAAATAGGGTTAATACCAAAATAATGAAGTGTAGATTCTTCAAATATTCCTGGACAATAAGAGTTAATTGTTTATATTTGTTTTCCAAATTTTATTATTAATTTTTTGATATTACTAGTTATTTTGATTTCTAAATTAACAATAGAACAATCTAAATTTATATATATTTCATACCTGTGCACCAAATATAACTATCATTCTAATCAGAGTCATTAGGACATTTACATAATGGAGGATTTAATCGATTGCCTGAACAAGTTAAACAATTATTTCTTTAAATTTCACAAGAAGAACAATTAAAATTACATGGTTAACATTATTTGGTATCACTTTCAAAATATCCTTATAATATTATAAGGATATAATATACCTGTCTGACATATACAAAATGGAGCATTTATTCTTCCTATTGTACATGTTAAACAATTTTATGGAGCATTACAAGTTTCACAATTGTATTAGCAATCCTAACAAGTATTATTGTAAATAAATTAATTTGACATACAAGTTTAACATTCATTATTTTCACTCAAAACATAATTATTATAGCATGATAAGCATTAAGATTTTTCATTTCCAAAACAAGACAAACAACTTGGATCACATTTCTTACATATTCCACTATCATAATAAAAACCTGTATTGCAATTCATACAATTAGGCAATATTATTAAATTAGTTTCCAATTTACATTAAGTACATATATTGTCATCAAGACATGATTCACATTCTTATCTACATTTTTAACATTAATAGTTTATAGTATCATCATAATAACCCATTTGACAGGTACAATCACTATTTCTAAAATTAGTAGAATCACAAAGTGCACAAAAATTATGAATTAATTAATAAGGAGCTTTACATGCAGTGCAATAAGTGTTTATACAGATATCGCAATTATTATCACAATAATCGATTAAAATATATATATTACTTAATGCTAAACTGGCTTAATAAGCAGATGTAGATAATGTTGTTTAAAAAGTTATTTAAGCTGAATTTGATGTATGTACAACATTTAAAAAAATGTCTTCAATATAATCATTATAGCTTTAGTAAAATAAATTATTAATTGCCTTTTATGATTAATAGGGGATATCATATATGATATTATTATCTAATTTAACAATAAAATGCTCATCAGTCCAATTATCAATGAACCAAGTTGTTAAATATATTCTTATTTTATTATGTGAAGGGAGTCCATAATAACCAATATTAAAATATCCATCCCCCCAAACTCCAAACCCTCCTAATAAATATTAATTATTGTAAGTAGAAAATATTTATCCTGTCAATTTTGATAATAAAGGATTAAAAGTAAAGGTAAACTAATTAATTTAATTTTCAAGATCTATCTCTAAACTATCAAAATATTTGCCTATAAATTCAGAACCAAATTATGATTAATCAGAATAATCAACACAAACATCATTTTATAAAGAACTACCTTTTGGACAACTATTGACACAAGATCCATTATATAATATATAACCATTTTCACAATTTCTACATTATTTTCCTTTACAATCTAAACAATTTAATGAACAATTTAATCTGCATTCTTAGCCCTATGTAATATAATATTAGGGGCATGTTTAAATGCATTAATAATTAAAAGAATAATATCCGTTTTCACAGTTGCATCTGCCATTTTACGCCATTCCTTATGGACATGTTAAACAATTATGTTTATCTGGACCGTTGCAAGTAAGACAAGTAAAATGACATAAGGATGGAGTGATAACAATGTTTTTCACTAATAATTTCTCACAAGTTGTGTATGTTGATAATTAAGTGCACTAAAAACTAGATTAAATTTCTAAAGTTGGACTTAGATTTTGATTATTAATCTTCTACCTTATAGTGATTAATTATTGGTTATACACAAATGTACTAGTATAATTTAAATACTTACAAAAATGCATTTGTTTGGCAATAATTACTAGGAGTATTGAAATTAGAAGAGCTAATAGATGAATCAGAATAAATAGTTTATGAATCTAGTAATATATTAACATAGTTGGATATTCCTGACCAATATTCTGTAAATAAAAGATCTATTGTAATATATAATGAATAATGAGGTTCAAGATCGGTAATTGTTTTTTTAATATTCATTTCAACCTTACCAAGAAAAGGTCCTATTAATTATCCATTGTCACAAGATAATAATTAATTAAATGGAGAAGAATCTTACTTTTCCCATTATAAATTTGATGATGAAGTGCCTTCCATAAGTTCCGCTATAGGAAAACTGTTCGTAACTATTATCAACAAAACTAACAAATGCAGCATTTTATTAAATATTTATTAATATCAGATTTATCAACAATTAAATGAAGCAGAGAGATAATTCTTTATCCAAAAAAAGATTCTAATAAATAAAATATATCAATAATAATTCTTAACTTAGCCTAAACAATTACAGAATAGACTAGTTTTGAAATAATTTTTTATTAGAAACTAGGCAAACTGTTATCTATTATCATTGTAAGTCAAATATTAATCGTATTCTTCTTAGATAATTTTTTTGAAATTTCTTGAAAAATTAAAATCAGTAATAAAATTTTCGGAGAGACTATAAACAAGGACAAAATGGTATGAAGATACTCTTATATAATATAATACTTTAGACTATTCAGTTATTTAAATAGTTAATATTTGAGTATAATTTAACAATTTGGAGTAAAATTCAATTCAATAATTATTTATTATTATTGAAATCAATTTAACATTTTGATAAATTTAGAACGAATACTTTTCTTAATAATGAATTATTCCTTTCACTATTATTGATTTAATTGAGAGAGACTTGTGATCCAAATCATATAGTTTTTGTTAATATTTATAATTCTTTATTAAATATTTTCTATATTTTTTTAGAATAGAAATATAAGATTATATAACCTATCTTTATCATAGTATTCATATATGTCCTTCCTTATATGAGCTTTGATTTTATACATTTTTTCGATCTATGGATTTTTTTATTTTAGAGCAATCTTTAATTTCTTAAAGTATTTAAAACAAATAAACTCAAGATAATTCCTGACTAATTTTTATTTGTAAAAAATGTCATTATAATTGTAGGTAAGCTTTCGAAAATCCTTTCATTAGGAAAAAAAATTTCAGTTAAAAATTTTCATATATACTAATGAAAATTATTTTTGATTTCATGTTCTACTTTAAAATGAGTAATTAATTTATTATCTTATCATGAAATTTATAAACAAATATCATGAACCATGAATTTTTTATTATCATTCTAGAAATGAAAAAAAAATTCCCAAAAATTAATGATATAAAGCACTTTTTAAAATTTTAGTATTCTTAAAATAAATAAAATTTTGTCTTTCTTTTTTGTTTAATGTCCCTTTTGGTCTAATATTCTTATTATAAAATTTTAAATTTTTATTCAAAAATTCTCATTGATCAATCAAATATTTATCATTTAATCTATGAATCCTTCTTCAATAACATCAATGTAATTAGTCTAATTTAATGAATTCTTAATAAAATTCATTATAGTTTGTGATTATTATTTATATTAAGTTTAATTTTGAGTTTCTAATTTAATAGGAAAACAAATTTATTGATGTTTCTTAAAAAAAATATTGATTAATAATAGTAAATTAAGAGAAAATGCAGTACTAAAATTTTAGAAACAATTAACGATTAATCTAAAATTAGTGATATTAACTAAAAAAAATACTAAATCAGCTAAATTATCTTTCAATTCTTAGAATTCTTACGTTTTCCTTAATTATCGAAATTGTTTATTTTTATTCTTTTTTACAAAGATTATGTATGATGTGTTTATAAAGTATGGAATCGGAGTTTTCATCATTAGAAATTAATATTAAGCTAATTGAATATATTTTTAATATTTTTATTCACAATTATTTACAAAATTTAATTTAATTGAACTTATTGATAGTATTAATTATTGTTTATATTAATTAATATTTATGTTATATATTTTTGGAAGCTTACTCATATCTCATTTAGTCACTTGTATAGTACTCACATTTTATCAACTTAATGATTCAAGATTAATTAATACTATAATGCTTAGCTTTTAGTTCTTGATGCTTGCTATTCATTTTATATAAAAAATTAAATAAATTTAGAATGAAAAAATTTAGTTAAGTGTTAAAGTTTGCATAAAAATTAGTTTATTAATAATAATTTTTTAAAGAAAACAAAATTTAATATAGAGTTTTCTAGCTGGTTCATATATGCAATATTTATTGAAAAAACAATCAATTATTTTAAAATTGATAGATGCTTTAATATGCATGTTTTATTTCATAATGTGGGGAGAGACAAATGAGAATACTATAACTGGTACTTTGCTTTCACTTTTTATGGTGTTAAATATTTGTATGAAATATTACATTTAAAATAAAAAAGAAAAGGAAAGTGGAGGATAGATTTCAACTTCAAAGCTGCCTTCTCCAGGATTAATAAAAAATTAAACCTCACCAAATTATTCAAGAAAAGCTAGTTTACATGAGTATTAATCAGAACCATCATAAGATCTTTAAATAAATGATTTTGGATGCATGGATTAATATTAAAAAATATTCAATATGTTCCCAGATGGTATTATAATGGTAAATATGAAAAAATAAGTTATATTCATTAATAAACATTTAAAAAAGATGATGGGAGGTATGAACAAGAAGGCAGCCTTTTATAATCTTTTATAAATGAAAAATGTTCAATAATAAATTAATGAATTAGAAAGGATTAACTCATTATTTTAAGAACAATAAATCATTCTAAATGAATAAGAATTTGATAATAAAACTTATTTTAAAAAAAGCACTTTTGATGAATCTCGATTTGATGATTAATCAGAATTAAAATCATCATATTCGTTTTAATAATTCGAAACTGTTAAAAAATTACTTGATCATTTAATTGAAAATCCAAAAGAAAAAAATGGAGTTATCAAAATGTTATGTTAATTTCCTTAAAATGAGAAATCACTATTTTAAGTAAGTTTTAAAAGATTTGAAAATAAAAAATCTGAATTTATCTTATTGATTGTAACTGATATGACTTCAATGAATCTAGTAACTTTTCTATAAAGAGTTATTACAGATAAATCTAATTTCTTAAGTACAGTTGTACATGAATTTAGAACTCCACTTTAATCGATTAAGTTGATGGTCTAATAAATTTAACCCATGTGTAGTGAAGAAATGGTTTAAAAGTATTTATTGCCTATGCTAAGTTAATTAGATTGTTTTACTAATTTAATCCAAGATTTGTTAGATGTATCAGTATTAAATGTAGGAAAATTTAAATTAGATATACAATAATTAAATCTACATCATTTGATAACAGAAACCTACAGTATTATGGTTGTTTAAGCATATGCTAAGAATAATGATTTAGTAATCAATCTCTAAGGAATTCCTGAGAAAATATGCTCAGATCCTTACAAGATACGATAAATCTTAATTAATTTATTAGGGAATGCTGTCAAATTTACGTATAATGGAATTATTACAATTTCAGGTAGATCAATTAATAAATCAGTAGAAATAACAGTATCTGACACAGGTTTAGGTATAACTGCAGCAAATCAAAACAAATTATTCACTGCTTTTGGAAAGTTGGATGATCCAACCAATTCAAATCCATAAGGAATAGGATTAGGATTGATGATAAGTAATGTTTTAGCAAGAAAGTTATCTTATGATTAAAAAGGTTTATCAGCTGTGTCAGAAGGAGAAGGCAAAGGATCTAAGTTTTCGTTTTAGGTTTATGATCACTCCTTTAATGAAGATAAATAAAAGTATTAATAGGAATCAGTAGTTCGTTAATAAAGAGAATATTTTTAAGCTCCATTAAATTAAATAAAATAATGTGATAGCTTTAGAATGAGTGGATTAGAATTAAGTTAATATTCTAGATGCTAATGTCCTGAAATCTTAATTGTTGATGATTAGCCTTTCATTCTATAAATGCTTAAGATTTAACTTGAATCATCAGGTTATAGAGTTAATTTAGCATTTAGTGGATTTGAATGTATTAAAAAAATTGAGTAATTTTAACATGGACCTAGTTGTGCATGTAAAAATTACAAAATTGTGATTCTTGATATTGATTTGCCTAACTTAAATGGAATTGAAACTTGTAAAAGATTAATTAGTATGGGATTTAATGGTTATATTTTGGGACATAGTGGCTATTCAGGTGGTTAAGAAGAAGAAGAATGTTTGAAAGCTGGAATGGTTGGATACTTCGTTAAGCCTTTAGACATTGCCAAATTGCAATAATGGTTAGAATAAAATAGAATTATGCTTTGATTTATTTATTGTATATTAAAATGCTCACTAAAAATAAAAGGTCACGAAAAATCATGAAAAATTAAAAAAAATGGAAATATGTTCCAATTACATATAATTTATCAGATATTAAAGGAAAGAGATCATCAAAACCGTATAAATTCAAAGTTTAAGATCTATGGTCTTTATTTACTCACCATAATATTGCTGAATTATTACATGACAAACCTTTAGACATAATAGTTTCTACATCTAACTCATTCACAGGCAATACAATATTTTAAGAGACAATGACATATCAAGAATTTTCAAATTACAAGGGACCACTTACATTGTATTTGGCATAAATCTAATTAGATTTACCTTGCCCAAAATAATTGAATGATTCTGGCAATGTATTTTTATGGTGTTCAAAAGGATTTACAGATAGTGGCTGGCATTATGATAGTTATGAAAATTATTTGGGTGTAGTTGAAGGTACTAAAATTGTTTACTTGAGAAATAAGTGTATAAATTGGTCTTAGTTTGAATCAGTTTGTTCTGAACAATATAATCATCTAAAAAAAGGATAAAAATTATTATCCAAATTTGTTATTCTCCAAAAAAACGAAATGCTTTATATTCCTTAAGGAATGCTACATCGGTAATTAATTTAATTTATATTTAGAGTAATTTCATATGATTCAACAATAGGAATAAATGTTTGGATGGAGAGTATTACTTAATCTAAATTAAAAGTTAATCATTATTAGTTAAGATATATTTTAAATGAAATTATTACTAAAGATGTGAAAAAATTCATAATAGAATAGGCAAGATTTCGATTAAAAACAATACATATTGACTAATACAAGGAAGATATTTTGAATAGCTTTTCTAATTTTTCGAATATGCATTCATTACATAGAAATTAAAAATAAAAACCTCTAAATTAGTTGATTGGCATTTATATTTGTATTTTGGCAAACATGAATCATAAATATATGATACAATTTATGCTTATAATTGAAGAAATAGATTCACTAACAATTTTCTAGAAATTACCATATACTTATTAAGCTATAATTGCATTAAAATTAGATGAATTTTCAGAATCTATTGAATAGATTGAATTTAGAGAAAAAATATATGCATTACTTTAGATTCATGGGAATCTAATTGAGAGTTTATAGGCAAGTAAAAATAAATTAAAATATTAAATTGCTTAACAAATAATTTCTAACCATTTTAGAATTTGAAATAAATTTATAACAACATTTATTTTATAATAAGAGAATAGTCATTTATAAATAATATTCTTTCATTTTAAATTAAAATATGTAATTCATTGACATAAAATGATAAATAATACTATAATTTAAAATAAAGTATAATATAATCAGACAGAAGATTTTCTTGCAGTGCTTCTCAAAGTTATATTATTTTTCATTATAGAAGATGTTCGAGAAGATTTCATTGTAGTAAATTCTGCATATTTTGGTAAAGAACTTCTTTAGGTTAAACAGAAACTAATTTTTTATTATTCCTTATTTCCTCTATGATCTCTTTCAGTAAGTCTTTAGGATATTTCACAAGATGCTTGTCTAATAATATTAGTAATAGATCTATTTTTTTATTTTATTTTTAATCTTCTGCTTGTTTAAGTAAATTTCAATTTAATTTGTGTAAATTTAAGATAGCAATTCAAACAAACAAGTATTTCTTTATTTAAAAAGGCTGAATTTTCTTTCATTTCTGCAAATTCCTAAATATAATGGTAATTTTTACACTATATGACAAGGAAGGGAAAAGCTTCTTGATAATATCGGGTATTAATTTAGTTGTGTTAGCTATATAGTTTTCAGGATTATCTTCAGTTTTTTGATGTTGATGATCTGCTCTTTTAACTTAGGTTGAGTAAGGTTTAATGTCCATCCTATTATGTTCTTCTGATGTAATTAATCGTTAATATTTAATGGGATGTAAATCTTCAGTTTAACAAAATTATTGGCATGATAGACATTAGATGTCCATTATCAATTTAATAGGTTTTTATTTGTTTGTAGTAATAGTATTTTTAACATTTTCAGGTCTGAGTAATTGTCCAAATTAAATAGGATAAGGACATTCATCATTAGATCTTAAGGATGTGCAATATAAAATATTAATTCTTTGTAGATAATCAACTTTACAATAGAAAACAGCTCTATTTACTCTAAATTTTTCATAAGTGAGAATTCCAATTTTTGTGGAGATATAATTGATAATTCTTTGAATTTAATTTGTTATTACTTTAGATTTAACAGGATATGCTTTAGAATAAGATTCTGAACTATTAAATGTTGAACATTTTTCATAAATATCAAATTTAGAAGAGTTTAATTCAATATTATTAACTCTTTAACTTAAGAGTAAAATATTTTAACTCCATATAGCTTAGATTACATTTTCTTTTGGTAATACAGGTTTAGTAAATTTTTACAAAATTCCATTTCTATGAATATCTGAATTATGTATGAAATATTTAAATTGTTCTTGATTTAAGTAGAGTATTGAGGTTCTGCAATCAATATTGAGTTAATCTTATAGAAATTCCCCTCTAGATTCTTAAGTATGATAAAATTCTCTTTTTGGTTTACAACTGATGAAATAAGCACAAACATCGTTCTCACAATCTTTAAGGAATGCAGTTTCTATATTTGATAGAGTTCTATTTTCAAGTTTTTTAACAAGGATTTAATTGTTATGAGTGAAATACCATGCCTGAATAAATTTATGTATAAAAAACTTGAATGACTCCTAATCTATAGATAAGAGTATCTGGGAGATGGAATTCAACTTTATTTTGGATAATGGAGTCATTTTGAAGCCATAGATAATAATAGAATGTTTCAATAGCTCCTTCTTATATATGCATAAATGTTAAAATTAAATTTATGTTTGATTCTGCTGTTCCTGGATTGAGAGCTAAAAGAATTCAGGTATTCATCTGTTGCTTTATGCAATATGCTATGTTACATTCATGTAGGTCAACATGGAGTTTCACAAGTGGAATATTAGCAAAATAAGATGATCATGAACATGATGATGAAAAAATTGATGATTTTGATAAAAAATATTTAGGATATGTAAACTTTTCATTCCTTTTTGTTTATGGATCTTCAATGCTTTTGTATATTAAATAATTTACTTAGCCTTGGTCAAATTGGAGATAGAATAGGTCCAAAACTTTTTATGTTATGCGGAACATTTTCTACAGGAATCATATAATTTATGATAGCTGCATTATTGCCAGTTGAGAAACATAATCGATGGTTATTGCTTGTTCTTTAAATATTAAATGGTATTTCTTAAGCTCCAGCATGGCCAGGATTGATGGCTATAATGAATAATTGGCAGAGTAAACCAAATAAAATGATAGTTATGGGTTATTTTGCAGCATGCACAAATGTTGGTAATATCTTAGGAGACTTATTTGCTGCTCTCTTAATTGAATAACTAGGTATGAGTGTTATGGCACCCATATATGTTTCTGCAGTTGGCGTTTTAATAATGTCAGTCATCAACATTTTTATGATTGAGGCTAGTTCTGCTAAAGAATACATAGCTTAATTTAAAAATCCCTTAACAAAATCATTAGTCTATAAATAGGCTCATGATGAATATATGAGTAGAGCTGCATCAGTAGTTTCTGTCTCATAAGAATCATTTATCACTGATTTAAGTTAAACACTTTTGACAGTCGATAGAGACTCTCAGATGAATCCACATGTACCTCCTAAACCTAAGAAGAATAAAAAAGATAGTATCAATATGATTTCAGCTTGGAAATTACCTAACGTTGCTTTGTATGCATTCGCGTTTGGTTGTATTAAGGCTGTTTTCTACATTCTTGCATTTTGGCTACCTTCATATTTGAAGGGAGAAAATCTAGAAGGAGTGGCATGGATTACTTAAATGATTGAATGGGGTACAATTCCAGGGGGCATTTTGATATGGTAATTATATCATCATTATTTTAGTTATGCAGGAGTTTATTGGAATCTAAGGGCAAGTCTTATTGTTCCTTCATTATGGATTGGAACAGTGGTTATGGTCAGCATCAACTTTTTATCAAAATTAGAATAACCTTATGCTCTCTATTATATTTTAGTATTTCTTACAGGATTAATGATTGGTGGTGTATATAATAATGTTTCAGGTGCTATAGTGATTGAATTAAGTAATATGAAAGAATTAAAGGGTACTATCATAATTTATAATTTAAAGGAAATAAGAAATCTACCGCTACCGTTACTTCAGTTGTCATGGGATATGGTGCTGTGTTTGCAGCCATAAATCAATTGATTGTACCATATTTAGAATCAATACTTTTTTTATACTGCAGTCTCAATGCAATTGTGGCTGGTTGCTTCCTTATTCCATTAATTATTAACGAATATAAAAGATACAAGGAACAGAAAATATAAGTTAGCGATACAAAATGATATCAAATTAAATGTTAATTAAATTCATTCATCTAATGTTTCTAAATATTATTAAATATTTTATGAAGTAATGGTTGATAGAATATCTTAAACAAAAATAGATAATTACTATAATTTTTCTATAATTAATAAATATTTATTTTAAAACAATTGGCTTAAGGTTTAAGATTATATCCTAATTTTGGGCTATTTTAAAAATTTTTCGATTAATCGTAGTAAATGTCTATTCAGGAAATGTAATTAATAATGCCTTATTTAAATTGCGGAAATTTTAATGTTTCCTTATTGAATATAGAAATTAATGAATAATTGAGACATTTATATATATAACAATATCAATCATTCCATCCTTTTATACTTCTCCTAAGATCTGCCTCTCTAATCTAATGAACTTTATGTTCTTGTTTCTAAAAAAAATAAATATAATTTTTACTTAAAGTGACATTATATTTATTTTATTCATCTGCAATATTTTTGAATGGAGAGTCTAATCCAAAGTAAGTTTTTAGATTTGTTCTATTACTTAATGGAGCATTAGTCTTTAAAAACAATAATTCTTCATGTAGAGCTTTATTAGTTTATTGAAGATTTCCAATTTATACTTGTAATTAAGTTATCAATGCTTTTTATTGTTAATTTTCATATTATAGATTTTAATATCCTTAAAAACTCTCAGATTATTGAAATTATTTAATACTTTCATCTTTTTATTTAAGTTATTATCCACATTATTATAATTAATTGTAATAATCAGTTAATTATTACTAGATAATAGACATATCTGAATGTAATTTCTCTTTCTCTAAATTTACATTTTATTTTTCCTTCAATAACATTTATTTTTCTTTTGAATTTAAATCTCTAGTTTTTGTTAATTCACTAGTTAATCGAATTTTATCTTTTTCGAGAATATCTATCTTTTTTTATAGGGATTCAAAACTTTTTCCTTATGATAATGAAGAATGATGTGCTTTTTCTTTTAATAAAGATTCGTATTTTTCAATTTCTTTCATATGATCTTAATTCTTTTAATTTAATGTTTTAGTTAACTATTCTAATTAAACTAACCTATCTTCAAGTAATTTTGTCAATTTGATATTGCTTTCAGATAATTATTTAATTTTTTAATTTTCATTTATAATTTTAATACCTGATTTTTCTAAATAATTCTCTTAATAACCTTATTTAAACTCTAAGAATTAATTTTCTTTGTTTTCAAACTTTATTTTAAGCATATCATTTTCATTTTATAGTTAAGTAATTAGATTTGCCTATTTTGTTATTTAATTTTAATATTAAGTAGTTTTAATTGAGAATTCCTTTTTTAATGTGTTAAATCTCATTAATGTATTTTATAGTTCTTCTTCGAGAGATTTAATTTATTATTAAGTGACCATTTCACCTGTGATTTCACAACTCTTTCTGCGTCCATTCTTTACTGTCTTTTAACCATTTTATGACATTCTCTCAAAATCATTTTTAATGAGACTTAATTCCTTCATTAAGGATTCATTTTATTTATGAAGTTTCTCATTCTCACTCATGAGTCCAACTAAATGATTTGAATCTCTTCTTCCTTCTATACTTTATTATGATGATGTTCTCTTCATCTAACAGTTAATAAAATAATGAAAATTTTAATTATTTATGTGGCCTCAATAGCGGTATTCTATTTTGTTGATAAATCCTTGGATCTCCAATTTATTGAATCAGACAAACTTAATCGTTAATGTGAGACAAAAGTTGATAATCAAAATTAAAGTATACTCTGTTGTGGGTATATATGGGAATCTAATGAAACTATGGTCACATTCTATTTTCGTTCACAAACCCATTTACAACACATACCTGATATTGTCATTTATTATTAATAATTTCCTGCAGAGTAATAACTAAATATGACTGAATTAATATCGGTTGACACTAATAATTCATTTCCTATAGTGAATGAAAATTAAGTAGGAATTGAGGAATTGAGTAAACATCATTTAAAAGCTTTACCTTATTCATTCAAATCAGGAGATACAGATGGAAATGAAAATTATTTAATGACACCTGAATTAATAAAAGTTTCAGCTTATGTTATTTTTGTCAAAGGTTTAGACATAGAATTAGAGGCGTATTTCAAAAATAATTTAAAATATTTAGAAGATTCATTTGTTACATTCTTATGTTTTGTAATTTTAGCATTGGCAATTAAAATGATCAATGAGGATGAAGATAATCTTCTTCCTTTAGGAAAATATATAAAAGAAAATCAACATCATATGCTTCTAATGATAATTTTAATTGCTCAACCACTTAGACCCTTGTGTTATTTCTCAGAATTTGAAGCTGTAGAATGGTTAATCGGATAGACATGTTATGCTATTGGAGAATTCTTATTTTTAAGATATTTCTTATAAATTCTTTCCTTCCTTAAAGGTTAGGATAATAATACAAATAAAGGTAGAAATACTATTATAACAATCTTTGTCATTATTCCTATTAGTATAGATAGATGGTTAATTGCCTTTGATAGTTAATCGTTCGTTATAAAGGACTTAGAAAATTAAGTTGAAAACATTCATACAATTATGATTATTTGTTGGTTATGTTTCTTAGTCTATTCGGGTATATTTGCTTATGAAGTCATGATTAGTTTACATTCCAATTTAATTAGTAAATTCTAATCTTTTATTTATTAGGACTTGACTTATTTATAATTGACATCATCTTTTTCATTGTCTATTCATTCTAAAAGAGTTAATTTTACTTATATTATGAAAGATTTGATCATCATTTATTTAATCCAATAAATATGTTGATGATGGTATCCTATATAGCTATTCTATTAATAATTGATTTAAGGAAAGAAAGTGAAAAAAGTAATGAATTATAACCTATACGACATCGAATCAATTAAGATGAAGAACATGGAGATAATCTTGATTTTACAATTGCTGAATATTACAAAGAAAAAGCAAATGATGATCAAGCTTTAATTTGATTGAATTCAATATAAAAATTTTATGTATTTATTCAATTTAAAAATTACTTGTGTTTTAACTAATTGTCTAAAATAATAAATATATTAATTATGCTGCTTATAAGCAAAATATCTAGATTATGCCATATACCTATATACGGTTGTAAATTTGTACTCAAAAAAGACTGGAAGCTCATAAAGGATGATACTAATTGGGCTACTTATATGGATGATCTTAATATCAATTCAGAGACCTTTTATCACTCAAGCAGCAAAGATTTACTTAAAGCAGTCAGAGATAATCCTGAGAATGAATTTTATGCAAAATCAATAGGGCAACTTCTATATCATATGGGAAAAGATGGTGTTTATGATGAAGTTGTTATTAAAAAGATAGAAAAATGTCTTTACAAATTTAAAGGTGAATTCCCTTCAAGATTAGCATTTGGAGCTTTATATGGATTTTTATCCCTTTCTATTGATAATTAATATTTACATGATTTCTTTGATGCTGAATTTCGTATGCATCAAAAATCTAAAAGAAAATGGTTTGAAGCAATTGAATTAGTTGAAGCATGTGGGAAAAATAAAAATTTATCAAGAAAATATCTATTTGATTTGATGAAGTCATAATGTCATAGTATTCTTGTTAAAGAATATAAAAAAAGTCTAAAATATCAACCTGCCTAATAATTTAGATTATTGAATGCATGTATAAGTGCTAAGTATTTTGAACCTGATTTGTTTGATCCTCTTGTAAAAGATATAGTTAGATAATAAAAAATATCTAGATTACCAGATTTAATTAAATTGTTAAATATCCTAACTAAACTTCAAACTGAAGGAGATTTCCCAAGATCAATCTAAACAGAAATTGATCATCTTATTAATAGATTAAAAACAACACCTAAATTTGCATGGTTATACAATGCAGATGAAAGACGTTATAGAACAATGGAAGAATTAAAAGCTGTCAGAGAGAATGCACCTTAATAATTTATAGGAAATCATCTTTATTAACCAGAAATGTTAGAATAATATTTGAAATAAAAGGCTTTAGGAAATGATGAAGCAGTTTAAAGAGAAAAGAGATTAATTCAAGAGAAATAATTAGATGATTTATTGTATGATGAATTCATGCTCAATAAAGTTGAATAATAGAGAAATAGAGAATAATTAAAGAAAGAATAGAGAAAAGGTATGAAGGATGAAGATGGTGAAGATGAAGATGAAGAAATTGATAAAGAATTAACTGAAGAAGAAAAGAAGGATTGTAATTAATTAATAAATAAATTATTATAGTACTTACTGATTTTTAGAAGAAACACTTTGAATCTTTAGATATGGAAACTGTTAATCCAGAGGATCTTCCTAAAGAATGGTTTATGGATAATAGTTAATCATAAGATAATGAATTTGATGAGATGGATGAAAGAATTCAGTAGGCTGCTCAAGAAAAATCTCAGTAAGCTAAGAATAAAGAGTTTAAGAAAAGAAAGGGTAGAAGTGGCAAAGGAGATATTTTTGATGCAATAGAGTGAATTTTATCATGTAAAATAAAATAACTAACTAATTATTTAAATTTCAATGAGTACTGCCAGATTCAAAAAAACAGAAGTTAGAATATAAGAGATGTAAACTGAAATAGATGTTCTCATGACTTAACTCTAATCTAATTCAAAGAATATATCCTCATCTTAATCAGAACATTTGTAGATGTTGATAGAGGATATTCATTCTACTAATTTTCAAACTTAAGAACTTTCTAAAGAATCAGAGTAATTAACTGATGCTTTATATTCTCAATCAGATCATGATGTAACATTGGCATAAGCATAAATGAAAAAAATATAAGGTTCTTTGAATCAATCATTATCAAGCACAAAATAAGTAAGTTTATTTTTTGATATTTAGAATCTCTAAAATGTAGAGAGAGAAATAGAATAGATAGAAAAGGGCTTGTACACTATTTAAGAATAAAATAAAGTCTATACAGAAAGTCTTTGTAAATTTAAAGAAAATCTGAAAATGTGTGATTCTTAGGTTGTTAAAGTGCTTGATTAAAATTCATACAATAATTGGAACAAAATAAAGTAATATTTCGATATTGATATAATTTAAACTTCTGTTCCATTAGGTCTTATAATGAAACTATAATTATACATTCTTAAATTAACAGAAGTTTGTAATTCTAATTAAATTAAAAGCAAATAATAGATTAATGAAGAAGTAGCAAATCTTTTAATTGAAATTAATTCATAACATTTACTATTCTAAAACATAAACTTACTTGAATAGTATATAACAGTAGTTTTAAAATCTAATAATAAGGTTAATTTATTTATATTCATTTAAAAATGCTTAAATTCTATGCATTTTAATTTCTGTTAATTAGCATAAATTTTTAATTAACACAATATATCTTATAAGATATAATAATCCATTTCATAAGAAATAAGCATTAAAAATCATTCTATAAAATAATTGTAAATGAAGAAATCATAATTGATTATTGAAATGGAGAAATACAAAAAATAAAATAAAGATTTAATTGCTTAACTTACCCTTTTGGAGAAACAGTTAGAAAAATAAATAGAAGCTGAAACTCAACATCTTTTATCTATGTATATGAGAGATAAAGAATAGAGTATAAATGAAATTAAAAAGAAATATGGTAAAAAGTATTTTGATGGCATGCTCTAAGATGTAAAGCAAGAGTTTAAGAAAATTTGTCTTACTTAATAAGTATAATATGCAAATAGTATTGAATAAGCTTTCTTAAGAGTAGATATTATTAATACATAGTTAATGAATAATAAAAAAAAAGCATAATAATTAATTTAATAATACTCATAATAAAAATTTAAAAAAGCTAGCAGTTTAATTATTTAATTAAATGGAATTGATAAAAGAGAATATTTATTAGAATTACAATAATGCAAGATATCACTTTTGCAAATAGAAAATAAAGTAGAGAGAAAAATAATTGTCTAAGATTTAGATGAATTAATATTACAAATTTAATATTAAATAAATGATATCAAATTAAGAATCTAAGCTAGCAATGTTCCTTAAAAAAATAGAAGTGATTCTATTGACACATAAAGAAAGACTAATAGAATTATTGAACATCATAGATCATAATCATAAACTCCTATTCAATCTCCATAAGAAAATGCTTCTTAAATTAAATTATAACTTTTAAATATAAATTTGCCAATCAAAAATCCATTAGATATGTTTGATTCCAGTGATGATCCAATTACATCAAATAATAGTCATATGTAATTAAGCTTTTGTGAAAATTAGAGTAACAAAAGTAAAGATTAAGAAAAGTTGAGTAAAACTATTTTAGTCTAATATAATTTAAGTAATATAAATACTCAATAATCAAATAATACTGATAGTCTTACTAATTCCAGAAATGATGAAAATTAAAATAATATAAACAATTAGTAAAATTTACATCAATCAAATCCATAAAAGAAACCATTATTAAAGGAAGTCAAAAATATTATGAATAATTCAGAATAAATTTAAAATAGTTTGAAATCAAGTAGAACAAAAAAAGATATTTAATAAAAATAGAATTTTAACAGTCATAAAAATAAGTTGAATATTTTAATTTATTTAAAAACATAAGAATCAGATCTTGCCTATGATCCTATTTTAAATTATGAACATGATCCATTTATATTTGGATATAGGCTATTTAAGATAGATGATTAATTAAATGTAAAATAATTGAAAATATAAATAGATATATAAATCTTTAGAGGAAAGAATCAATCTACAAAATTTTGATAATTTAGATGATCTTTTAAATCAATTCAATATTAAACAAACTTAATTAGAGAATATAAAAGAAATTGAAATTGTAAATATAATTATATATCATTTTAGAATAATTGTAGTATGACAGCATTAAAATTTTAAAATATATATGAATCTACACTTAGACATGCTTGTGTAGACAGTTTAGCTCTAAGACATTTGAGAGTTCGCTTTTTTCCTTTTATTTTTGTTGGAAATTAGCAATCCCATGCTGGGTTGGCTGTCAAAAAAGATGATATACTGTCCTTATAGAAGCTATTCTCAAAATGATAATACTGAAATTAAATCTCAAAAATTCATTATCATTATAAATTATAAACAAAGTTAAGAATTAAATCATTTATAATAATTTTTATAAAGAAATTTGGGTGATAATTTGTTAGGAAAGGTTTCCTTAACTGATTTACTTAATTCAGGAGTCTTAGATTACTTTTTCATTGCTCTTTCTTATTTAATTTAAGAAAATTCTGATATTAATTTATCAAGTATAGCTTAATTTGTTTCTTATTTCATAGAGGCTCTACTTGGAGGAAGTTATTTCTTAAAAAATTTAGTACCTAAAATATTTGGACTTTATAATTATTCAACAGGCTCAGTTCTTCTTTATTTAGAATTAGAATTCTCCATCCATTCTTCAATTGATTCTTCTGTAATTTTAAATGTTTGAGCAGTTTTTTTTTCAGAATTATCAAAACTCTTTACTTCCTTACTGTTAGGTTAGCTTTGATGCCTCTTTTCTTTTTCAGCACTTTTTGATGTTTTTTATTCAGAACTTGATCTAGTGCTTTCATGATTTCTTTTTTTATTTTAATAATCTTTTTCAGTCAATTAGCTAATTTCTTTTAAAAAAGTATCCAAAGTACTTACTTTCCCTTCATAATGGAGATAAGCAACCTTATTCTCTTAAATATCTTTAAGGAATTATTATAATTTGAAGAGTTTACTACTATAACCTCCCATAATTTGATTAAATGGTAGAGTACCCATTTAGACAATTTTATCATAGTGATTTCTGATGTCACTTATATAGGTTGCCAATTAATGTTCAATTTATTTAGATTATACTTTCAATTGATTGGTTATCTGCACCCCAGACCAAAGAGATTATGATAAAGAACAAAGCAATTTAGATTTGCACTTGGAATATAGATTGTAGACATTACCATTTATAATTATTTTTCGATACCTCCAAAAGTCTTAACAACTTAAGTATATTAGTCATTATAAAACTTTTTAAGATTTGATTCTGTTGATAATAAAATAGAATGAACATTATCTATTTCACTTTTTGTTGATAATAATTGCTCAATAAATGAATCAGTTTACTTTTTTTTAACATTATCTAAGAATTAATGAGTCAAATACCTTCTTCTATATTTTCAATTTTATATCCTTATTAAGCTAATTGAACAGCACATTTAGTACATAATTTATCATTAGGACCTTAATCATTAAGCAAAATATATTTAGCCTATGGATCAAAATGATATATCTACTTTTTTTTAAGGATGGTGTCTGCACATAGACTGGACTCCATTGCAATTAAATTCTTAACTCTCCTTAAATTTTTAGCTAAATAGATTAGTACTCTAATGAATAGGAGTGTCAATTCCATTCCAAAGTTATATAGATGACATATATATCTAATCATCCCTTTTCATTTGAATTTTAATTAATATTTGTTATTTTATTCATTTAGGTAATCTCTCAGGATTATCAGCAATAATGTACATCATGGAACTAATAGCAAAGACATTGGAATCCATTTCATCAGGATTTAATATATTCATGGTATCACCAGCAGAGTGATGATATTTGAAATAATAATCATCATTAGGATCTTTATAGATATTTCTCATTAATGGAACACCTTTATCACCTAAAGGTTTAGTATCAACTCCAGAACTAAAGATAATTACAATTATTTACCCATCATTTTCATTGACAACTGATAAATCAGGAATATAGTTCATAATCAATTATCTAACCATTCTACTAGTTTATAGTTTTCCTGAAAAACCAAATCCTATAGCTGTCAATTGACCAACATCATTCTCAAGAGCAACTACATGATCTTCATCACCATGTTTTTTAACATAATGTTGTGCTCCATTATTTGGAAGTCCCATTTCTTCACCACTCCAAGCAATCCATCTCAAAGTTCTAAGAGGTCTGATTCCAAGATCAGCAACTACCTTAAGGGCTTCTAAAGTAACAAGGGTTCCTGCACCATCATCCATAGCCCCAGTTTAACTTCCTGTATCCCAAGAATCAAAATGACCCCCCATCAATATAATTTATTCAGGATGTTATGAACCTTTGATCTCAGCGATGATGTTATGACTTTCAGAAGCCTTCATTTCATTATTTAATTCTAAATCTACTGTTATTTTCTGTCCTCTATCTTACATTCTTTGAAGCATCTCAGCATCTTCTACTGTAATAGCAGCAGCAGGAATTTTTGTAAAATTACCAGAGTATCTCACATTTCCTGTATGTGGACTATAGATTGAAAATGAAGCAACACTTCTTAATAATACAGCAATAGCTCCATAAGCAGATGCTCTATCAGGTCCTTGTTATCTATAAAACTTCAAGTCATCATAAGTTGTCCATGGAACATTATAGCATACAATTTTTCCTAAGTATTGTATATTGAGTTTACCTTAAATTTTATTAGCTTTACCCTTCTCATCTAATTCATTCCAGTTTCTAACTACTACAACTTCTCCATCTTTTATGTTACCTGGAACAATTAAACCAAGTCCAATCATTCCTAATTTTTAAGGTCTTTTTCTTGGACTCTTTAAAATCAATTATTCACTCCCTCTTACCCAAGTTGATATTTCATCTAATTTTTCTAATCTAACTTCCACCAAACCATTTTTAGTTGCTTACCAATTTTGTATTTAATTATAAAGATAATCAACAGCTAATGCCATACTTGGTGATGCCCACATTCTAGGACCAAATGTATCAACAATATATGCTAATTTATCATAGGCTTTATGCTTATTAGGCCCAGCATTTATGGCTTATCTAATATTATCGACATTTTTTTTGATAGCATCATTTGTACAATATGCTATTGTCATGAGAAGAGCAAGAATTAATTTCATTTAAATAATTATTTAACTTGCAAAGCTGATATCATATTTCCAAATTTTGGTTACTCTTCTATGTATTGACTTTAAAATGAGTTCATTCGAGACCTTATCTTCTAAAGTTAAACTTTATTTTAACTCTGACTAAGAAGTTTGGAAGGTTATGGTAACAATTCAACAAAAGATTAATCCTTAAAAAATTAACTATGTTGATGTATCAATTAGGGAGTCTCAAATTTAGGTTTAATGCCTCCATATCCAACTGATTGATGTTTACATGAAGATTCCTTTCTAGATGTGATTTTAATTCTATTTGGTCTTGGAATTATCAAATCTAATTCTGCTTCTGAATCACTTCCACTATCATATTTTAATGCCTTGCTCATTTCTCTATTGATATTCAATTCAGGTGATTCCACCTACTCATTATAAAGATCAAGTGCACGCAATATATTTTAAGCAAGAGCATGATAATCTTCTAAACTAAAGGCTTTACCCATTTAACCATAAATGCTTGTTTCTATTGTCATTGAATTTGCAATATTCAATCTTTTCCATAAAGCCACTCTAGCTGTACCAACTCTATCAGGACTAACACCATATGAACAATCCCTCTATTAAATATTAAGGTACTTTAAATGAGAAAATTTCATTATGATGAGCTAGAATCTTTCCAAATTATCTTATTCTCATATACTCTGATACACTCTTTCCATTTAAACAACCATAAAGAAATTGATTGAATTTTTTTGAATGACCATGTAAATCTATCATAAAAGCAATATTAGCATATTTTTATATAGATTTAAAAACATAATGGACCTCTGGTTCAGTTTTTTATTTTGGATTATCCCATTTTCTAAAATTTATATATTCATATAACCTATTTAAATCTATGCCATTAAAATTACAACGAGAATTTCCTAGAAAAACACCATCTGGATTTAGCATAGGATAAATTATAAATCTATATTTTTACATACTTGAGTGTCCTTTACATAAAATACGTAAAATTTCTTAGCATATAAAAGATCCAGCAGTTTCACTTGGATGTTATCTAGCCAAAATGATTACAATTTATTATCCATTTTATTTTGGAGTCTTAATTTGCCAAATTGGTAATCCTAATGTTGTAATGCACACTGATTTTCTTTTTAATGGACATTAATCAATAAATCTTTAAAGTTTTTTGACTTGATAGGGACGAGTTAATGCAAAAAATACTATTTTTTCACTTTGTTTGAACTCATATGTGAATTCTAATGTGTATAATGAAATGTTTTATTGAAGTTAAGCTATGCCAGCATCTTCATGATGATAAAATGGATGATTTATATTTGTTCTATAATAGTACATTTCTTAGGTTTAACCAACAGTCCATTTTTCATCATCATACACATAAACATGATTGCAATCTTTAAAGAGAGTGTTTTAACGACGATTATTTAATATACGTATTTTTAGTTTCCCTTTGTTGTGCATTTTAATACCAAAGTAAAACCATTAAGTGCAACCTTAAGTATTTGTATCACTGGAAAGTAGAACATTCAATACTCCTTTTTCTTCTTGACAACATCCATGAATATTACTATTTTCAAATGAACCATAGACTATAAGCTCTTCAGATTCAAAAAAAGGCATTGGTGAATGAATGTATTGTTATTATTTGTATTAAGCTAGAATATTCTTACGTGAATTGTGATTTATGATACATGATTTTAATTTCTTTTCAAATAGCTACATAAAATCAATGTATTAATGTCCCATGTCTTTGTTATTTTTGAGTAATTTTTGGAGAGATTTCATTTTATAATATATTTTTTATAATACACTCATAATAATGAATACATATCTGGATAAAGTGGTACACGACGTTTGATCCATTCAGCACTAGTACTCATTAATCCAGTATTAGGTAATGAATCCTATTCTTATCTATGAGATGGTGAAACTACATGAATTTCAATTTAATGAGGATGCTCAATTAAATATTATTTATAGTAACGCTTAACCTCTTCAATGTCAATAGTATCAAGCAAACTTAATGCTTATTCTCTTCTGTCAAAAAGATTCTAATGTCTTTGAATTTCTCCCCAAAATCTTCCTACTTCTCTACCTAAAGAGAAATCTTTCTCTAGTAATGATACTCTTATTGATTATTTATATTCTTCAAATTACTCTCTAGTCAAATCATCCATACCAAAAGTCTTTATAAATTCTCTAAATTTAATCAATTAAAATTTAATACCTAATCCTAGTTTAAAGATATTTAGGACATTTCTCACTACTCTAAATTAAAAATTAGAAGCCTGTTATACCTCTTACATCACTTGAAGCAGAGAATACAACATATCCCAATTATTCTACAGTTCTCAATTGAGAAAAAAATGGAGTCTTAATTATATTTGAAAGTAAATCAACTATCAATTGATTTCTCACTGTTCCACTCTCTAATTAGAAATACAAAATCACACTTGAATTTGTTTCAGTTTCTGAATTTAAATATCTTGTATAATTGTATATAATTTATTCAGGGATATTAATAGATCTGATTTATAATACTTCTTCCTTTTATAATATAAGAGATTTTCTAAACAATTCCTCTGATTATTTTACCATAGTAATTGCAGTATTTTCTTAGATGTTTCCCTATATTAACCATTCAAATCTACATTTATCCATTAAATGATTCTAAAAGTAAATTAAATCTTCAAATGTTATCAATTTTATGGTCTTTAATAAATCCTCTGGATCAAAAGATCCACAATCTCTTAATAATAAATTAGATAGATTTCTTGCTTATTAATAAGGAGGTGAACGAGAAAAATTTTCTAAATCACAAATAAGTTTTGTTAATTATGTATCGTAGTTATCTTTATAATTTTCAACCTTAAAGTCTAAAACCTTTTTCAACATATCTGGTAAGAATTTATTAATTGAATCACTAAATCCAGCTAATGAATATTCAATTCCATTAGTTACTAAGCTGACTGATGGAGATAATGAAGCCACTTCTGCCTCATAAAACAATTCTCTTAAATGCATTGTGAGTAAGCTTTACCAAAGAATACCAAGTACTTCATTTTATACAGATTTTCCCATTTAATCTAAATATTGTCTCATTTTTATAAATATTTTTGGAACATTAAATTTATTGTCTTATTTAAAATAAACTGTAGATTATGTTGAATCATAAATTATTTTTGGATATTATTAATTATTAGGATTTGCCAATAAATCAGTTTAATTTGGAAGATATCTATTCAAATTAGGTAGATGAAACATTTGATTTCCATTTTGAAATAATCCAAATGATAAATCTGAAATATCATATTCAGTATTAAAATATTTCTCAAATTTTCCTAATTTCCCTTAAAATTACTAGCTTTATAGAAATACATTCAGGTTATTTCTTTTTAATTAATTAATTGTATTATTGATTAGATTTGAATCAAAATCTTCCATTAAATAAGGAGCCTTTAAGACATCTTAAACAGGATATGAATGTAATCTTGATGCTAAAGCACCAACAAAATCAAAAGGATTTTATTTTTCCAAATAATCAAATTATAAAGTTTTAATTTATTTAACTTCATTAAAAATTTATGCATTTGCTTATAAAATATTTAAATAATTGAAAACTAATTCAATTATATGTTAATACATAGTTAATCCTTTTTTTGTCAATTTGATACTGACATAAAGTTCTGAGAATTTAAATGCTTCATCAGATGTTCCACATGAAAGTTCATATGCTAGATTTTCTTTGATAAGGTAACTTAATAATGATCCTTTTCCTTCATGACCAATAAGATGAGCAATATACTTTCCTGGGCAATTACGAAAATGAGGTTATAAATAATCTATAACCCAAACTAAATCTAAATGATCTTCATCATTTATAGGTACTATTTTGATTAATTTATTTTATATGATTTTAGAACCTTCAATATCTACATCTGGTCTATTGTAATTTTTATTGGGAACATCATTAAACATATCAGTTGCCCAGTGTTCCAATTATTCAACAGATTGCTTTCCATAAATTACTAATTTCATTAAGTTGCTAGAATAATAACGAGAATGAAAATCTACTAGTTATTGTCTATCAACCTAACCAAGAGTATCTAAATTTCCAATCATAAATTAAGAATAAGAAGAATTTGATGGTGCTAATAATTTACTTACTTAAAATTTTCTCCAAAAGTCATTTTATAAATTCATATTAAATTCAGAATGAACAGCCTTCATTTCTCTTTAAATGCATGATTCTTTAAAAAGGGGATGCTTGAAGAATTAACAAAATCTATCTAATGCTCCCTCTAATTAATCATTAGCTACAGTAAAAAAATAATTAGTATTCGTTGCCGAAGTATAAGCATTAGTCATTCCAGAATGTTTTGATATAAAATGTTGATATTCAGATTCATCAGGATATTTAGTTGTTCCCATAAATAGCATATGTTCACAAAAATGAGCCAAACCTTCAGCATTTCTGGGATCCTATAATGCTCCAACTTAAACATTAAGAGCAGCTGCAGATTTCTCAGCATCCTTATCTTCAATAAGAAGACATTGCAATTTATTTGACAAATTTAAATGTTTATAGATGCGTCTGTCAACCTTTGATAATTTGATCATTATTATTTTAATAATGAACGATTGGCAATCAAATTATTCACCAAGTTTAGCTAGCACTTTTGGTCCATGGTATCCAAGTTCAGCCAAGAATAAAATGGTCAAAGCTCAACATAATTAAACTCTATTATTAGAACCTTTGGGTTAAAAATTTCATACTAGAATCTAAAGTAGAACATCTGTACCAAAAAGACGAGCTATATCAGTATAACGTAGATTACTAACTGCTCCTACTATGGATACAACAACAAAAGTACAAAAATAAAGAACTCTACCAGAACCTGTTCTTTTAAATCTAACATAAGAACCACTATATGTTAGAAGTAATAAGAATGTACAAGATATTTTAAAGAAATTGTAATACTATCGATATAATGAACGCATTTTGATATCATGATAATAGTGCCTATTTCAATTCGCGACCTCTACCTTATTTTTCTTACTCTTCAGTTATGACTTTCAATTCAGTATACTTATTTCTCTATCTTGGATAATCACGCAAAGTTCCATGTACATCTTCATCCTCAATCTCAAAATCAAGCATCTCTTCAAATACATCATTCAAACCAATTAATGCAATTATATTATTATGTCCTTCAACAATTAAATTTGAAATCTATAAACATTATTAAACAGAATTACATTAATTGTATTATATTCTTATACTTTCTTTCCTTTGTCACAAATAAAAGCTAATGATTTACGTTCATGTTCGAATAACATTAACATTTCTAACATAGTAGTATCTTTTGGAACTATCAAAGGTTCTTACATCTATAATAAAGATGACAAAGGTCTTCCATAATCTTAAGCTGTTAATTTTAGAATAGATTTAGCTTGTATCGTACCAATTATTGAATCTTTGTTTGATCCCTAATAAACTGGAATCTTTGAGAAACCTTTTATTCTTATTTTATTTTTTAAATCTGAACTATATCGTTCATCAGCATTTATCATAAACACTTTCTTTATATCTTTACAATTCTTCATCACTGTTTATTTTCTCATTTCCATCATAGAATCTAACAATTGCATTTAATCTTTATTCAATTAAGCATTATTTCCATGTCCACTATCTTAAGCATGTAAATTTAATAATCCTCTTACATCTTTTATCTTGTATCTTTGATGTAGATGAACACCTAAAACATAATCTAGTAACAGACTCAACGGATAGCAAATGATATATAGTATGGCTTATAATACTTTTACATAAGGAATCATTTTCATTCCTATTACTAATTAATCAGGCCCTGTAGTGAATGCTGATGGAATAATTTCTCCAAATAACACAATTATACCAGCAGATATCAAAATAGCCAACCAATCTGGAGCCAATTAATGTAAAATTATTGGTAAGGTTTCACATGCAAAAGCATTTCCAACCAATAAAGTTGATAATAATAAGTGATGCTGAGAGATAACAGGTAAAAGTATTTAAGCCTTTAATTTAATAGTTATATATTACCACTTTCTTTTCTTCTTCTGTTCCACTCTTCTATTTAAGTTCCAAATTCAACATATCTATTGAAAGTAATCCTTAAGTATTTCCTGAACAAAATGCTGCTAAAAGAGACAATCCAAGTGCATATAAAAGGAATACCCAAAATGTCCCTTCTGATGGGCTATATCTATGATGATGAGGCTCTTCTTCATTTTCAATCTCATCTCCTAATACTATATATGAACTATGTAAGAAGATAACAAGTTTAAATAGATGTAAATATTTCATTATAATTAATTATATAATTTTTAATAGTAATTATAATTATATGATGTTATTATTAAAATTTTATTTAATTTGACAGTGTAGATTCTAAATTACAATCCTAACTTTTGATAAGCCAAATTTAAATAAAAAGTAATAAATTAAATTTTTTTTTTCTTTTTAATATCCATACAATAATCAAAAATAGTGAACTAACAGTAAATAATTACTAAACATATAAATAAGTCAAATTAAATAAAACCTTGAATCTTTTGGCAAATTTTAACGATATTTTAGTTTGACAGCTTCCTAGGAATTCTTGTTTAAAGCCAATAAAGAATACAAGGCATTATTCATATAACTCTTTGATGTTAAAGCCTTCTTTGATTTCAATTATTAGGAAAGTTTTATCTAAGCTACCAATCGATCTGCTAATTCTTTGTTTTTAGAATTATTTTAATTATCTTTAGATAAATCATTAATATCTGTATTTGTAAGTAATTTAGATATCAAGTTTTTCCTCTTTTCATTCATCATATATAATTGATAAGGGTATTTGACTCCATCTTAAAATATTTACTCTTTATGAATTAGGAATTAATTATTTTACTATTTTTTTGGTAGAACTATACCTGGATCTGTAATTAATCTTTGGGTTGAAATCATAGAGTTTTCTAAATCACTATGTTATGTTTATATTCTTTTTCTCACCATCTATTTTAAAACATTTACATTTTTATTATTTTTATAATTACGTAACGATGAAATTTTATCTGTGAGTTAATCTGCAAAAATAATATTCTACTATTTTGTATATTTAGAGGATGGCAATATAAAGTCACCTAAAATTTCAATATTTTGGTTAGCAATACTAGATTCATTTTCATTGTTAATTTTCTAATTTGGAAAAGTTGTTTATTATCTGAGTAATAGTGGTAAATTTGTGGTAGGTTATTTAGATGAGTATGATTTATTTAAAGAATGGCTTCTTGTATGATATTAAAGATGCTTCTAATTTGAATGCTTTTTTAATTACATCTAATATAAATTAATATAATATAAATCATTTAAAACAAGGACATAGTATTGTTGTTTAAGAAGCTTAAGATTTTTATGAATTACTTAAAAAGCTATTGAGATGATTAAAGCATTTTTATGACCAAGCTTTGACATCAAGTTAATGAATTCTATTTGCTTGTTCAGAATTAAATTATAATGCTTCTAATACTGTTTCTAAAAACCTAAGAGATGATTAAAATTCTATCTCTAAATGTAAACCTTCTAAGGTCTTTATTAAGTGAATTATTTACTTTAATGTCTTTATTCAAAATATCAGCCATTATATTTGGCAAGTATCCATATATTTATGTAAAATCAGGAGCTTCAAAATTTATTAGAAGTAAAGTATTTTAAATTACAATAAGACAAGAAATCATGTCTTCAAACATATTAAGAAAATTTTCTAATAAAGTTAACTTTTCAGATTTAGGTCTCAAACCTTTCTATTAATGAATAATAATACTTGCCATATTTTCCATGAATTTCATTTCATTATATTGGCTATAATAATCAATATATAACAGTTTATTTTTTTCTATAATTTAATAGTAGCTTTAATTTGCTTCACTTGGAACTATCGAGAGAGGAGGCTTGGAAACTGTGGATTAGTGCATTTTATACATAGATCCATTGTCATGCTCCAATTATGGAACGGATTAATAGAGCTATGTATTTGATGGAACAATTTTCTTATTGTTTGTTTTCATATATAAAAATATAATAATAATATTATTTGTTGAGATTATTTATAATAATTTCTTGGATCATTTTAGAAATTCGTAACTTAAATTTTATTACAATAAAAGTCTTTCTATATTCTATAGAATCACAGAATATAAATAGTATAAGTTTTTAAAAATTGATTTTGTATATTTTGCGGATACGATAGTAAATAATTAATTTTTATTATTAAGAATATCTAAGAATGAAAAGAAGATGTTATTTCTAAAAATATGAGAAATTAAAAAGTCCTGATGATCTTCTAAACAGACTAAATTGTGAAACTATAAAACCAAAATTTATTGATTACATACTCTCAAATAAGAATAATGAAGAAAAGAAAAAAATGATCTAAGTTTACAAACAAAGAGTCTGTAAGTCACTTGATCCATTAAGAAATATCAAAATGGATAAAAAAACATTATAAGAAGAATATTCCAAATACTTAACCAACCCAGAAAACTTAGCATACATAAGGTTTCAAAATTTAGAATAAATTTAAAGAATTAACAGCCCTCAATAAAGTAATGTAAATTTATCTAAACATCTCGTAATCAAATATCAATTAATAAATCCATTTTGAGAAAATTTTAAGAGCATTTATTTTAAATGAGAATCATTATAATTATTAAATCTCAATATTAATATAGTTAGTTTAAAAAATAATTAAGATATAATAAAAGCCACAATTATAAAATACATACCATTTGAGTTCGTATTTAAAAATCTCTTTGAACATCATTAGATCTATTTCTCAAAGGACATTTAAAGTTTTTACTTTAAAAACTTCTACTTCTTAAAAAAATATTTGTTCTAAAAATTCAATTTAATTCCAATATATCAAATGGATAAGTAAAATATACTATGTTTATGATTGTTTTATCTTAAATATTTTAGCCAAAAAAAAATTATTGAAACTAAAGGCCAATTTTATTTGGAAGGCTTATTATAAAAATATAAACTAGATAATTTTAAATGTTGATAAGTTTTACTACTTTATTAAACAGGTAATGACAAAAACTTATAAAATGACTTAAATGTTGCATATAATCTTAAAAAATTACTTCTTTTGAAAAAATTTTCAAAAGAAGTAATTTTTTTAAATATCATTTAGAAAGATATTTATTTTTAATTTTAGACAATTAATAAATATCAGTGATCTTAAATGTTAACCCAATTAATAAGTTAGTAAAAAACATGCTATTTTTTTTTTTGTTAAAAATTTTATATAATTAGAATTGATACAATTCAATTAAGAAATAATTAAAAATGTGGCTACCTCATATAATGAATGGTCAGATATTTTGAACTTAAAATTTAGGTAATTAAATGGTAATCTATTAGTAGATTTGAAAGCATAATATCATTGGAATTGATTTTCAAAAGTAAATAAAAATATAAAGATGATTCTAAAACTATTATATAGTTATAACATTAAAAGAAAATTAATAAATAAGAAATCAAAATATATTAAATAGAAAAAATATTTGTACAAAATTAACAATTATTTATACTTCATAGTAAAAATACAAAGTTTAATAAATTAATTGAAAGATTATTAATTTATTTTGAAAGTAATCAATCAATTTATTGATAAACTTCTTTATTACTAATAATTTAATCAAATTGATAGATTTAGTTACATTATATCAATAAAAAACAAAGCTATTCTTAGCTCTAGTAAATGATATTTATATTATAATATAAATAAAAATACACAATATATATAAATGTCTTTTTAAATAATTATTAGTATCAAATTCTTTTCAACCATTTCTTTTGATCGTTTTCTTTCTTTTATTGGGTTTGGGCCAATTTATTTTTCTTATCTATATCATCGTTAACATTCTTAAATATTTCAGCTATTTACTTAATTATTTCCTTTTAAGACATTTCCATCTTATTTTATAGCGTAGATGCTTGTTAATAATTTTGCTCTTTTAAAATATTCATCATAATTTTCCATGAAGAGTTTGCCTGCTTCTTCATTTAAAGAGCTCTCAGGGAATGGAACAATTAATAAACACTTAATCACTTCAAAAATATTCTTTAACGACCATTAAAGTGGATTCCAATCCTTTTTTAATGTATTAACACATATCTCCCCCTTTTCAGATACATTTGGATGAAATATTTTGGTATTAAATAAACCTAACTAATTATTGTATATACCTTTTGGTGCTACTTATGGAAACTAAGGTGGCAAAATTAATTTGCATCTGAAAACTCCTCCTTAAAATGGAGTATCAACTTAAATATTTTCTATTTTTATTACCTGGACCTTCTATATCTGCTTAAATATCAAAAACATCTTGTTCGTTAAATATAACATGAACACCTAATACAATATATTTTATATTTTACCATCAATAGGTTATTTTATAATAGTTTGCATTTGTTTTGCAATTATGGGTCCCAACTATGGATTAATTTAGGGCTCTTAAATCTATCAAATGAATATCAGATTTTCAATTACCATTCTATTATTTTATAAGGTAACTTGAGAAATTTTATTTTAAATTATTTACTCTAAATCGTTAACTAATGAGTTTAGAATGAATAAATGAATCAAAAAATGAATTAAAATTGGATTCAAAATTGTAATTTATAACATGTACTCCAAAAATATAATATAGATGATGATCTAAACCAAATACTAGGACTATTCTAATTAATATTACAATTCAAAATTTTACTAATTTGTTGGTGAGAATTAGCTAAATAATAAGTTAAATTTTAAATTAAAAATTCTTATTTTAAGTTTAAATTCTGATTTCATTAATAAGAGATAAGAATTTAAATCGAAATTTAGGAAATAGAAAAGAGTATATATTTAAAACTGTGTTAAACATGAACAAAATTATTATGTATTTATTATATATTTACTTTGTTTTTAAGATATAGGTCTATTAATTTAAAAATAGTTTTATTAAAGTTGAATAATAAAGTGATGTATTTATTTAGGATGTTGATTAATAGTTGATTATAAATTTATAATACATTAAATTAATTAAATCAGAATGAAATATGCACAAGTGCCTACGACAGCATTTCAGTCAGGGAAATTAATTTAAATTGAACACTATAGCTATAGTGCTAATGATTAGATAGGATCAGGTTTTAGCAGTTCTGTATATAAGGGAAAAAATGAAAATACTAATGAGACCGTTGCGATAAAAGTATAATATTTTAATTTGACATATAGATAATAGATAGAAATAAAATAACCAATGAAGTTGAAGAATTTTTGTTGAATCAAGAAATACGAGCCTTATCTTTGATGAATTCTGAAAATATTGTGAAAATGTATGATTATTATCATAAACCTCAATGTACATATATTATAACTGAATATTGTAATTAGGGTAATAATATTGTTTAAAATAATTAGGTGATTTGGGATAGTTGATAAAAAAGAAACAGAGAATAGATGAAATAGAGGCAATAAAAATAATGAAGCATCTTGTAAATGGTTTTAAAGAGCAGGTAGCTAAGGGAGTAATACATAGAGATTTAAAGCCAATAAATATTTTGATTAGGAATGGCATTCCAAAAATAGCTGACTATGGATTTTCTAAAATGATGAATGCACCTCCAGAAACAATATATTACAATGTTGGTACAGCTCTGTATATGAGTCCATAAACAATGATAAAGAATGTGTATTCAGAGAAAACTGATGTTTGGAGTTTGGGAGTGATATTTTACGAAATGTTGTATGGATAAGTACCATTTTAAGCAGCAAATGAAAAAGATTTAGCATAAATCATGCTGAGAACAACTCCAGCATTTCCTTAATAAATCCCTGTGTCAAGAGAAACAATAGAGTTTATTTTAAAATGTTTATCAGTAGATGAAACGAAAAGATTTTGCTGCAGTGATTTAGAACATCATTCTATTTTCTATAGAAGACATACTATGACTGTACCTAGACCATTAGCAGATAGAAATTTATCAGCATAAAACCGATCTCCTCAGAGAGCTACAGAATATTAGCCAACAAGAAAAATCAATTTGGTAGCTCAAACTGCAATGCCTTAATCAGCATTGAAGAGTAGAGAAAGTGTTCGATTTATGACTCAAAATGATGAAGTTATCTAAGCTTAATTTCAATTTGTAGAATTAATGTTCAGGATACTTCGAGTATTAGATAAATAAATAGTGTTTAATTAAGATTAATAAATAAAACTAAAATTCTTGATTATTAAGAATATGTTTTTTAAAACTATTTTGTTGAGAGAAGTTGTTGAAAAGAAACGGAATGTTTTTCAACTTTATGAATTTGATGTTTATATAGAATCAGTTGGTAAATATACAAGTTAAGTGAATTAATTATATTTGATTTCAAAAGAATATCATGATAAATAGGTAATTAATTAGAAATTAAATTTAGTATTAAATGATAGAAGGCAATCAATAGCTGAAGTAATCTTTACTTAAAGATAGAAGTTTTTAAAAGATATATGAAAATTTTAAATCAGTAACAGAGAGTTATGAATTCTATCTCTTATTTAGTACATTATTATAGAGATGCATAAGAGATTTGTTCAATAAATGTAATAATAAATTAGCAGGAGTAAGTGATTCCTAGTAATTATAATTATAAGAGGAAACTATGGTATATGTTCTAGAATAACTTACATTTTATTACAGCTTATTGAGATTAATAATTGAAAATAATAATAATTTTCAGGTGTTCACTAAGAAAGCATAAATCTATAAAATATTATAAGCCACTCCAGCGTAGATAACAAAGAGCTATTTGATGACAATTAGATAATCAATATAAGAGATGAAAATATGAGAATAATAACTATTTATTAATAAATTATATAAAAAAAGATTTAAAATGATAAGTGGAGCATTCCGAAGATCATTTATAGGCAGAGCTCACTTTGGTCTTGTTTCAGAATATAATAGTAGAGTCAATTAGAAGTTATACAAGGGAGTATAAGTATCAGAAACACCATAATTCTTTACTACATCTGCAAGACCAGGAAATTTCGGAGATCATATTGATTTCAAAGTTTAAATGGATAATTGGTTTGATGAAAATAGGTACTCATAATTTAAAATATTTAATTTAGAGTCCATAATGAACATGAGACTGAAATTAAAAGAACATAAATTTATGCATTGAATGCTGTTTATTATGGTGGATTGCTTTCTTTTGCAAGATTGTTTGCAGTAGGACTTATAGGCAGATTAAATGGTTGGAAGAGATATGATAGAGACACATACCTTGAGATGGAGTAATAATTAACATTTAGTGCATAGTATCGGAGATTTACCACCAGGTGAAGTCATGTAAATTGTTTGGAATGGTACACCAGTATTCATTAGAAGATTGACATAATAAGAAATTAAGGATGAAGATAACTTACCAAAAGAAACAATTTTAGATCCAAAGTATTTACTTAAATTTAATTTTTAGTTCTGAAGTTGTTCTTACTAATTGTGGAAATACTAAAGTTTTGGTTGTTAGTGCATTGTGCACACATTTGGGATGCATTCCAATTCCATATTTAGGTGCTTATAATGTAAAATAATCATTTACAATTATAGGGTTGGGTGTGTATTTGTCATGGTTCAGTGTATGACAAATATGCAAGAGTGAGATAAGGACCAGCATTGTAAAATTTACCATTCATTAATAACTCAATTTATGATGATGTTATTGTCTGTATTGAAGAAATGAAATTCCCAAGAGAACCAAGTTAAAGATATTGGACTTGAAATAGAAATACATATATATTATATTAAATAACACAACAATCAATATTCAAAAATCAATTAAATTTTAGTTTTGGGACTATTATTATTATTATTATGGTTGTTATTGATTCTGTTGCGGCTATTAAAATTATGCAAAAGGTTATTAATTCACCATCTAATTTTAACTCTGTTGTTATGGAAGTGCATTAGGTTGTTATGATACAGAAGTTGATTGATTTTAAGTATTTTGAGTTTCCCAACTAATTCTTGTCGCTTTAATCAAGATGCGATTATTGAATAAAGGAATTTATGATGTATCTGTAGGTAAATCAAGCCAGACTGTGTTGTGACTTGTTTTATATCTAAATCTAAAGATATATTCTCCCTAAAGCGGAAAACTAGTCTTTATATCCTTAAGGGTGACTTGATCAATTGGTTTACCTATTCTTGCTATCAATATATTAAATTACCCGAAAGCATTAGGTATTTCAACATCATCATTGTCTTAAGGAACTATATAGTATACTAGGGTAAATGATTTCATTTTTTATTATTATTTGTGAATATATATTAATCAATTGCTAACATTATAATTATAGATGCTCATCATTTTTAACAGCCTTTACTAACTTTCTAAATATCATTTAACAACTTCATTTCAAATAACCTTTCTTCTTGATCTCATAGTTAATATTCCTACTTTTATCTAAATTGTGTTTGGTCACAATCTAAATTCCATAAAAATCTTTATAAACAATTTCACAATTTATTACTAATGTATTTTCATATTTAGCAATATATTTTTAATTTTTTTATGATCTGGTAATATGACATAAATTTGTTAGAATTTTTTTTAAAACCTAAACTTTTTCAATAGACATTCTTTAAATTTACAACTACATTTATCCTCTTGTTAATTTTTCATTATTCTTGTTATCAAGTAATATGTATACTCCAACATATACCACTTTCTTTTTTTTATTTGATTTTGTTAATTTCAAACAAATTATTTCTTATATCTCTAATCACTTTATCCTCTGTATAAATCAACTTTATCAAATATGAAAAATAAATTATTCATTTCATATGAATTGATTTCTAGAAATTTGGATTTATTAGATCTAAATTCTATTATGAATTTTATTAATATATAGAATAGGTCTCCTTCTAAAAGTATCTAATATTTTATTTAATAATGAGTTATTAGAAGAGTTCATCTCTTTCAGAAAGGAATGTATTAATGTAAAATAAATATTAATAAATTATTATTATTAAATTATATTCATATATATTCAAAATCTTGTTTAGCTTACATGGCGAATGGACTAAGATCGTGCCAATGATTTTCTCATTTTTCGTTTTTTTAATTTTATTGGTAATTTTTTAGACTTTTTCAATTTAGCTACAACCTATTCTAAGTTAAATCCAGTATCATAAAACTCCATATCAGTTTATGTATCAATTTCGCACTCTTTGGCAGCCATCATTTTAGAAATTTCTATTTCTATTAGTAACAATTAATCTATTTCATAAGGTTTGGTTTATTCTGAGGAATAAGATTGTAACTATTATTATTGTTATTATTATAATTATTATTATTATTATGATTAATATGATTGTTACTAAGTTAATGGTAAAGATGTTTAAAATAAATTTGGTTCTTCTTCTATTTTTTAACTTTAGTCCATTTTGATTTAATTTATTATAATAGTTGCTCTTTTACCACTTGATTTAATTTTTCTATCCAAAGGAGTAGAATCTCTTTCTTAAGATCCAAAATTTTTTTATTAAATATTTTTTTGTATCGATATTTTAGTTGGACGCCTTTTTTTTGACCTACTTGATTTTTCCTCTCTAATATTTATATCTGATTCTTTTCTTTTAGAATCTCTCTTGTATAACAATAAATTTTATGAACGTATCTTTTTATCTGATTCAAATTATGAGTTTGACTCACTTACTTCCTATTCATCTTAGGCTGAATCTTATTACATGTGGAATTTGTTAGAAATAAAAAATTCAGAATTAAGTCCTATTTCATTCAGAAATCCTTAATAAACACAGAAATTGAAAACTTAGGATTAAAGATTTCTCAATTAACCAAAAGTGTTCTATTAATTAATAATTAATTTACAGTACATTATGAATTTTCTCATCTTTTCTTGATCTAATAATATATTTTCTTTATTATTTTTCATCATGATCATTTTTTTTAAATAATCTTAAGCAATTTGGAGTATAAAATACAAAAGGACATCTAGTAAATGTGTGATTTTAACGACATAATTCACATCCTCCCATTTTGACTCTTCCATTAAATTCAATTTAATGTTTAACATAGTAAAAATGCTCTCTGTCTTTTTGATTATACCTTAACAAATCTTGAAGATCATCATATGTAATGTAAGCTAATTTAGAAAATTTGACAGCTCTAGTTGAGAATAAGGCAGGATGTTAAGATATAAACGATTTCTCATCAATAGCTTAATTTCTTTGGTAGACTTTAATAATTTTATTATTGCTAATATAAGCTTCAACCTCTCCTTTAAGAATAAAGTAGATTCGATCAACTTTTTATCTACTAATAATAAATTTATTACCCTTCATTAGATATGATTTCCTCTGGTACAAAAGATTATTCTTTAACTAAAATGCATAATTTTTCAATAAATGATTAAGAAAAGTTTTATCTAATTAATTTTGAATTTTATAATAAATTCTTATAAAAGTCTATTTTAACTTCTTTGTTAAGATTTCCAGATAGATGAATCATTAATTTTTCACATTCTGATTCTGTATCTCTTTCTTATTTTAGATAATATTCAAAGAACTTCTTAACTTTAACTTATAAATCTTTATTTAATCCTCTTTTTTTAAGAAATGAATCAATCATTGTCATCCTATCTCTAAGATAATTTTTATTTTCACTCATTTAAGCAAAAATAGATCCAATACTTGAAATAGTGTAACCAAAAATAATAGAACTCAATAATGTAACAAAAATCACAAATACTTTTTCATAAATAGTGACCTTAAAATATAAAAAATAAAATACTGGAATAATATCTCCATATCCTATCGTTAATGTTGTAATACATGCCCAATAAAAACTTGTAAGATATCGAGCTTTCCAATTCTCCTCTGATAATTATGCTCTCTATATCCAAGTACTATTTTCGAATTCTGATTCTTGTATAGCTATAAAATGCCAAAAACAGGCTATGATGTGAGATGCAAATAAAAATGTTGACATTAGTGATATAATATCAACTGTAGATGCAAAATTAACTCTAAGATTAAGGGTTTCAACAATATTTTCAAATATATGCATAACCTAAATACTAAATATTAACTTCTTACTCTTGAAACTCTGAATAATAATACAAATTCTATATATGGGATATTTTATCTACCAATCACAAAAGGAATTATCACAATAAAATCTAATATAAACTTTCCTTTCAAATAATGCTTAAATATTTATCCTCTATTCAAAACAAGCACACCTCTTGAATAGTATGCAACATTAAAGTTCAACAAAATTTCAAATACAAATACATATTAAGGGAGAGTATCAAGAAAAAAATCAACACCATCAACCACTATTATATCAAAAGATATCTTAAGTGGAATATATAATATGTTGATCAAAAGAATAAAAAATACCACAACATCCCATTGTAACTTCAAGATATTATCTGGCTTTATTGGCTTAATAATAGAAGAGAACACACTCAAGAAACCCATATACATTTTTACTTTTGTTTGCAATACTTACTATTATAGTATTTAATAATAACCACCCATGATCCTTCTTTTTCTCTAGCTCTTATCAATTTATGTGTCAAATAAAAATTGAAATCTGCTGCTTTATCTCCTATAACTTTGAATTGTCGATGATCTAGATATCGTAATTTAAATTTATCAGAATTAGTTAATAGATATGTAACAAACCTGGCTACAAGAACTATAATATTAAGGGCTCTGTCCTTCCAAATCCTATTTTTAAAGCCTTATTAGTTATTAAACTCATCAGAATCTTCTTAAGAAGCAATACTCTATTCGCTTGCATCGTGAGAAATCTTTATTTTTTCAAGCATATTAAATTAGGATTGTTTTGTTTTAAAATTGGTTAAGAATTCATCCTCCTCATTATGGAGATTTCGTTTGCTTATCAGTACCATTGAATTTGATATATGTGGACTTGATAAAGGGTATTCATTTTAACCTAGGGGTAACATTAATTTTCAATAATAATATTTGTATTACTTTTAAAATCAATATTAAAGATTTCACATAAGTGGCCAAAAGAAATTAAATTTATCATTTATAACAATTCCACTTATAAAAATTCTTTATTATGACAATTGTATATCAACACATTGTAAGAAAAAATTTATTTCTCATAGTCTAAAATTCTGATTCATAAAAAATAATAATAATTATTATTATTATATAGGAGTATTTCTAAAATGATTAAAGAATATGAATTTCATAAATAAAGTAAAAATTCCAAAAAAAATAAATATTAAAGAGTTTTGTAAAATTTAGAATTCGAATCAATAAGAAAAAAATAAATTATTATTATTATAAATCACTTAAAATTATAATAACAATTTGTAGATTTATTTTCTCAATTTATAAAAAAAAAAAAAAAAGAGAGATTTGCTTGGAATCAAACAAAGGACATGAGAGCTGGAATCTCAAGTATTATCGCTATACTACAAATCTTATACTTATAATAAGCATACATATGAAATTAATAAAATAAAAATCAAATATTAGCATAAATTTAGAATTAAACTTTTTATTAGTAATTAATAAATCATTAAAAAAAAAGGACCTACTTGGATTCGAACCAAGGTCTTGAGGGTTAAAGCCTCAGGTACTAACCACTATACGATAGATCCTATAGTTGTTGTATTAGTTTTAAAAATCTATTTACAAGATGTAATTATTATCATCAATATTATATTTTGACTAAACAAATATATCTATTTTTAAGAATATTTAAGCGTATAAATTTTTTAAAGATGAATTTTGATTATAGATTATAATATAATCAATTTGGAGTAAAATCATTTTGTATTCATTTTTTTAAAATTTCTTAAAAAAAAAGATTTTGAAACTAACCTAGTTTTCTCAAAATCTTATTTTTAGTAATTTTCTCTTGGACTCATATCGGTTTTAAGATAAAATTTACATGGTGAAGTTTTAGAAATGTAATTAGGGGACTAATTACGACTATTATTAAATAATATAGGCTTTAATTTTACAGTCTCCTTTTTAGCAAAAGTATCAAATCTATTTCTACTGATAATTATTTTATTATTCTATTGCTACAAATAAGGATGTCTTAATGCTTAAGCAGCAGAAAATCGAATTTAAGGATCTATTTCAATCAATCCTAATAGGAAGCTTAATCCATTTTTGGATATTGTTGAGGCATTTGATAAATCAATTTGCCCCAAAAAATTCTTTACTATTATTTCCTTAGTTGTATTTGATTTAAAGGGATCTTTTCCAAACATCAATTAATAGCATAAAATTCCTACACTATAGATATCTACTTTCAATCCATATTTTTGTTTTCTTAAGATTTCAGGAGCTACACAACCAGGTGTGCCACAATATTTGAATAAATAGTTATTTTCATTATTAGCTTTTTCAGCTAAACCAAAATCAATTAAACATATAGAATTATAACCATTTTAATCTCTTAGCATAACATTACATTTTTTAATATCTCTATGAAATATACCAAAACTATGCATATATTCAAGACCACTTAAAATAGATTTCATAATTATTTTAATTTAATCTTCATCAATTTTTCTATCCTCTATTTTACTCTTTAGATCTCCACCTAATAATAATTCTGAAATTAAAATAATTTATGAATTTGATTCAAACACTCCTAAATATTTAACAATATTTGGATGACTTAGTAGTTTTAAATATTATATTTCAAATAAAATCGATTGCTTTATCTAATAGTCTGTCTCAAATTATGCTTTATCAAATACTTTAATTGCACAATCTAGTTCATCTATTTTAGATCGAACTTAATAAACCTTAAATCTAAAAATAAGTATTACATTTGCAGTTGATCCACTACCAATCAGTTTGACAATTTGATAATTAGAAATAAAGTCTAATGAGATGCATTCTTTCATCAATAAGCTAATCCAATTTTATATTTGTCCATAAAGCTCAATTTAATTTCCTTTTTTCTACAATTATATTCCTATAATTTCTTAATTCGAATTCCTCAAAATTGTTAGAAATGCATCTGCAAACAAGATGAATTTCTAAATATAACAATAAGTATACATTTTTGGAATATTTAATATGTTATTTTCCAATTGAAATATTTTTCTCTTTAATAATTTCCTTGCATTTCACTGTCACTATTGAAGTAGATATTGAAGAAAAATTTACATTTGATACCCAAAATTCTGTATCAGTAGATAACAATGAGTTTTGTATATCAAAATGTTAAGGATATTGCTTATTATTTTAGAGCATATGTGTAAATAATTAACTTTTTTTATAAATTTCATTTAATACTGAGAAATGAGAGTTAAATTTAATTTTTTGGCAACTCAGCTTTGACTAATAATATCCATTATTAAAAAGTTGTAATATAGATATAGATAATCATTTTTTTTGTGTATTAATTAAAAAAAAAATAAATATTTTATTCAAAGTAATAATCAACCAAATGATGAATCAAACATTAGGACTTAAAAATTTTCTTAAGATACTTTATCTCGGAGTTTAGTTATTGATTTTACATTCATTCATTAATCTATTAGAAAGACAATTTTCAGTTTAAGGACTGTAGGATTGATTTTATGTAGCCTTAATTTCACATGAGTCATTAATATAAGGTAGTTTTAAGCTTTTTTAAAGGTAGGAAAGTTAAAGATTATCCTTTTAAGATGGTCTAGGTAGAAATCTAGATTATCTTTTTAAATCAAAAGCTTATATATGTTAACCTTAGTTAAATTTTGATGTTCTTCTTTAAAAATTTAATTTAAAGACATCAAGATTTAAAATATCATGGCAAGTTAAAGTATCAATTAAATATCTCCCTTTTTCTGTAAATAAGATTTCAAAAAACTGTTAAAGAGGTGGTAAAAGATTCATAAATTCAATATAGCTCACATTTTAATAATTTTTCATTAATAATTCATCAAGCAATTAGCCTTCCTAATATAATTTTTTTGCAAATATGCTAAGAATAATTATGCTTATTGCATAAATATCTTTTTTTCTAAAAAATGAGATGAGAGAGTTAGTATCATGGTGATTGAGATTTCTAGAACTAGATATATTTGCTTTCAATATCTCAGCTTTCCCAAAATTAATTATACAAACAGAAGTAAGATCTTATTAATCTCTTAATAAAATGTTATCAAATTTAATGTCATGATGAAAAATATTCATCTAATGTAAATAATGGAGAGTACGAAATAATGACTACATTAAAATTATTGTTTCTTCTTCTGAAAATCTAAATTTGAATATAGAATTCTTTAGAGCACCTCCTTCTAATAATTCTGTGACAATATAAATATTTTCTTCGCTTTCAAATATTTCTTCTAATTTTAATAAATTATTATGATTGATCTATCTAAGAATACTTAATTCATTAAGCAAATATTGTTTTTCTAAATTATTACTTCTAGATAGCATATTCTTATCTACTATCTTAACAGCAAACTTTTGACCATTGATGATTTTAAAAGCTTTAAAAACCTTATTATTTTAAATGTTATACTGATGAGCTATATCCTTCACCTATTTTTGATCCCAACTTGTATTTAAGTAGAAAATCTGCCTGGATAACATACTTTTTTATTGATTTCCATAATTCAACGATTTCCCCAAAAAATTCGGCATATTACCCATTTTTACTTAAGCGAAACCCTAGTTATTAAGTTTTAGGGTGTAAAATTTTTTTGAAGCACACATTTTCAATTTAAATATATTTTTCACCTTTCTACTTATATAAATAGTATACTTCATCATCAATCTTTATGGCTTAATCAGATATTGAAACAGACACTGGAATTTGTTTATTTTAGTATTTCATTTAGAAGGTTCCAAAATCTATAAATTCCATTTATTTTGGTAAAGCATTACAAAATAGAAAGTTTCCATCATTAAAGAAAGATTATTTTGAGTAATCAGGTGCCAAAGTTATTGTTTTTTTCATTCAGAATGATAATTTATCTTATTATTTATTCGAATATCAACATATATGTAATTAAACTTCTAAATAGATATGATCAAGTTTTGATAAAAAATAATTAGGATTGATTATCCACCATTAATTTGTTGAAATTAATACCAAAATATTATAAACAAAAGAAATCAATTTTTCAAAAATTGATGATTGTAAACTCCATAAACTGTAAATGAAATACTTCTATTAGAAATTAAATAAAATCAATTAATCAAAAAAATTAAAATATAAAGGATTAATAAATGAATAATTGAACATATATTAAATCAATATAACATATATTTATAGATATATGCATATTATCAAGATTAACACAATTAATTAAATAAATGTATATACTAACCTTAGAAGTAATGTTTTTTCAAGTATATAAATAATTCATGTCTTTTATTTGTTTAAGAAATTAAAAATTGATTATTTTGAGTTTAAGATTTAACATTAGTTTAATGTTTATCATATATTCTTTAATTATATTCATTCAATCCTAAAATTATACTAATTTTCTTAATTCTTAATGCAAATTTTTGATATATTTCAATTATGATATATTAGTTAGTCATAGCAAAAATATTAGCCTAACATTAAAACAATTTAAATATTTTTACTAATTTGTGGTTTGGATAGGTAAATTATATTCCTTCTAATTATTATATATATTAATAAAAATTTGAAATTTTTTCTTATTATTAGAATATAATCTATTGAAAAAAACACTTAAAAGATCGAAATTATCATTATATATTTAACATTTAAATTTATATTCTCAATTAAGAGCTTTATTTAACTCATAAAATGTCATTTATTATTATTTAATCTCATATGGTGAATTTTTGAGATGATTTATCTTCGACAATAATGTATAGTCATCATCTTATAATATTTCTACCTATTTCAAAGGCTCCAATGTTTCTTACTGTTTTTTTGGTTAAAGAGGACAAATTTCATTTTTTTCATCTTAACTTTTTTCTACTGATTTTCTAGCTACTTTTTATGGAATAATCCATTCATCAAAAACTATAATAAATAATATATATAAATAATTATACATTTTAATTTAATTCCTACTTAATGACTTTGCCGTATCTCTTGTTTACATTACATAGATTGAACGATAAATTATAATCGAGAAATCTCATAAATTATATTTGTAAGGGTTAATTTCTCTTTAGTTAAATCTTTTAATTGATCATAAAATTATATAAATTAAGTTTTGTCTTCAATAATTTTTCCATTCTTTTCTATTTAATTGATTTAACCTAGAATATTTTTTTGAATCTTAATTTTTTTAAATTCTGGATAGTAGTAACTGATAATTGTTAATATTAGATTATCTTCTAACATCTTAGAATTTATTTTAAATACTAATATTTTCAAAATCATCAAAGTTGACATAATTGAACCAACATCAGCTAAGATTTCTCCTAATTTAGGATATATTATTTATTAAGTTTCAGATAAACTATCAATAGTTATAAGAAAAGCTGCTAGATATTCATTACCAAAGACTTTTTCAAAATTACTTTAAGGTAATTATTATGAAGTAGTCTAAAAGTTACTAATAAATTTAGAATTTTTAATTGATTCTAAAAAGAAACCTGTATCAGTTGATGATGAAGTAATTTAAAATAATAATTAAGTGTATAACACTGTTATTTCATCTAATATAAAATAAATTTGTTTTGTAATCATTTCAAATTCTTTTTTTTTTGTATTGAATTACATCATTTAGATTGTTAAGAAAAATGTATTTAAAGGTTGTTTAAAAAATAAATCTTACTTTTCTTAACTGGCACAATTGCTATATTCTGTGCTATTGCATCTTTCAAATAATATCATTAATTATTTCTAATGGTTGGGTGTTGAATCACTAATTCCTTATTGATTAAGAATTAACGTTATATTTTAAGGTATAACTGTTGATGAAATGCCATTTCTTTAAGGAGGTGTTGATGAACTTAAAAATGATTTTTTCTATGAAATTACGATATCATCAATATAAGAAAAATATGGAGTGATAATATTCTCAGTTTTTGAAAATGGATCAATATATTCATTTCCACTCATTCCAACTATAGAAAACATTATTGGGTCATAATCAAATTCTACTTCAGCATAACTTTAAGAGGATTTTTAAGTAGAAACTCTTGGCAAAATATCTCCATTAAGCCATAGAAAAATTTTATAAATGAAATAAGTAAAACTTAATGCATATAAAAGTAAAGAAGTCATCCCTCCTACACTACTTTTAAATTCTTTCTCATTTTTTACAATTTCTTATTGATATACAACTCCAAATTGATCAAAGTTCTTTAATAATTGCATAATGTATTATATTTATAAAATTTAATACTCAGTAATAAATCATAATAATTATCAATATATCAATTTATTATTAGTTAATTCCTGTATAATATATATCATTAAAAAGTAATTTTAAATTAAGTAACTATTTAAGTTAAATTCAATCAAAATAAGGATATGATTATTTTTAGAATGATTAAAATACACTGTTTTATTAAATAATAGTAGATAAAAATAAGAAATTAAGAATTTATTAAATAAAATTATGATTAAATTGATAGTCACAGTATGCCATTTGATATAATTTGTTATTCATTCTTGGTTTATGTATCAATAAACATTGGCATTTAATCCTGGAATTTTAGAAGAAGCTTTATGGAATCAAGTGAAATTTTTGACTAATTTTTCTAATTGGGCTATGTTTACTTATTTAATACCTTTTGTTATATTTGATCTAAAAAATTATAATGCTTAGAAAATTTAAGATAGATATCCACAAATTGTCAATATTTTGTTTCAAGGACTTAATCCGATTTTATTTTTAGTTATGGCAAGTTATTAGAGTTTTATAATAATTGATCCAAAACTTTTAGTATTGGATGGATTTACTCCAACATAATGGTAATTAGTATTACTTGGATATTTACATCTAGGAAATTGGTTATTGATGTAAAATATATATAGTAAATTTTAGGTAAATAGAGTATATCTTATATGAACATTAAAAAGTACCAAAAATAAAATTGTTTCTATTTTTTTTATTTTACACTATCATTTATTTATTTATATATGGTAAATCTACAATATAATTTATAGGTTGTTATTTCTTATTAAAAGGAAAACATGTTTATGGTTTCTAACAAAGATTAAGTATTCCAATAATTGTTGTGTTAAATATATTCTAGTTTTTCATTTTATTTTTAGTCGATTTTGTATATGGAAAAGTAACCAGATCAATGACATTCAAGAAATTTATATTAGAGAATAGATTTTTGAATAATTCAATTGGAGAAGATTAAAAAAAATAATAATGAATATAATATTATAATTATATATTAATTGTAATGAAATAGTTTACTTAAAAAGAGTTGGAAACTATTAAAAAAAGGTTCTCTTCTATGTCAAATAATGGATTAGTTAACTATAAATAGTTTTAAAACACTATGGGTATTTTGGGTTTAGATCATGCTACGTTTTTACTTGATAGGATTTTCAATGTAATAAGTGAAGGGAAAAAAGTATTCACTTTAAATCAATATATTAATTATTTATAATTAGTTATGTTTGGAAATGAGTAATAAAAGGCTCAATTAAGTTTTGCATTTATTGATTTATAAAGAAAAGGGTATATTGAATATAAAGAATTTTAATAAATGTTATTGGATTTAACAATGTTTTGGAATCAAATTACAGGATCAAGAGTTACTCCAAGATAAACATATATTGGAAATTTATGGGATTAATTTGAATGTGAAAGATTGGATTTTACATAATTTTATTAAAAATATGAATTAATACAAGAAAGTATTGATTGGTATGAGTATTTTAATGAAACAGAAATCTTATTACAAAGTTGTCCATAGACAAATAAAGCATTTATTCTATAAAATATGATTGATCAATTTTAGAATGAAATAAGAAATTGTGTTAATTTATTATCAGATTATGAGAGAAATAAAAAACAGATTATAGATGAAAGCTTTGTTTATGGTCCATGCAATTTTAGTACTAGCCAAATAGCTAAGAATGGAGATGATGATCCAAGTTTTGAAATAAGTTTTTTGTCTAATATTCAAACAAATTCTTTTAGTATGTCTAATTCATCTGATCATCCTTTAGATTAAGTATTAAATAGATTAGAATATTTATAATAAATGATTGAATAAGCTATTAATTTACCTTAAGTTGTACAACCATATTATTTTAAAAGTCCTGCAAGACTTAGTACTTAAAGAAAAAAAAATACAATATTGAATATGCCAAAAAGAAAGGCAAAATAGAAATTATCTGTTTATTTTGGACATGAGAATTGGAATTTAATATTAAATTTAATGATAGGGATGAAATAAGCATTATCAAATATACAGCCTGAATTTTATGGTAAAATTGCATTATAACATGAATTTGCAGAGAGATATGTTTATGATATTTTATAGAATAGATGCAGTAATTTTGATTTTAGAAAAGCATATTAATTTAAGGATTATGCACCTTCAATTTTTTTAAGAATCAGAAGATAGTATTAATAATTTTTATATAGATTTTAGATAAGTAATAAAGACTTTTAAAGATCTGTAGGTCCTGAAAATTTGATAGGTAATTTAGTGTTTGGAAAATTGGATTCATTAACAGAATTAGGATCAACTGGTAAAAGTGGAAGTTTTTTCTATTATACATAAGATTGTAATATTTTATATTTATTTCTATTAGGTTAATATATGATTAAGACAATATCAGAAGATGAAGCTAGATTATTAAGAAAAATACTACCAAAATATTATAAATATATTTAAGCTCATCCTTATACTCTTTTAAGTAGAATATTTGGATTACATCAATTAAAAATATTTAAAAGCAAAACTGAATTTACTAAAATTTATTTAGTTACGATTGTAAATATTTTTAGATCTGGTTTAGATATTGATGTTCGTTATGATATAAAAGGTATTATTAATATTAGATTAAAGGATCTCTTTATGGAAGACAAACATAAACCAATTCTAATTAATAAAGTTAAGATAATACAATAGCTTTAAAGGATTTAGATCTTTTATCAAAAAAGGATTATTTAAATTTAGAACCATAAGATTAAAAATTACTTATCAAAACCATAATAGAAGATTGTTCATTTTTAAAAGATAATGATATAATAGATTATAGTCTATTAGTTGGATTTCATAAAAGAGATATTAGTACAAGAATTTTAAATTTCAGATAGGTCGAGCTTATATGGTTAATAGATTTAAAACAATTCCCATCCATTTGAAAGTTTTGAAGGAGGAATATTATCAATGGATAAATAATGGATATATTTTATAGGCATAATTGATATTCTAACTCTGTTTAAGTGATATTTCAAATATATAATTTTAGTACTAAAAAATATTTAGAATATGGTTTTAAATCAACACTTGTATCTAATGATATATCATGTGTACCTCCAGCTCGTTATGCAGAAAGATTTGCTAATTTTATTGCAAGCAACTTAATTTTGTAAAAAAGTAAATGATTTAAATGATGTAAAATGTATTATAACTAAATTAAAAAATAATAATAATCAATTTTCAAAATTATGCATTTCTAATTATTATCTTATATTTGATTTTGATAGTACTTGATCATTTGTTGTTGCAGCATAAACATCATATGCTATTCCCTAAAATTAATTTAATATTTACTTTAAATTCTTTATATGCTTGAAAAGTGAAATAAACTGAAACAATATAAAATGTTAATGAGATTGCTTAAAGTAGAAATTAATTTCTCCCATCATTTGATAACTATTCTAGATTGACTTTATTTTAGATATCAGTTAAAAAATTAACTACAATCAGAAAAGTATTCATTAAACAAAAAAATATGTAAATCACACAATTACAATAATTTAATTATGCTTATGCACACCTTATAATATATTTTTATAATACCATAATATAAATGCTGATGTGAATTCTGCTACACCTGCCCACATATCGTAATATAATTTTCCAAATGCTAAACATATTTATAAGAAAATTATAAAGAAAATTATTCTTCTTAACACCTTTGCTTTCTCAGTTGTAGGAGGCACAATATCACCAACACATAATATCATTCTTATTAAAATAATAAATTATAATATATAAAATAAAATGGATATTAATAACTTAAATTGAAAGTATTCAAAAATAGTTAAATAATAATCTCATATGTAGTGATTCACATAAGAATCATTTGATAAATAACTTTTCTGAATTTTTTCTTATTCTTACAATTTTTGATTTCTCATTTTTTGTTATATAACATTTTATCTAACACGTTCTGATATACAATATTCTTAGGCTACCTCATTTCTGTGTTTTAATTATTAACAACTTCTTAAATTATTTGAACTTGCTGGTCTCGTACTTAAGGTTCTTTTAATATTTACAAGTCCTTTATCGATCAATTCACCAATTTTCTTTGGATCTACACTTTTTTGTTCAACAATTTAATTTTTATTTATGTAAGCTTAACTTTTTTAAATTGCATTATCTATTAACCAATTAAAGGCATTCATTGTAAAATTCATCTTTCCTCCAAATGGTTTATTAAGTAATTCTTAAAGTTCTTTCTTTTTATTAAGAGCCCAAACTATAGGAGTTCTCTTACCCTTACTACTTTCAACCATCATTAATCCTAAAAGTCTATTAGCTGCTTTCATAGTTAAAAATTTGCTAGTTCCATCATCTTCTTCATTTTAAGTAGGTTCATTATCCTCATTCTATTTATAATGAATAACTTTATTACTATTTAGCAAATGTTTTTAGGAGGTGAAGAAATTGTAATTTTTGCATGTTATGATCTACTAACAGGAACATTAAGAACTTAAGAAGATAGACGATTGAATTCACTTAGTAGTTTATCTTTTTCAAAGGTTTTTAATTTTGGATCATTACTATAGAATTCATAAAATGCTTCAAAAGATTTATTATATGGATCTATATATAAGATATATTTATACTTTCTTCATGTTATCTATCCTTAATAAATAATCTAATCTTCCTTTCTATATAATATTATAGTTTTTTTCCTATTTCGATTTACTTGATTTAATTCAGTTTGCCTTTAAGTTCCAATCTCTCTTACATTTTTCTCTCTATATTCTTTTATTTTAATTTTTCTGAAATGTAAATGAATTCTTTTATTGATCTAATTTCATTTATATGAGAATAATATCTCAATGGTTATGTTTATTAATTATTCATAATCTAATGCATACTCTTATGTTTCTAAATATATATGTCTTTTGGCATGAAAGCTTCTTGTTCTTGAAGTCTTTTGATATAAACTTATTCTAAATTCTTTTATTATGAAACTTATTATGGTATTTTTTAAGTTGACTTACTCTATCTAATAAGTTTAGAATTCATTGTTAAAATTAATATGTTATTAAAGAGTAAATATACATTTTGGGTATCAACTTAAAGAACACAAACTAAGATTGATAAAGATAATTACAATGATAATCTGTATAAAGTGTGTATGATATTTGAATTGATTTAAATTTAGGCAACTTTGAAACAGCAGAATAGTTCTGGATGTATTATTAATGGATAGCCAAGCCTTCTACAATACCAGAAGGATGCCAAATATTATTATTTTAGGAAGAAATCTAACCAATGTGGGAAGACAAGGCCAATTAAAATGGAGGAAGATTTGTTTTTAGATGCAAAAATAATGTTGATAGAGTTTGGGAAAACATCTTATTGAGTTATATAGGTAATCAATGTACATACAATGAATTTATTTGTGGAGTGGTTGTAAATTAAAAAAGATCATTTACACAGGTTTCAATATGGGTTAAGGATATGTCCTCATATTAGAATTAAGAAGATAAAATAACATAATGGGTTAAAGAAATGTTTGGAATCAATGAATTAGAATTTGTATAGCATCCAAAGAGTTGAAATTATTTATTAATATAAAATGAATTCTTTTCGTAAAAGTCACACTAATAACATCAGTAGAAGAGAGTCTTTAGAAACTATGCATACTGTATTTAATACAGATTTGCTGAATTTATAATTTGTGAATTAGAAAAAAGAGGTAGACATATACTTATAATTAGATCATAAATGAATATGTTGTTTAAAGAAAGGCTGAATTATTGGAGGAAATGAAATAAGAAGAAACTTATTAAGAAAATGACAGAAAAACTGAAACTTAAAAATTAAAAGCATTATTGGCAAATATCAAATATCAAAATGATCTGATGAAATTAAATTTAACATAATATGATTAAGTAGATATTGAATAAAAGAAATTCTCAACAATCTCTTAAAATGAGTTGAATGAAATTAATAATAAAATAGATGCTGAATAAGAATAGAATTAAGCATTATAGCAATAAATCCAATTAATAGGTCGTTCATTAAGGTAAAATTAAAAACATAACAATGCTCTTTTTTATGAATTACAATTATTTACACAGAAATAACCACATATTTAATTAAAATAGTTTTAAAATTAGTAGGCTTTTGATGTAGCAAAAAAATAAAATAAAAAGATAAAGAAGGCTTTAGAGGAGGAAAAAGAATGGTAAATTTAATACTTATATGATAATACTTTAAATTATGAATAGAAAAACTAAATTGTCAAGTAATTTATAATTAAAATTTATTAGAGAAAATTTAGAAAGTTTATGTTAATAAGAAGAAAGATTAAAATACTTATAAGAATAATTAATATTAACTTATATATAAATTTAGGATATAAACTTAGAAATATCTACTAAATTCAATAAGATAGAAGAATGTGCAGAATTTTTAGATGAATTAGATGATTTTGATAAAATGATATTAATTTTTGTAATGGAAGATCCTTAAGATTTTGAATTACCAGAAATTTTGGAAAATGCAAGAAATTAATTATAAAAACCAAAGAATAGAATGCAAATAGCAGATAGTGAATAAGAATATATTGATAGAGCTAGATTTAGTAGTGTAAGTTCAAGAATGAAGATATTTTTTAAATTCCATAATAATAATTTATAAAAATCAATAGATAATTTGATTCAAGTATATCGTAGATTATAATTTAATGAAATGACTTTAAAAAATAGGTATGAAGATTTATTAGATTAAAAAGCAAAATTGAAATAAAATTTAGAAGATTTAAATTCCTTAGAATTTTATGCTATAGATGACATATTGTTTGAAAGAGATGATGAACATATGAATATAGAAGAATTGAATGTAGAAGCAGCATTAGTTTCTAAAAATTAATAAATTCGATTAGTTTAGAATAATGCTTAATTTGTAATGAGAATGTACAGTATGCTAACAAATGTATTATTTAGAATGATTAATTCATTCTTAAACATTAAAGAAGTATTGAAAACTTGTCCTTCAGAATTATTTGATTAAGAGTATGAATTTATTAATTTTTAGTTTTTATTTAAAATGGACATATAATAAATTATATTCAAAATTAACTACTATTCATGATTAATTAGAAAAATAATTTAAAATTAAAATAGTTGTTAAAGATCCTGTAATTCGTAATTCGAATCAATTATTAAATGCTATATATGATCATCTCGAAGATCGTCTAGTTAAAAGAAAAACATTCGTTCCTATAGCTCAAAAATAAGGAATTCAAGAGATATTAGGTTTTGTATTAAATATAGAAGAAATAAAATAAGTTTCTGATGCAATTATTTAAGACCCAATTATGGCTCAATTCTTTACTATAAATGATTTATAAAATATTGTATCATAACTTGATAATTACAATTTAGATAGTTTGTTGTAAAAGATAAAAACTGATGGATATTAAATAGCATTAACAACAGCAAGGGTGTAATTAAAATTCCTATTAAATTTTATAGAAGAGACTGTCTTTGATTGTAAGAATATATAAGAGTAACAAAGTTCTGCTAAACTCCTATAACAAAAGTATAAATTAAAAGATTTAATGGAAAAGCATATGAATAGTTATGAATTTAAACCAAAAGAATGGAAAAAGGAAGTAATTGAAAATAAAATAAAATAATTAAAACCTTTAAATGGATAACCTTTCGAAGAATAATCAACCCCTATAATTGAATTGAGAACATAATAATAATTATCAACTTAAACCCCAACTCCAAAATCACAAATTATAAAATTTAACAAAACAGAATAATCACCAAATTAAATAAAAAGATTTATTTTTACTATAGATTCTTAAATACCACACTGTTCTTAATCATAAGCTAATCAAAAGTAATCTGATCCTATATTTATTCATTTACATCATATTAATAGAAAAATAAAGAATTTGAATCGATCTTCAACTCTATAAAAATCAAACCCTCCACATCAATTCGATGTGATATTTAGTAAAAAGAGTGTAGAACTTTCTCGTGATTCAATTACAAATTTACAATTAAAATCAACACCTGTTTATTAGAATAATGTAATATTAAGAACAAGTTCAAAATGTCCAAAATTGTTAAATAATACTAATAATAATAGTACAAATTTAATTTCGACAAGATCTAAATGTAATACAAAGGTTTCAAATGATCAGAAATTAGAATTACCTTTATCAATTTATAAATCATAATTATCATCAACATATGGAAATGCAAATAAAAAATTATCTGATTTCTTTCATATGACAAGCTTTAGAAAAAAATGAAATTGTTTATATCATACTTATTCATATATTAATTAATGATTTACTCTCATCATCTAATTCGTCATCTTCATTAACATCTATTTAACTTGCCTTCTTTTTGCACATAAAAATAAATATCATCAAAGATGACAACCCCAAAAAGGAAGCATTAGCTAAAAAGAATATAACTGCAAACATAGGATATCCTAAAGAAATTCTATTTATATAAATATTAACTATATACTTATTATAAAATGTGGATAAATTTGTCATCTAACAAATAAATTTAGCTTCCACTTTACTCACAGCTTCTAAAGTACATAAGGATTATTATCTTGTTCTAATATCATAATAATGTTGATTCCCAAATGTTGCATATTATGGACATAAAGTCATTAATTGATTACAAACTACTAAAATACTTATATTCAAAATTGCAGCTACTATAAACAAAGATGATGGTTATGTTTATTCTTTTTTAATTTCAAATCCTTTTAAAAAGATTATTCCACATTTAATAATTCCATATAAAGTACATATAAAGATATAAAGGGTAAAAATGAAAAAGAATAAATAATCTAATGGGAAATAATATGAAGAATAAACATATAATGTATCTATGGGATTTAAAAACGTTTTTTCTTAAATTAAATACCCACATTTAAATCCACATGATGAATTTGTAATCTATCAAATTTAAATATTTAAATACTTTATCATAAGTAGTAATTGCTAAAGAACTAAATATTAGAACTGAAAAACATAAGCAAATGATTCCTATTATTATTCTAAATGGAGATATTATTTTAAATATTGTCTATAAAGATTTAGTTTATGTTTCTAATTCTATAATTTTTTCGTTTTTTAAATTTAAGAACCTTTCTTTTCTTTTTAAATTAGTTAATGCCTAATTTATATATATAAATTATCATATATACCCTTTGATCTCCTTTAGATATTTTAGATGAACTCTTTTAATATTTTTCTTATATTGCCCTATATTTTTCTCTTAATTTTGCTAAATCATTATCAACCTATGACTTTTCTTCTTCCAAAGACCTTGCTCCTTTAATCAATTAAAATGGTAAAGCAGTTAATCCATATGAACCATAAATAACCCATAAACAAAAACCAAATGTTAAAATTATTGAAATGCAAAATGATATTGCTTATTCCCCTAGATGATCAACATCAAACATAGTTTTAACCCATTCTAATTTTTCAGAAGTACTGTAATTTACTTCAGGATTAAATACTAATCCTGAAATTAATAAAACACAAATAAACCCTATAAAATATACAGTTTATTTGGCTGATCTAATTATTTTTGATGATAGACGTTTTTCACTTAAATCTAAATCAAAGTCATTATCATAATTCAATGCTCTTTCTTCAGAATAAAAATAATTAAATGGTAGGATAACAAAAGTGATAAATAATAATCCAATATAAAGATCTATAAGGATTAATATCATTCTTACATATAAATACTTCCCTTATAAAATACTTATTGATAGGTTGATGAAGTGTTGAGATTACATCATTTGGATGAGAAGTCACAAATACATCGATTGGTACCATTAATATGCAAATCATGGATACAGTAAAACTTAAACATATTGAGTTAATAGCAAAGTTATAGGACTCAGCAGGGTCTATATAGTATTTCACTATTATTCTGGATAAAAAGTAAAGTCCCTAGATAAGAATATTGAGAATACCAAAATCAAAGCAATATAAAGAAACCACGCAAAATACATTTTGTGAATAAAATAATATCAAAACAATAATAAATTATCAAATCTAATGTTATATCAAAAGTAATCACTTCCAGGTTTAAATTCAACTTGTTATCAATCTAATAATGAAGAATGTGAATAATAACTTAGACCTTTGTATTTATTGATTCTAGAAAATCAAATTGATGTCTAATAAGAAAATATTACTTTAGTCGGTTTATTTAAACTATTAAAAGTATGCTTTAACATTTTCATAGATCTGGAAATTAGATATCCCATTTTCAATTTTAGCTAAGTTAATGTTAAATGCAAATAAATTTTGCAACTAGTAATTGAATTAAATGATTAATTTACATTCTTTACATCAATTGATGCATAATCCTTAACTTTAAATGATATACAGAAAGAAACCAAAATCAGAAGTGTTCTAATTAATTGGAAATAATGCATACTTGTAAAATTGTTAATTTACAACTCCTCAAACTTTAGTTGGATTATTTAATAGATTAGGAGAATTGATAAAAAGAAAGTAGATGTATCTCAAAATCAACAATGAAAATATAGATGTTAAAGATAAATATAGTTACATTATATAAATGATGTAAAACACTCCAAGAGATCAGAAGATCAGTCCAAGAGATAATATCACAGATAAATAAGATAGTTTACTTTTAGGAAATTAACTATTCAGTACATAATCAAAAGTGGATAGCATATTATTGTTAGAAGATAAAGAAGATAAAGATGAATATAATGATTAATTTCCATAAATTAATTAACCTATTAAACAAAAGTTTCAAAAATTATAGAATGTTTTAGATTTGAACAATTAATAATTTAAAATGAATCATAGAATGAGAAAAATGCATTCAACTATGATGAATCATATGATTTTACTTAAATAAAATTCAAATGTTAATAAGATTAATAAATTAATACAGTAAACATAAGGAACCATATAAATTAAATTACCTGAAATATGATTATTATTTAAATTATATATAATTAAAAAAAAATGAAAAGAAGAATTAATTTTATTCACACTAATGATAAAAAAAAATTCAAAAAGTATGATGAATATGATTTCTCTAAAAGAAGAATAGGATTTTCAGATAAAGAAATTAAAAAAATTAGATAAAGGTTTTCTTTATTAAAGTAATAGTATCAGATTTCTTAAGATTGCACAGATTGGATATATCAATTATTAATAATTTCGTGAAAGTTTAGGGATCATGGGATTAGCTAATGCTGAATTTTTGAGTCTAAGATTATTTCATGTGATCGATATAGAGGATTCCAATAAAGTAATAAAAATTCAAAAATAAGATAACATTCGAAGATTTCTTAAACTATCTAAACATTCTTGTCAATGGAAATAAACAATAAAAAGCAGAAATGAGTTTTCGATTTCTTGATATAAGTGACACAGGAAGACTATTATAAAATGATATTGAGTAGTTATGTGCTGATATTTTACTCTTTTGGCATTAAATTACAGGTTCAAAAGTATTGCCCAATCTTTCCAAAGTCGAAATGTTAATCAAAGCATTAGGAATGTAATCAACAGGAGAAATAAGCTTTTCAGCCTATTTAGATGCATATGATAATATATCTAATGCATTAGATTGGTTTGAGTTTTTTAATGATACAGAAACTGAAAAGCAATAAATACATATATAAGAAATTGATAATAACAAATTATAATAATCTATTGATAATTTATAAGATGAAGTGTTATCTTGTATAATTTAATTAAAGAATTCAAAAAGAGGAGGAGAATCTATTATATTTGATGCAAATATCAGTTAAATTAATTAATTGGACAATAAAATAGATGGACCTTTTTATGTTAGTATTTAAACACCAAAAAGACCTGGTGATGTTGATCCATCTTAAGAGATAAGTGTATAATATTAGACTAATTAACCATAATTTTCTTTATTTTAAAATGAATCTAGAATGCAGAAAATTGCTAGTTTTGGAAAATAAGATAAATTAATGGTATTAGATTAGAAAAAAATGAAAAAACCTATGAGTGAAGATTTTAGAAGAGCCACAATTGCAAATATTCCAAAAAAACATAAGGCTATTTATTTTGGACATGAAAATTGGAATTTAGTTATATCAATGATGATAGGAATGAGAGCATGTGCTTAGGCTTTGTGTCCTCTTTCTATTGAATTAAAAGAAAAAGATTTTTAGAGTAAATACATATATAATATTTCTAATTCAAATAATTAAAATATTTGTTATTAGTTTGTTGATTATGCTGGATTGGTTTATGAAAGAATTAGATAAATCTTTAAAATTTCATAGAAACATTATTTAACATCTATAGGTCCTGAAAATCTATTGGGTAATTTGATGATAGGTAAATTAACTAGTTTAAGTGAATTAAGTTCTACAGGGAAGAGTGGAAGTTTTTTTTATTTTACTGATAATGGAGATTTTATGATTAAAACAATATCAAAAAATGAATTTAAATTACTTTCTAGAATTATTTAATAATATTACTAATATATAAGAGATTATGGTTAAACATATTTATCTAAGATATTAGGTTAACATATTTTAAAAGCATTTAAAGATAAGACATTGATTTCAAAAACATATATAATAGTTATTGTTAATGTATTTTAATCTCCTTTATCTATTGATGTAAGATATGATCTTAAAGGATCCACTTATGGTAGGAAAACAAAAAAAGCCAATAAAATTACTGATAAAAATGTTGCTTTAAAAGACTTAGACTTTTTAGAAGATAAAAAAAAAATATTATTAGATTAAGGTATTTTTTTATTTATATAATAATTATAATTAGAATTTACAAAATCCTTATTATCTTAATTTAAAAATGATGTTCTATTTTTAGAATCTTGTTCAATAATTGATTATAGTCTTTTGATTGGTATACATTCAATAAGACATGATAGTAATATCAAAAATTAAGTTGTGTCAATAGATTAAAAGGAAGTCTATTTTATTGGAATAATTGATATTCTAACAGAATATAAGTAATTAATTTTGTTCATCTAAAAGTATGCAAAAGTAAATTGAATATTCATTGAAACATACATTTGTTGATTCTAATATTTCATGTGTTCCACCTAGAGATTATGCAATGAGATTCCTTAATTTTATCAAATAGAATGTATTTTTATGAATTTGTGAAATTCATATATATATATAAACAATGATAAATTCATAAACTATAGTCATATTTGTGTACCAACTATGGCAGAAACATTATTTTTATTATCTTCATTTTATTAAACTTTGAATCTAACATATAATAATAATTGTTTACTTTTTATATTGTACTTCTTTAATATCTAACATTGAAAGAAACACTCTTTTCTTTTGAATAATTTCAACTTATTCATTATTTTTATTGTTTAATATCTTAAGTTTTTTCAGTTCTTGTTTCTTTTATATTTTTTATGGTTTAGTTTTTATATTTTATTCTTGTTATATTTAAATCTAATATGTATCATCATGTTTGGATAATTAGGAATTAGATATGTCAATTTCTTCTAATTTTGGAATCAAAATCTTTGGAGTAGCAATATTTTTATTAAATGAGGCTCTAATGAATATTATTTTTAAATACTTAAGCATCTAATTATAAATTAACATCTGTTAGAGGATCAAATATTGTTAAAGTATTAGGTTTTGATCATATGTATGTTAGCAATTCATTGTAATATAAGGAATTATTTAAAGAAATAAAGATTTGAAGAATTGGTTTAATAGCAAATAATCATACGTCACATTTTATTTAAGGTAATCTTTACAAATGATCTTGCATTATAATAATGAAAAAAATTATAATAATTATATTAATATTATTATATATTATTATAATTAATATCATAATTAGAAATAAACTTAACTATGACAATAATTATTATTAATATATAATAATTAATTTAAATATTTTCTTATTATAATCAGATTTTGGCTTTTGTGAATGAAATTTAAATGTTTCTCCCATCCACTTCTTCATTATGCATTAGTGCCATTACTTCCAAAGCTTGTTTAAGAGTTTCCATTTTGATTAAACACATAAATTTAAACTATGAGTTTAGAACTTTAACAGCCTATTAATTATTTTATAAAGTACTTCAACAACACCGAATTCAGAAAATATGTCCCACATTGTTTCAGCATTGGAGGATACTTTTTTCAAATTAGAGATATGAAGAACTTGACTAGGAGGCAATAATATCATTTTATTATTTGCATTGAACCTATATTCAATTATTAATTTTATATACCTGTCTGTGTCTTCAGATCCAACATAATAGTCTTATTCTCTATATAGAGTATCCAAACCAAATAACTTTTCAATTGAATCATCTGCAGCGAATGTGATTGTTATAGAACTTTCGAAAAATTATAAATTCTGACAATTCTAATATACGAAATATGCCTGATCTTCTTTTAAGTACTTTACTAAAGCAAAATTTTTTATACTAATTCTATGTATAAATTATTACTTTATTAATATAATTTTGTCAACATTACCGAAATTGCTAAATATATTGTATAATTTATGAGCATCCAATTCTTTTCCAAAAATTCCATTTAAGCAGACAGTTTTTGTTGATTAAATGTTTTTTTGAGAAGGAATAAGTTTCTAACTTATAGGCAATACAGTTGTGCTATGTGGTTTAGAGTCTCCATCCTGTATTACTAATTTTTATATTACTATATATAATACTATCATTTATTGATGTAGAATGTCTATTTTTATAAGTACTTGATGTTGTATCTTCAATAGTTTCATATGATCCTATAGTAAATGAACCATGTGGCATTAGTTTATCATCTTAATAGTAAGAACATTTGATAAAATTCGATGATAGTTGATCTAATGCTTTTTTGGCATTTTTTGCTGCTTCAATATTAGCCATTTCCACCAACACTCGACATTCCATTAATGATCGATTCAAAATTTTTACATTAACTACAGGTCCATACCTTAAAATATCACAGAATGCTCTTACTGGCTCATCAGAGAGCTAAAATATTCTGGGTTCAAATTTGATGGTGGTGCTGTTAATGTTAGTAATAATTAGTGCGAAAAATGTAGAGAATCAGGTAAATTCGGCAAAGAATAACTAAACATTTTTACTTATTTATTTAATAATTTTCATTCTCATTTTTTATTTTTAATTTATATCTTTAAAACTAAATCTTGATTTTTGGAATTATATCAATAAACACATCTAAGAAAATAGTTTATATAATATAAATAAAAAGTTTACCCCAAAATTTATCACTATGTTTTTGAGTTAGATATTGTTTAAATAACAAAAATAATTGTATGTATAAAATTGATAAATATTTTTATATTGATCATATCTGTTAGGGTATTAATATATTTATAATTTATAATATAATTTCAACTTTATTCTCAAGGCTACTTTAATAACATTTCTAAAGGTTCTAATGAAGAGCACCGACGTTCTAATTCAAAAGAATTAATTGGTCTAATCACTATCCTATTGGTCTCTTTTAAACTTTATTCTTCTTATTATTTTTCACTTAATTTAGCACCTAAATTATGACATAATAAGAATGCTTAATTTCCAAATTGTTATTATAAAATAAATTATAATCGTGATATTTCATAAAGTATATTATTAAGCCGACATTTTTCTTTAGCTCCTCTCAACAAAGCTTAATACTTTTTCTTTATATTTTATAAATCATTTTTTAATTTTGCATTTTCATCCATTGTAATTTCAAATTAATTAAATACATTCAATGATACATCTTTAAATTCAGGATAATACATAGTAATAATATCATGTAACAGTTCATTTTCTAATAATTTATTATTATAATAGATAGCAACATATTTTAACATAAATATTAATTATACAATTGAACCTATCTAAGCTAATATTGAACCTAATTTTGGCATTGTAACTTCTTCAACAATTGAAATGTTATCTATTCTAAATAAATAAGAATTTATTATATCTATATTATATTTTCCATTTGACATAAATTATACAACTTATGGCATAAAATTAGTATCAACTTCCTAATTTATTAGTTCATAATTGTTTAAAAAATAATAATGTTAAAAATTTTTAAATAGTACACCATCATCTATAATTGTTTCTTATTATTTTAACATTATTTATGAATAAATAGGTCTTTGAGGATTAAATGCTAGATAATATTATTTAGCAAAAAGCTCTAATTCTCTTGTTACATAATTTAATTGATTTAATCTTATTGTCAAAAACATGAATCCATGCTATTATGATATGTAATCATTAATTGTTTTATCATCTGCACAAGTTCTACCTGAAATAGGATAACTATTTGAACAAGTTGCAAAAACCAATAGATATTATTTCATTACTTTATGGTCTTCATCTTAATCATAAGCATTATTTAGAACCAATGACCCATTATTTAAAAATATAGACATAGGATTAGTATCAATACTAAAGAAAGGTTTTGGATCTTCTAAAATACTACTTCCAAAAATAGTAAATAACAATGGGGTAATTATGTTATTCTCTTTTCTAAAAGGATCAATATCACTTGTAAAATCTTCTAAATTTAATTGTATTAAAGATTCTTTCCATTCAAATTCAGAATATCCAGTAGTTTATTATTTTGAACTAACATTAGGAGTAATTTCATTATTTATCCATTATGCTATTATATATAAGAAATATGCTAAGCTTATGCTTCCTAGAAAAATAGAAATAATTCCACCCATAATACTTTGAAACTTTGACTCATTTTTATAAGTGAGAAGACTTATTGGAACACCAAAAATATCTATTTTTTCAATAGTATTTAGAAATTTGTGCATATTAAGTAATTTAAATTTTTTATAAATATACTCATAAATTGCTGATTATTTCAATCTGGAGTTAAAATTTATATAATTTCAGTTTCTAAAACTTGATTTACAAATTAAAATTAAACTACATTAATAATTTATAGCATCTAATTTATTTTTCTTTATTTAGATATAGGTGCTTCAAAATGTATTATTTTGTCTTTATAACAAATAGGCTAGAATTCACCATATGACACTCCTGTTCCAGGTAAACAATCACCTAAACTAATAAATTAGTTTTAAATAGAATCATAACAAAAAACAGTCTTAATTATTTCATCATCAAAATAAAATTCCTTTTCATCATCTACAAATTTTCTACTCCATTATTTTCCTCCAAATAATAATGCTTAAAATTCATTTATTTAAATAGAGGAATATCCACCTCCAAATAAAAATGGATTTAAAGAAATTTAAGATAAAGTAATTAAACTCCATTTTTCTTCATCTATATCATATTTTTCAAAATTAATAAATTCATGTTATTGAAATCCAAAAGCATAAATAAAATTATTAATTCTAAAAATTGATTGATTAGGTTTTGGATAATTCATAGACTCAATATTATACCATTTATTTTCTTAGATACAATATTTTGCACATGTTTTACTCCATTATAATTTATCATCTACAACTTATAAACCTCCTATAACATATATAAATTTATCATAAATTATTAATCCATTTGTTGGATTTTTAGCTTTCGGTAATGGAGCTAAATTTGTTAATTCTCCATCTTTACATTTCAACATTGATCTAACTGGATTACCTTTAGAATCAGCTCCACCAACTATGTAAGTAGTTCCATCATTTAAAAATACTGTTTTCAAAAATTAAGGTATTTATTAATGTCTTAAATCTTAAAATTCTCCAATTTAATATTCTTATGTTTCTGGATCATACAAATACATAACTTTAGCAAATGGTGGTATTAATGGTAAACTTTAATATTCAATTCCTTTAATTTTATATAATTCTTCTTTAGCATCTTCATACCAATCTATAAGTTATACCATTTATGATAATTATAAATGTTATTTAGTTATACAATTTAAATCTATAAGTAATCTTGGAGGATATATAATAGAAACTTCATCTTTTGTTATTAATTATTCTCTTTTTTCATATTAATTTAATAATGTTTTGGATTATTAAATTACTTTTTCTTTAAATAGTGATTCAACTAATGATAACTGATCTTATAATTCATTCTATAAAAATTATAAAATCTTTAATTAGAAAGAATTTAATCTATCTAGAAATGTTTTATTTGATCCCCATAATTCTATAAAATTATTCCACATATAGATATATTAATTGTAAATTTTATCAAAAAAATTTGAAATTTATTATTCAACTTATCTTCTTAATGATAATATTTTTTATAAATTATCTTCAAATAATTAACAATTAATCTAATTCTTCAGATTGTTATTCTTTTTATTAATGTTTTAATTAATAATTTTAATTTTATCATCTAAAATTTTAACTTCATCTGTTAGTAAACTGAATGCTTCACGAAAATTAGTTATATTATGAGATTAATTTTATTTAGAATGATTTATTCCACAATTTATGCATAATAGCATATAACAATCAACACAACATACTGGAACTGATACTTCACCACATTGTTAACATTTAGAAAATTATGCTTTTAAATTAGTTTATCCTGAACTGACATTTCTTTTTGGAGTAGATTTATTATGTATGGTAGGTAAGTTTAGATCATTTCCAAACTTCGTTTTTCTATTTGATATATGCATGATCAATGAAATCAATCAATTTTTTTATTAATTTACTAATCAATTAAATATTAAAAAGTTGTATTGTTTTTAGGAATTCTAATTAAAATTGATAATTCAAATCTAAATAAGTTAAATTAATATAGATTCTATCTTAATAATCTTAAAACAATTTTGATTATTACAAATTTACTAATGGAGAATAATACATTAATAAAAATTTGAAATTATATTGAATTATCAAGGTATGATATAAGTGAGTTTGTATGATATTGATTTAGGGTGTTAGTTTCATAAACTATACTTTGCAATATAATCTAATTGCTAAACTATTGAAACACATTTAGTTTCTTAATTACCTATATCAACTTTGATTGAAGGTAGAGAATTCAAAATAATTATCAAAGATGGAAACTAAACTATTGGAAGTATAAGTTTTCCTTCTAAATAATTAACTAAATAAATAAATCTTGTTAGATGGTATTATTACAGGATTAAATAGGATTACTTTATTCGATCCTAAAGATGATCAATATGATGGAAATTTTATAGAAGATGATTTAGAATAGCCACGAATATTACTTAGAATAGAAACCAATTATTAATATCAATAAAAGATGTTTAAAAACAATCTATTATCTTCATGTCAATTGAATTTAAAGGAAAATACTTAACAATATAATGATAAAAAGAAAATATAATAAATAATTGATGATCATAAAGATATGCAAAATAAATATAATTCATTAAAAGAAGATTTATTAGCTTATAGAGATATTTCATAATAAGAGATAAAACAATTAGAATCAGAAAAATAAACATATATATAAGAAAATAAAACATTAAAATAATAAATACAAATATTAAAATAAAATGAATTACCAATTCATGATTAATAATAAAAGAATGGTACAAACAATAACAATAATAATAAAATTAAATGAAATTATTATTTGTTTTATGATTTTTATATTAATCTCTCATGCTATATTTTTTAATGTTTCTAATTTATGAACACTGAATCTTGGATCAATAATTTAATGGAAATAATTTGGACCATAAATTTCAAGATATTATTTTGCTAATCTTCTTCTTCTAGGCCATTAGATAAGAGTCTATATATTTAAATTTATATCTATACTTCGCATAAAAAGTTTGGATATTATAGGCATACTTATTAAGTAGCTAAAAATACTGCCCAAAGTCCAATTGATTTAACATTGAAACTCCATGTCTTATATAAATACAATCCATATATAGCATTCATTGCTGAACAAGTGAATTGAAGTGTATATGACACTATTCCAGAGGGTAATGGTGACAATATACGATTTCTAATAATTATAGATTATTTAATACTCTTATGGTGTAAAGAAATTAGGATTCAAAAGCTGTAATTTTTATAAGGCAAATACAGTTCTATTAATAATCTAGGACTCAGCTATATAAATAATATCATATATATTTACAATAATTTTCTATTGATTTATGTTCATAATTATCTGTATTGATAGTTGGAATATTATGATAAATCAATGATGCAAATGGTCTTAAAATATATGGTAATCTTTATTAATAGAAAGGTTATAATCTCTTAATTTATTCAGCTTTTATTTCATGTGATAAAGCTGAATCATGATCTTCATGATGATCTCCTCCCATTTTTATATTATTTATTTAATTAATATTTATATATTAAATACTATGTTTTATATAATAAAACAACTAATCAATGTTTCAAATTCATTCTTTTTTCTCTAAATTTCTTTTAAATTAATAATGCAGCTGCATTCAATTCATGATCTTCTTCTTCTTTTATTTCTTCATCTTACTATTACTTTTTATCTGTTGCATAAACTTCTATTACTTATTATCTCTAATCTTCAGATTCTATTTTTATAGTGAATTTCTCCATTCCATCATATTAATTTTTATTATTATTATTTTAAGGTAAAGAAGATGATTTTTAAATAAATTTATCCTAAGGAGCTTCTTCCATTATAGGTGTAGGTTCAAAATCTTATGAATATTCTTATGATGTTGCAAGTTTCTCTTCTTATTCTTCAAATACTGGTTATACATCTTCATCTATTTATTTAATTTATTCTGCTAATAAAGGATGAATTTCATCAGAAACTACAGAATTTGATTTATGATTAAATATAGGTTATATTTCTTAATCTTTTGAAGTTTAACCATTTTCTTCAAATTAATCAACTAGAAATACTAATGATTCATATTCATTTTTAACTTAAATTAATAAATTCTAATTCTATTCAGGAATATAAATATAAAATTAGTTTGCCTAATTATATGGAAGTTAAAAGCATTGCTTATCTAAGTTTATTTTTGCATATCTAAAATATTCAACACTAAAACTTAATAATACATTTTTCATTCCTAAAGGATTTTAATTAATAGTATTAAATTAATTATTTACATCACTAACATTAAGACTATTGCCAATTAATTTAATCTTCTTAGGTCCTAAATTTACAGCAAATTAATCTGTAATCTCACTAGCTAAATATTGGAAATACAAAATATTTTATTAAGAAAATAAGTAAATACTCATAGTACCTTAATAAATCTCTTAAATTCCTGATTAACTCTATAAATTATAAAAATTTTTACTTCAATACTAGGTAAATGAATATTTTGGTATGATTATAATAATTAAACATTTCCATTTTTTAATAAATTAGATTCATTTATATTTTATTCAAGATATTAAATAAATTTTGATGGAATCTAATGAATATTATTATTATTCTATTGAGTCATAAATTAATTTGTTTTATTCTTATAAAATACTTCTGATTAAAATGTTTATTAAGATTAACCATAATTTTATTTATTATAAAATTTAGCAGAATTCAATTATGAAGTTGATGATGAAATCTATTATTATTATTAACCTTATAATTTTTTGGCTAAAAACATATCAGATTTATATGAAGGTAAAGATTTATTTTATACTTTATATTCTGGTTTATTGCTCACCTTCATTATTTTAATACCATTATTTATAAAAGGTTATTTCAAAGGAGATTAAGGTCTTGGTATTTAACTGTTTAATAAAATTTAATTTGGTTTGAATTTTAGAATTTAATTAGATTATCCAGGCATTTTATTTAAATAAGGTTTAAATTTTAAGATAGCTTTTTCTTCATTTTATTTTTATCTCTCAACTGATTTTATTATTTTTTGTTTCTTTTTAAAAAAATTACTATTTAATTTTCCATTACTTTAATCTGCAGCATTTTTAACCAAATCTACAAATGGTTATTGAAGAAATGCTGTTTATTATGGTTTCTTTTGATTGAATCCTGTAACTGAATTTATTTATTTTAATGACTTCTATTATTAGAATTGAAGTTTCTATAAATATGCAGCTTATCTAGATAAAAATTAATCATAAATCTATTATATTTTCATTTGTTTGCTTTCATTTAGATTTTATTATGAATATACTAAACTACTATAATAATTATAATGAGCTTCTTAAAATTATTTCTCTTATTCCTTTGCAATTCCTAAATTTATATATGTATCACAAATTGATTCATGCAATTCTTCTGTTATTTTATTTGTTGAAATAGCAGCCTATTATAAGTGTTAAAGTGCTGCTTAAGCCTCTTAAATTGCTTAGGCATAATGATTAATATATAATGAATTAGATGACAATAACATATATGTTTAACCCACCAATTCATCTATTGAGGAATCAAATTTATATTGAGACAACATTTATAAAGATAGTTGTAAATAATGTGTACTTTCATCATATTTATTTTATTTTCTTAAGAAATCTCCATATGCATTCAACACTCTTACTTATATACAAGGAGGACATCTTATATGTATGATATCTTCATTTGATTGTTGAATCTAAATTTAAATATTTTTTACTTGACACCAAATCAATAATCTGTTTAAAATTTATTATGATATCAGATTATCCTCTGATTTCACAATTACTTTAACTAATTGTAAAACAACATCTTCAACCAATTTAACTAATCTAATTGATGATAATTGATGTTCCCCTTTTTTGAATGCTTATTCAAATAACTATAGACTATCATGAATATTCATTAATTATAAGGAATAATTTGCCTTGCTTAATAATTAATCAACTGAATTCTAGAATCTAAGCGTTGTATCACTGACACCACTTAAAGGCCTAATTGGTTTACTAGCTGTTGAATTGGCATCATCAACTCTGGTAATTGCTGATTGCGGTCGTTTCATTAATTTTATATAAATATTATGGCATTATTTATATATTATATCAACTCAATTTATAAAAAAAAAGAGATTCTTGATATCTATTTAAATTTTTTGAATGAATACACTAATTAATATAATCATATAACAATTAATATATTTAACAAAAACAAGATATTACTATTAATTGTTTTATGATTATATTTTTAATATTAAAATTTAATTATGAAATAAAGAAAAAAAGCATAAGTAGCAGATAGAATATGCTTTAATGGTGACAATTAAAATTCTTAAGAATTAATAAATAAAGGTAAACAATTAATAAATCAAATACCAAATATTAAAATAGTGAATTCAATTTTATAGAAATATTTTGGCTATATTATTTAACCAAAGCCTTTTTAGAAATTGAAAAACCCTAAAATTAAACATAAAACTGATTTACATTCAAATCTTTAATACCTTGAAAAACTAAAAACAACTCATTTTGATAGAGAATTAGTTTAAGAAATTAAAAACACAGAAGCAAATTTTTCACCTTAATCAATACAATATAGGAATTGTTTAAGTTTAACTTCTGAGTTTAAAGGATAAAATATACTTGAGTATGTATTTGAAGAAAAATTAAGTAAATAATATTAATTAATCAATAGGAAGATTAGAGTGGAAATACTGTAATGGCACTAATAAATTTCTAGTTTAAGAATTTAATGAAAAAGATTTATATTTGAATGATCATACTGGAGTTTAATAATTAATTAAATAAAATGATAGATATTATCTAAAACATCTATATTCTGTAGAAGTAGTTAAGAATGAAAAATCAATATCAGTATTATTATAATTCATTATTTTTATAGAAATATTCAAGTGCTGATTAAATAAATCAAATATTATATGAATAAACTTTTGATAGATTATATATTTTATCAAAAAAATAATTAAAAACTGAAGATATAATTTTGAAATAATTCTCAAGCTAATAAGCTGAACCCTACTTGATTTAATCTGTATTCTTACATAAGAATCCCTTTTTATTATTTTTATAAAGTTAAAAAGAACTATAATTGTTTGATTTAAGAAAATAAAATACTAATGTACTTATTTCTATAGACCTATAAAATTTACTAACAAATAGAATATATTCTATTCATTAATTTTAATAAAGTCAATATATAGTTCTATCTACTAATACCGATCTTCAATATTATGATTTAAGAAATCTAAAAAATCCATTCAGCATATAAAAACATGGTTGTATGGAAACTGGTATTTCATAATTTGTTAGTATTAGTGATTAAACAATAAATTTTGATGATATTTTTAATTAAGATGATTTATAATTAAATAGAAATAAAACTTATTCAAATACTGAAAGTGTAATTGGTTATTCTAATTTTGGTAATTCAATTTTTATTAATTTTGATTGTGGATTAGTCAATTAAATTAAAGATAATCTTCCAACTTTAAGAATGTGTACAAATTTATTAATTGATGATTCAATTCAATATGGTACTAGTGATTTAACATAAAATGGTTTCCCTATGCTTATTGGAAATAGTTAAATATATTCAAAAAGATTAAAAAATAGAGGATTTTAATATATTTATCTTGATAAGAAATATTTCATTTTTTCTTTAGATAAATAAGGTGGTTTGGGATTATAAATTTTAGATTCTTATTTTGATCCAATATCTATTAATTAATAGTCTAAGGATATAAATGAAATTTTGATTGTAGAAAGTTAAGAAAAACAGGATCTAAATAAATGTTCAAATGATTATGATTCAATATTTGATGAATTTTAAGATATTCAAGATTCAGATTTAGAATTAGTAGAAATTTAAGAATTATTACCTAAAGTTAAAAAAGTGAAGTTGAGTAATTTTTCTGTTGAAGAATTTAATATTTATGAAGAAAATGTAGATGAAGGAGTATAATTTGAGGATGAAATATTACTTGAAAAAGTTGAGAAGGAAAACTAAAATGATAACATAGCTTAATTAAAATAAAATCAAAATTTCGTTTTGACATAAGACATAATTAATTATATGCTAAAATAGATTTGATAATGCATGAAAAATTAAATTATCATTACTATTTATTATATTTAAAATAAATTATAAATTTTTTTATGAAAAGAGCCTTTAAATTCTTCAGAAAAATCGATTCATTTGGAGTTGACTTTAATCCTGCTATTAACAACAAATTGAGTTTTAGTTATAAAACTATATTGGGAGGAATTTTTACTTTGATAATTTATTCACTTAGTGCAGCTTATTTTGTTTATGAAATGTACAGATGGATGAATATGGATATGGTTCCTATTGTTACTACAGAAATTCATAGTTTTAATGACGATATTGAAAATCTCTTAGATGAATCTAATGCATCTATTGAATTTGAAATTTATAATACAGCAAATGGAAAGGAATTGGTTAATCCATTTAATTAAACTTAACTTGTTTTAACTCCAATATTGAAGAATTACTCAAATGGAAAAGAGTAGGCAGTCGGATATAATTTTTCTTAATATGTGTCTGAAAACGTATTTTCTCCAAAATTGAGATTAAATTCAAAAAGTGAGTATTAAATTTCTTTTGCTAGATGTACAAAAGAAATGTTAGTTGAAGGTTAATAATGTGCTAATTAAGATATTATGAATGATTTTTTTAATTAAAGTGGAAATGAATTATAAGTTAATGTAATTTTGAAAATAGTTGATCCTAGAACATTTATGGAAAGATAAATAAAAAAAACATATGCAATGATTTTAGAAGAAATAGAATGTTAAATCACAAAAATAAGCATGGAGTATACACATTATTAGATTTATAAAGATTTCATATTTCCAACTCCACTTAATAAAATTTTTGTAAGTGAAACAGTTGAATAGACAACATATGGAACTAAAGATTATTGTTCTAAAAGATTTGTTGAAGAAAGTTATGCTTTATTATGGATTACAACATCTTAAGTTGCCTATGTTTAAAGAATGTAATATCCTGAAATTGGAGATATATTAGCCAATATTGGATCTATTGTAGAAGTTCTATTTTTAATTGAATTTTTAATATATAAAATAAATGAAGAATGCCTTATTCGTTCTATGTAAGAGTAAATATTATCTTTTTATTATCCTGAATTAGAGTATATTAAATTCAAAAAAAATTGCTTTGGTCTAATTACAAAATGTTCTTTATACTCTTAAGATATTAATCCAAAAAGTTATATCAAATTCAAAAATAAGATTTCTAAATTAATGAATTGTAAATTTAATTATTTAAATTTGATCTATGAAGTCTCAAGACTTTAATTTCTTATACAATCTATCATTAGAAAAGAAGAAATTTATTAATCTCATTAAGTTGGAATAAAATTATAATTAGAAAAAGAATCAGAAAATGATTAAATGTATAATTTGAAGGATGAAGATAATGAAGAAGGATTATTAGATTCAGGTAAAATAATTTATGAAAGAAAATTAACATATAAAGATTCATTGTTATTAAGTAGTCTTAATAGAAATTTAAACCTTGAAGAAGATTATATAGATTAAGAGTTAATTTCAGATAGAAACTTTTTTGAAATAAATAGAGTAAATAGAACAAAGAATTGAAAATGGAGTTCTTATAATAAATATTAGATAAATTTTTACTTTTTATATATATAATTCAATATTTCATCAAATTTTATATTCTAGATCTAAGACATTATTTTTCTTTGTTTGCAAGAACCAAAGAATTTAGTGTAAAATGTGTACTTATTCTAGGTGAATATTATTAACGATTTGTAAAACAATTTTATGGATGGGGATTAGGACTTAAGGGAAGTGAACCTTTATCTTTATCTTTAGATTATTATCTTGATAATCTTGGACTAATAAGGGCAAGCATATTTAATGAAGGATTTTTTATTTCAATTTATGATAATCTCTTCATACTCTTAACTTTATTATTATTAGTTAAAAGCATTGGTTTTGCTAATTTAAACATCTAAAACCAATAATGATATAAAGCTTAATTGGCATTCAATCTTTTTTATGGATTTACTTATAATATTCTTCTTAGAAAGTCTTTTCCTATATCAGTTAAGTTTTTAATATTCTACAAATCAATATTTCCAAAATAATTTTGTTAAACCTTTTAATGATAATCTCCTTAAAAAGGTTCTTTACCTGTTAATAATATGAACATTATAATTCCTATACTAAATATATCTACTTTATAATCATATTATTAATCTTAAAGTAATTCTGGTGCCACATAACCAGGTGTTCCACATCTTGTAAATAAGTAATTACCTTCTTTATTATAAAAATCTGCTAATCCAAAATCACCTAAACATAAAGATTCTATCACTCCTTTTTCCTTAAATAATATATTTTCAGGTTTTAGATCTCTATGCATGATTCCTTTATGATGTAAGTAATGGATAACCTTTAATAATTTATAAATAATTATTGCTATTTATTCTTCTGTAAACATTCCATCTTACTTTTCTTCTATAAATTATAAAAAATCTCCTCCTTTAAAATATTCCATCACTAAATACACTGCATCATTTGTTTCAAATGTTTCATGTAATTTTATAATAGATTAATGTTACAATTAGCGAAGAATTGAGATCTCTTTTACTAATTGTTATTTATCAATTTCAACAATCTCTTCTTTTTTAATAATATATTTCACTGCATATTCATGACCATCATATTTATTCCTAGCTAAGAAAACCTAACATTATATAACAATTTACTTATGAAAAGCTACCACTTCCAATTTACTTTTCTAATACATAAAAAAAGTCAAAATCTGATTATATAGCAAATCTTCTCATTGAATTAAACCAGATTTCTACATCTCCAAAAAACTCAAACTTATCATTTCCTTTTTATAATGATAAACCATATCCATATAAGTCATCATTAACAATCATTAATTTAGCATTTTCATAATTTACCCATTTAGTTTTACCCTATTATAAATGAAAGTAGTACTTTTTTAGATTTGATTATCAGATAGTTGTTTATCAAATGAAATTATCTTTGTTTTACAATTCCATTTCTAACAACATTGAATTCATCTGTTAACTAATATTGCTAATTAATGATGGGAAACTTTGAGAACATCCATTCAAATTTAGAATTTTAGTTTGAAAAGAAAGAACAAGTATTCATAATTGTGAAAAACACAAAATTATTTTGATAAATTATAAAATGAAAATACTTATATGTATAGATATTTTATGGATATATTGTTAATATTTTAGTAGTCTCAAATTGTCAAATTACAACACAATCTCAATAATATTATTTTTTTCATATATAATTAAGAATATTAATATTAATTGTTTGGAAATAATAATTGGATCTAATGCAAAACAGTAAATTATTTACTCTTTGAATCATTTATTATTCTAATTGTATCTTATACTTACATCAAATCTAAGAGTACTTAAGAATATTTATAAAGATTTATCATAATCTATATTTTTTATAAATGACAATTAATTTTTATTAATCTTTATGATTAATTATATCATTCATAAAAGTGATTTCTTATATTAAGTTTTTCTAATCCTTTCACAATTTACAGTTCAGTAAATTTTTCTAAAATTCAAATGACAACTTAAATGCTATTCTGATATGTAAGTATAGATCAATCATATATACATCTAATACTCTTATGAATATAATATTTTTTTATACACCAGAGAAGTTTAATAATAATGTTTAAGATTTATTATTTTATATATTTTCAAGAATGAAGGCAATAAATTATGACTAAACTATTCTGACAGTCTCATGTTACAGAAAACATATGATCATAGATACAAAATATTATGCTTAAGTACTACCTAATTAGTTAATTCTATCTAGTGTATTATTACATTTTTAATATTATTAGTCCCCTCGATAAACTAACCCGAAATATATTTTAGAATTTAGTGTAGAGAAACAAATTCATTGGGTAACAAAAAATAAAACCTCAATTTTGGAATAATTTGGGTTTTCTTATTAGGGAAAAATAAAATATTTTTATGGTCAATCTATGGAATTATACAAATTAAAAGATTGTATACAAGGATAAATAATGTATAAAGAAATAAGTGATTTTTATAAGCCTTAAGGTTTTTTAGGAAAGGGAGGATCTGCAAAAGTATATATTTTATATAATCAAAGGTTTATATGGTAGCTAAAAAAGGTAATAATGAAAAATATGCCTCAAAATGTGTAGATAAGAAATATTTATAAGAAGATGGTGGATATGTAAAATTAATCTTAATTTATTAGGATGCTTTATTTAATGAAATAAAAATCATGTAGAAACTAACACATGAGAATATCATAAAATTAGTTGATTTATATGAAGGAGAATCAACATTTTATTTAATTCTAGAATATTTGGCTGGTGAAAGTCTACATGAATTATTTAATAGAAGATAAACAACTTTGGAACAAAATTAGATTTAGATAATTATGAAAGTAAAACTGATATTTATAAAAGTAATTACTATAAGCTGTATCCAATATGCATTTAAATGGAATAATGCATAGAGATTTAAAACCAGAAAATATTATGTTTAAATAACTTAATTAGTTTGATTCATTAAAAATTGTAGATTTTGGTCTAGCAACATTTTCTAATGCTGAAGAATATCCTTTTCCAAATTGTGGTACTCCTGGATATGTAGCACCTGAAGTAGCTAATTTAAGAGATCTTAAATAGAAGTATGATATGATATGTGATGAATTCAGTGTTGGATGCATTTTTTATTAATTGTAATTTTATTTATTTATAATTTAGATGTACTAATAAAGAATTGTTTCCAGGTAAAGAATATAAAGAAAGATTAAAATTAAACAAAAAGTGTCATTTAAATTTAGATTCACTTGCTATATATAAGACTCCTCCAGAAGCTTGCGATCTAATATAAAAATTATTAACTATAAATCCTAAAGAAAGAATAACTGCATAAGAAGCTCTTAATCATCCTTATTTTTCTTAAAAATATGAAACAAAAAAATAGAAATTTTAATCTTCTAATATAAATAAATAAAATCCAGTATTTTAAACACAGAACTTCTAACCAATATCAAAATTAACAAATATTGATGATGATGAAGTTGAAGATGAAAATTGTAATCAATTATAGGTTCCTGTTATGAATGATTTAAAATCCTTCGGTCTTATAGCTAATTCTAATTTAGAAAAAAATAAATCTTAACTTATTTAAAATGGTAGAAGAAACTTCAAGAAATGTTAAACATAAGAATTTGAATAACATTAAAATGGTTTAAAACATTAAATGAATAATTTTAAACCATCATTCATCCTTAAAAATGATATGAATGAATAATAATAATAATCTAAATAACATTAACATAAACATAATACTTTAATTAAAAATTTTCCAAAAATAGGAGAACAAGAAGGAATGAGTAAGATTGATGAAGACATTGAAGAAAATGGTTATTAAATATGAAAATTTATATTCCTAATTTATTATTCATATTAATATTTTTAATGCAATAACTATTTTTTACCTAGCCATTGAATGTGGCATCAAAAAAAACTATATTTAATGAAGAAAGATAGATAGTTGAAATTGAAGCTAAAGAAGAGTAAGATGATAAAAATGATGAACATACTTTGATATTAAGCTAAAAAAAATATCAAGTCAAAAAACAATTAAGATAGCTCCTTAATAATAAATAAAATATGTATTAGATTTCCCATTATAAATTAGATACTTGAAAGAAAACTTAGCCAGTCTAAAAAAACGTAAAATATTAGAAGGTTTCTCAGGAGAAACTCCAGCTCCAGTTTAATAATGTTTTTCTTTTTTTAGTTAAGCTTTGTAAAATGCTCGAAGTCTTAGGTATTATTTAAAACTATAGATTAAGATCCTTAGATATCTCTGGAATGGATATTCACCCTCTCTTAGCAATTGAAATTGGGTAGGGTTTATAACATAATGCCTCTTTAAGGGAGATCAACATTTCAGGATGCAAAATGAATAGTTTTTGCTTACAATACATATTTTCTTCCATAACTAATCATAAAACTCTTTAATCTATAAATTTATACAACAATTAAGGATTTACTATAGACCTAATGAATGACATAAGCTAATTTGTTTTTAAAGGTAAAAATCATCTTAAAAAACTTAAACTAACTCATTGTAATATATCAAATACTGCTATGAGTTATTTATTAAGAAACTTAAAGTAATTATTCATATTTTTAATAGATATTCTGAAACTATTAATGCCATAGATATCTCAATGATGCAATTTAATACAGAAGTTTTAACAAGTTTAGGGATTGCATTATAACACTATAAAGGTGATAAGGTTCTTGAATATTTAAATGTCTCAGACACTAATATTAAAAACGAGGGATTAGATACTTTAGCATAAAGAGTAAGTTGGAATATGAGAAAAATCAATTTAAAAGAGCTGGTATTAAGAAGAAATTTTATTACTTAAACAGGTATACCACAATTAGAGGCTTTTTTAAGAAAAATATCATAATTATAGAAATTAGATCTTTCAAATAATAAAATAGAAGAATTTACTTGCTAAGATTTACTATAAAGAAAAATGTATGAAATTAATCTCAGTAATAATGTCATAATGTGTTTTCCACCTTAGTTTTTTATGAATACACTTGTAGTAAATCTATCAAATAATAATATATCCAGTTAAGGAGCCTTTTAATTATCAAGCATTCTTAGATAGAATCCCTTATGGGTTGAATTAAATTTATCAAATAATTAATTAAAAAGTGAAGGATTTAATTCTTTAATCTTTGGTTTGAGAGATAATAGAATGCTAAAAAAGTTAATTGTTGCAAAAAATTAATTGGATGGTGAAGCTATTATTTGCTATATGATAAATCATGAATAAGTATATTTTGAACATTTGGATATATCATTTAATTAAATAAGACATGCAATTATATTTGTTCTTTTAAAATTTATAAAGAGTGGATGTCTAAGATGTTTAAGATGTTCTTATTTAGAAAAAGAAGAAGAGATAAGAAAAGTAGATTAAAATGTAGATTAAAATGCAAAATTTATAAAATAAGATGAACATTAATAAAAATCAAATAATGCAGCATTTTAATTAACTTCATTTAATTTAAGGGAATTAGATTTCCATGGCAATAAAGAGATTTTTACTCCTGTTGTTGCATCCTTATCAACATATTATAATAAAATAGAAAAATTAGATTTGTCTTCTTGTGCACCAATTACTGATTAAGATATAGAATTATTATGTTTGTTCTTAAGAAAGTCAACAATAATACATGATTTAAATTTAAGAGATTTATCTTTAGGAACAATGAAGAAGGATTGTATTAAAAAATTAAGTGAAGCTTTATTTAATAGTAGTATTAAATATTTGAATTTAAGTAAAAATAGAATGTATAAATAAATTAAAAGATTATTTAATTCAAATAATTTAGGATCAAATTACAAATTAGAAGTTTTAGATTTAAGTTATAATTATTTGGAAGCTAAGCATGCTCCTTATATAGAGAAAATGTTAATGTCTCTTAAAAATTTATAGGAAGTGAATTTTTCTAGAAATTGCATAAATTTTGAAGGTTTGGCTGCTATAAATAGATCATTATTTGCTAATCGAACTTTAAAGAGATTAAAGTATATTTATATATTTATTTAGTTTGTCATATTAGAAATTGAGTGCAGATGATTTATTAATTCTAAGTTAAACATTAGGTAATGAAAGTCTACAAGAATTAAATTTAGCAAATAATCCATACACAACAAAATTAAAAACATTTTTTTATTAATGTTCAACATAAAAATAAGAATTTTTACATTTATCATAAGTTTATTTTGATAATGCAAATTATCATAGTTTAATGACTATTATAGAGAATTAAAAAAGAAATCTTTTTGGTGTTAATTTGGATTCTTGTATATTTTAAAATAAAGATTTTTGTAAATTTTTTGAACATCTTTCAAAAAGCAGAAAGCTTACATATTTTGCAATAAATTATAATCCTACAATTTATAAGGATTTAGAAGGTACAGTTGGTTTAATATCTAAATTAAAAAATTTAAGAATTTTAAAATTAAATTAAGTTTCTTTAGCTGATGGTTTTGTTAATGCTCTTCAAGATTGGTTTTCTATAATTGGATGTTGCAATGTAAATTATATTATTATAATTTAAGTTAAGCACTTTAGATTTGAGTTAAAATAAATTATAATAATAATGGTTGAATAGTTTATGTTTAGGAATAAGTAACAATTCTTCATTAAGAAATTTTATGTTAAATGATTGTAATTTAGGATTTTTGAATCTTACACCTTTAGGAATAGCAGTTTCATAAAATAAAACATTGGAAGTGTTGGAAATTGCAAAGAATTAGATTAAGAATAATTTAGATAATTTTTTAACATCAGCTTTAGAGAATGCTTAAACTTGTAGATTAGAGGAATTAAATTTAGCTGAAAATCCTTTAGATAAGTAATCAATATTAGATTTGTTTATTCCAAGAATATTAAATAATATGAATGGCAAAAATATTAAATTAAGATATTTAAATTTAGCAAATTGTCATTTATAAATAGATTTATTCAAAGATATTTTGCAAGGATAATAATTATATAAAGATAACTATTCTTTTTAACATATACTTAGTTTAAGTTTAAGCAATAATTAATTAGGAGATAATGTAGGATAATAATTAAAACAAATTATTCAAAGTTCAACAAAAATGAAAGAATTATATTTATAAAATAACCTATTTACAAGCAATGGTATGATTTTAATTTTTGAAGGAATGTTTGCAAATTAAACAATTAGAACAATTAACATTAGCAGTAATAAATTAGATGATATATGGGTGTTAAAATTATATGAATAAATATAAAATAAAGAATTAAGTAACTTAGAATTTATTATGCTCAGAGATAATAATTTTACAAGAATAGGTTTAAAGAAATTGGCTTAGATTATATTTAAAATAAGAAATCTATTCATTGATAATATATGGTCAGAATTAGATGATAGTGATGCTGATATAATATTATAATAATATACAAGGATTGGTTAAACATATAAATTAGAATAATCAGCTATTCCTTAATTTTTAAAGGAAATTTAAATATAAAGATCTAATTTAACTGATAAATTTTGTGAAGTTCTTGGAAAATACTATCCAATGCTAGGATTTATTGAATTTATTGATATATCTGATAATCCTTTTATTACAATGTATGGTAAAGTTTATTTATTTTTTCATTTATTTGATACAAGTTATGAAAGACATTAGTTAAAAGCAATGTATATAACTGATTCTTAAGAAACAAGAAAATTATTTGATGATGGTTTGTTAAGATATTTAACACTTAGATTTAGAAATTTTTTATATCCTCCAACTGAAGTTAATGTAATAAAAAAGTAAAACAGTAAAGCTGAAGTATTTGGTGTACCTAATAATTAACTTGATTCATAAATGGGTGGTGTCTAGTAAATTATTGGAGGAATGTGTGGATCTTGGTTAATTCATAAAATTAATAAATTAATGGCTTATTTAGATTAAATTGAACCTCCTTAATTCATAGTTAGTACATTATTTATTGGAAAATTTAGAAGAAATAATATCAATATTAAAATAATTGTAATGTTTTTTTGGATTACTTTTCTTGCAATAAATTTATTATAATTTTTATAAATACTAAGTAGTGAATAAAAACCATTAGATACTATATTGATAGATTATAATTAAACATGTCCTGATGATGTTAAAGATTAAACAGAAGAATGTAATAAGTTTGGATATTCAAACTTTGTTAGTGATGTATATTATTTCATTATTGTTTTTGCTTCAACTATTGCAATTGAGATAGCATAAATTATTGTTACTGTAACATTAAGAAGAAAAATTTAACCTGCATTTTAAATAGTGCATCCATCATTATTAAAATATCTTCATTCATAATTTCCACATCAAAAAGAATTATTTTTGATGTTATTCTCTATTCTCAGTAAAATAGGAACATTTCCTGAACGAATATTTTTATCATATTTATTAGTGTTAACAGATGATGGCTTAGATTATGAACCTGTTTATTTTAAATTTTAGGTTTATAAATTTATTTTAGGGATTATTATTCTATTAAGATATGGAGAGACCCTTATAATTTCGATAATTAATTTAATCAAATTTATGATGGCTACACCAAGAAAAGATTAAGCATTCTATTTATCATTATTATAAAGAAATTTTCATTATTAGAGTTACTATGTTTTAAGTGATATTTTAGTTTCATTATGTCCAGTTTAAGGATATTAATTAACTAAGGCTATCAAAATTAATTATGAAATAATAGTAGAAACATATAGAATATTAACTATTGAATTATTTTTAATAATTTTCATAAGTTTTTTCTCCAGAGAGTTTAATAATATCAAGTAATTAAAATTTGATAATACTGATCCATATTGGTTTTTAAGTGGATGGATTATTCTTACTTTGATTAAAGCTATTGTAACAATAATAAGTTCATTATTTACTATTTTAACTGTAAGACCTGCTGTTGTTAAATAACATGGTTTTAATTAAGCATTAGCCATAAAGAAATTTTATGAAAACAAAAGTGAATTTGTGAGACCTTCTAATATTAAGATTGAGTATCATTTATAATGTTTTGCAGATATAGAAAAAGAAAAGTAAGCAGAAAAAATTGGAACACAATATGTTTTAGATAATAGCACTAATTTATAAAATAATTCTTAGAACTTAGAAAATGAAATCAAATTTGAAATGCAAAAAAGTAAAATGGATGAAATTTAAGAAGATGTAAAATTAGAAGCTATAGATGAAGAGGATTCTCTTAATGATGATCCAAATAAAGTAATGAAAGATTCAGGTAATTATAATAACTAATTAGAAGAGTATTCATATTCATAAATAGATTATTAAGATCCTCCACAATATCCTTTAAGATAAGAAAGGCCGAAGTTTAAATATGTAATTTGATTTTATATTAATAATAATATAAATATATTAATTTATTACCATGTCAACTTCTTAAGTAAAATTTTATACTTATTAAGATAAATCATCTTATTTCACTTCTTAATGATAACAACAGAGATTATTAACAATTAACAGAATATTTTTTAGATTTTTAAATTATAAAAGACTTTTAAGAAACATAAGGAGCATAATTTTTCAACCGTCTCATATAGAATATTGCCTATAAAGTATTTATGCCTTAAGAATATATTATTGAAGCTGGAAAATCTGTAAATTCTTTGTACATTTTCTTTTCAGGAATGATTATACGAAATAGTACAAAAAAAGATAAAAACTATATTGAAATCACTGAAAAATAAATATTAGGAGAAGAATTCTTTTTATCAAGATAATAATCAAAATACAATTATATTGCACATAAAGAAAGTTTAATCTGTTATATTCACTAAGATGACTTTTATAAATTTGTTAAAAAGAGAAAACTTAAAAAATCATTAATTAATAATATCTTGTCATTTTCACAATTTCAAGATATGTCACCTAAGTACAATAGATAAATTAAATTTTAGTTTTATTGAATAAATTATTTAACGTAGTAATACTTTGAATTATTTTAATCGCTAAATAGTATTTGATATAGGTGATGAACCATAATCTTGGTTTATTATTCTAGATGGTGATTTTTAAATCTATTACAAATATAACTAACACTATTAACCCTTAATAATATTATCAAGAGGAAATTATTTTGGAGAACTAGAAATTATTAAAAAATAAAAGAGATCTTATAGAATATGTTGCATTTCAACTCATTCAGAAATATTGGAAATACCAAAAGTATAATTTTATTTTCTCCTTTAAAAAAATTTATCATTTAATTCAATGATAAATGAAAACGTCAATAATAGAATTTAAAAATATGCTTCAATGATTATTCAAAATAAATAAAATCTCGAATTCTAGTTTAGTTCATCTCCTTAAAAACCAAAATTTGCTTTCAATTCCCCTCATGTTCGAATAAGATCAAAGAATTTAGTTGATAATGAAGATATTAAAGAGTTATACTTATAAAGAAAAAAGGAACTTACTAACTTATTGAATTATCGAATCTAATTGACAGAATATGAAAGTAGCCAATCAATAACTGAAAAATTGAATCAAAGAAATCCAAGGTTAAGATAATTTTTAGATAGATTAAATAAAGGAAGATTTAAATCAAATATAAAATAACAGGAATAAAGAGCATTTTAATTAGATTTTCATAAATCTCATCATAAAATTAAAACAGAAATTGCTCTTTCTTCAAGAGATACTCTAGGAGCTATTAAAAGTACATTGTATTCACCTACAACATCTTCAAGAGCATAAACAAATTATAACAATTAAAGTCCTAAAATTTATAATATATTCTTTAAATTACAGGCTAATACAAAAAATTTATGTACTTTAAATCCAGAAAATCTAGAAACTGAAATTTGAATATATTATTTTAGATCTATATATATATATATCAGTATATAGATCCTTTTAATCATTTATATAAAAATTCCTCTTTTGAAACCAATTTTTAACTTTGACAAATAATAGGTTTAAAATATTTTGTGTTCAAGCATTTTAGAAGATATTTTATTTATCAGCCTATAATTGTTAAAATATCACATTTTGACTTTTTCATAGTGCTTCTTATTCTCAACTATTTTTTTATAACTTCATTTTAAAAAATTTTTCTATAATAAAAGTTTTTAGAAACTTAATTCATTTTTGTTGGATTCTTAATTTAAAAACCTTGTAAAATGAAAAATATTTTTTATTATTTATTAAATAATCCTCATATGGATCACTTTGATATAAATTCATTAAAGTAGTATAATTCGTAGTGATTTCTTATAGGACAAAATCAAGTCTACAAGTTAATGCAATTTTAGTAATATAACTATACCTTAGCTAAAATTTCGTATTAATTTAGATACAAAGCTTTCAAAAATGAAGAATAATAAATTAAAGTATCATTCAAAACAAAAATGCTTCAGTTTTTCAAATAGAGTCGAATCAATTTATAATTATATATTTGTAATTATTTAAAGATAAATTAAATATCAAAATTTTTTTAATTCTTATTTAATTTCTGAAATACAATCTAGATTAAACTCTTTTGCTAATTGATATGCTCTTTTTAAATGGAATAATGATTCTCGAAATTTTGAACAGGAATAATAGACTTAACTTATTTTTCTTTCAATATCGCATTTTAATCTATCATCCATTTCAATTGAACATTGTTTATAAAGATCAACACTCCTCGTATAATCTTTTTTTAATCCATAACAACCTGCTAAGTTAAAACTAATTAAAACATGTTGATCATTTGAACTCCAATTTAAAGCTTCATTATATAATTCGATAGCTTCATCAATATATTCATGCTTTTATAAAATAATTCCAATCTCATTTAATAATACTGAATTTTGAGTAGCAATTAATTTTGACAAGGTACCAGAAAAATTTTATTTCATAATTATTTTTACATATGCAATATTAAAAAGTATTCTATCTAAAAATTCTTTTTTAATAACATTTGTTGATTATGAAGCTAAATTAAAGCATCTTTCAAGAGTTTCTAAAGATTATTCATATTTTTTTGATTAATATTGACATTAAGAAAGTTGTTATAAACAAAAAATAAATTATCTATTTGCTTATCCTTCTAATTATGAAATTATTTATAAACAAAGTTCAAAATCCTTTTCAGCTTCTTACCATTACTAGAATTGCAACCTCATACATGCTAGATTACATAAAGCTTTGATTGTATTTTAATCATTCACTCCATTTATTTAGACTAAAATTGAATATCCTTATTCCTGATGTTATAAAGAACTTTTATTTGGATATTCAATTTTTGCAAGATTAAACAAAGTTTTTGCTAACACTTTTTAGTTTTTTTAGTTTTTGCTATTAATATACTTATATGCAAGATCTGGAAAAGCTCTTTGATCTACAGTGTGTCCGATTTCAATTAATTATTCTAAAGCTTCTTAATTTCCAGCCTTATATGATCCGAGAAAACTAAAATATGCTTCAACTGGTTTTTCCAATAACATATAAATTTTACCTAGTCTTAATTACTCATTTTAATCATAATTTGACCTATTAATCAATTAAAGTTAATATTAAAGTGCTAATTCTAAATTATTTATCAATAAAGAAGCATTGATCAACATATCTAATGTATGATCAACATAATCTTGATCTTAATTTATTATTTAGTTTGCAATTTAAAACATTTCCCTATACATTTATAATCCAAAGTAAATTTATGTGAAGAGGTATTACAAATATTATTTATTTTCTTATGACAATTAATCTTATTTTGCTTCTTAGAATCTTACTAATTATTGATATGCTTATTAATAATTGTGCTATTTAATCAATTCTTTAATTTCTCCCAAATTTGAATCAATTTAACCAAAAGTCAAAAATTAAGGTTGTTATGAAATTTTTGATGATTAACTCTCCTCTTCGTCGGATGAGTGTTCTTCAGATGAATAAGTATATCTATATGAACATTAAGGTTTAACATAATTGTATGATGAGTTATTTACCAATTTGACAGAGCTTTCTTAGTTGATCATTTAATTAGTCTCAAATTCTTCTTCAAGATTCTTCAACTAAGAGGGTTGTAAGGAATCATTTAAGCTATCATCTAAGCTTTTTTCAGTTAGCATTATAATATTTGAATTTAATATATTTTGGTTATTATTATTTCATTTAATTCATATAAAATATTAGAAATAAGTTGATATTGGATAACATTTTATAAATAATTTTGTTTATATGTCATTGATCCTGTAAAACTAGTAAAAAAAAAATGAAGAAAAAAAAGAATTAATTGCTAAAACAATTAGAAAACAAAAACGAAAAAATCAGTATACTGTTGAATTCCCATTTGGAAGCAAAATCGACTTATCTATTCTAAAATCAATATCAAAAATTTCTCAAATTTTACCACCTTCAATCCCATCTAACATAGTCTTTAGACTGAATTCTAATATTTAAATACCTTAATCATTTAATTAAGATTATCAACTTGGATGTTTATCAATTGATCCTCATTCATTTAACTATAAAGTTATTAGGTATGATAAATGTGAAAATTTTCATATCTTTCATTTTGAACCTATTGAGAGATAATATACACCAGCATCTGTTATTAAAGATTTATTTGATAAATAAAACACTAGACTTGGTTAAGTTTTTGATAATTTGCATTCGACTAAATTAAATACAGAAAAATTTAAGGTAGTATCGGAATAAGTAATAGATGAATTTGAAAAAAAAATCTCATCTGCATATTCGCTTTATATTTCAAAATACAAAGATGGAACTATATCTACAGTAGCAAGAGTTATGAATGATCAATATTTAAAAATGATAGGAATAAATGAAACCATGATTTATGATTATATTACTTCAACAGGATGTTTACCATGGCCATATCAATAAACATAAGATAATTAGTGGGATTATAATTTGCTGGTATTATTTACTTGCAATGAAAAATAAGTTCCTATATAGGGACAGGCTGTCAATTATAATGGAAACTTATTTCCGGTATTTTTGAATCAATATAATTATTATTTGTATAACGAATAGGAATAATCTTATACTTAATTCTAATATTATATTTACGAATATAATGAAAAATGGTCAAATGATAAGCAAATTCGTCAAAATTATTTGAATTATTATAACAAAAGACTCGATACTTTGGAATAAATGGATCCAAATATAATTAAGAGATGTAAATATAAAACTTTATGAAATATTATTCTTGTATATTTCACTAAATTATAAAAAATAACTGATATTAAAATAATTAATATAATATTTACTCAATATCATTCTTTGAATTTATAAATAATATGGTAATTTTAATATATCAATCAATAATGATAAACTGTATTTTATTAATTTTAAAGAGAAATATACCATCATTAATTAATTAATAATCGAAAGTAGTTAGATGCATTAGTCAATTTTTAGAGAGTTCCCATATTCAAAGGATATTCATTTAGAATTTCTCATGAAAGTTCATTTTATTTAAGTTTAAAATAAAATATCTTTAATATAAGCAAAGTAAAAATATATATATACAACCTAAAGGGATCTATTAATTTAATATTATTTAAATCTTTATTCAATTATCAGATAATGCTATTTATTAATGGAATAAATCATAATCTTATTAAAAAATTTATTAAAATACAATTATTTGAATCTGTTTTTAGAATTAATTGATTATTATTAAAAAAAAATAATATTAATATTTTCTTTTTAGAAATGTTTAACTGATTTAAGAGAAGATCAGAATTTGAATCTTAATTTTAATATATATCAATCAACAAAACTTTAGGAGTTTATGTAATCACTTGGTAAAGTTAACAAAATTAAATAGAGTTATGCTTATAGTATTTTCATGTGAATAATTTGAAGAAATCAATCCAAATCATTTTTTTATAATTTCTACATAAAAAAAACCATAATAAGATGGGTTTTGAATTATCAAATTAATAATACTCAATAGTCTATTCAATTTTCATTTAATAACAAATTAATTATTATTTTTATTTATTTTTAATCATTTTATTTCTTATCTGTAAATCAATTTCTATACTAATACTTAGCGATTGGCTTGAAATTTTATTGATTCTTTATGTAAATAAATTGATACTTCTGAAAGGTTTATTTTTTTATAATAATTTATTAATTATTAAATCATCAAAATATTTGTAAGTTTGGAAATTATAGACTTCAATAGTAAATTTCAATACTAAAATCCATTTTGGAAATTTTAAATGATCTCTTATATCTTTTATAAATATCTGCCGAAATTTTATAATTATTTTTTAACAATTATTATTAAAAATATACAACATTATTGTTCATTTAGTTGAATTCAATTATTATATAGCATTTATATGAAATAATTTATAATTATAGAGTGAATGCATTTTTCATATATAATAACTGAATTTAGATGAGATTAATTTGAAATTATTTTAAAAACAATATAGAATTAAATGAAATCAATAAAAATTAAGCACGAATAAACACTCTCTACAAAGGAGGGAGGATTTTCATTATTAAGAGGTGGTGGTTGCATTAATAATTCTATAATTCATGATATTTATTCAATAGACGCAAAAAATAGTCACAATAGTTAGACACCAATAGGTTTTACAAATTATTTGATAAAGTTTACGAATCTATTACATGACAAAGCTATTTAATCCAAATAAGATAATTCAATTTATGAAATTATGACTTCAATTTAATGGTTTATGCATAATTAAGAATATTTTTATCTAATGTGCTAAAATGAGAAATTAGCTCTTCAGCATTTAGATTTATTAACACTTTCTTTAGATAAAATTTTGAAATAGGCACCTATCTATTTAAAAACATCTGGAAATATGTGTTTATATATACTGGCTATTTGTAATACATTTTTGAGAGTGTTTTATTCTTTATTTATAAAGAAAAAGTCAATTTAATTTAAGAAAGAATATATAATAAATTTGGAAAAATATATTGATGAAATTCAATCAATTCTGGAATCAGATTTATTGGAAGTTTGGAAGACAGGATTCGAGTTTGAATTACTAATGATTAAGATAGTTATTGACAAATTGCCGAATGAATATGAACAAGGTTAGGAGATATTGAATTCAGTTGCATTTGAAATATTGATATCTCTCATTTCATTACAGCCTAGTGAAGGATTAATTGCATCAATAATCAATGGAGGAAAGTTTTTATTCAATAAAATCTAAAATAACTTTGCTAAACCCATTGAGAAATACAATATTTATTATTTTTTTGAATCGTTAAAATGGAGTGTGATAGCTTAATTAAAGAGACATTATTCTGTATTAACCATTGAAAAATAATTGATGGATGGGTACAATAATTATATTCAAAGTTCAAATGATTGGCTTATTCATTATTGTTGGATTAAAATGATTTCTGATTTATTAACTTATCGACCTTTATTATAAAGAGACATAATATTTTCAAATTTATCATTACTTGAAAAAAAAGAGAATTGGAAAAAGCTTTTTGATGCTCAACAGATAAAACCTTTAAGTTATGACACTAATATAGCAAAATTGGTATTTTTTCCAAAAGACCAAAGAAATTAATTAATTAATAATTTTCATGTTGATTTTTACAATTATGGAATTAATGAATTAAGAGAATTCTAAATTCTTTTAATCACCTAAAAAAATTCTTCATAGTTAAAATTATGGAGTTCTTATATAACATATAAATCAAATAATAATACATAATCTACAAATCAGTAAGAAGAATCTTTTGAATTTCTCCAAATATTTTCTTCATTATTAGAAGAATATCAAAAATCAAAATTAAAGCTAAGTTCAATTATTCAATCTATAAGTGAATCATTATCCCATCTGAAACAAGAATAATATTAAAACGCTAATTTATTACAACTATATAAAAATGATTTAATAACAAAATGCTAAAATTTGTAAGTAATTATTATAGAATCAATCTACATTTTAAATGAGATCGATTTTCAATTAATTTTGGCTTTATAAAGAATTCAATTACTTGAAAATTATATTGAATAAACAACTAAAAATCAGAGTTTAATACTCATTAGTTCTATAAGTGAAGAAATGAAGCAATTATATCATAGCAATTTTTTCATTTTGCTTATCAAAATACCAAAATAATTATACGAATTTCAAATTGCCCTCAAAACTTTTGAAAATTCTGTAAATAATTAATAATTATAAGGACAAATTCTAGATTCTATTAAGAATTTAACAATAAATGAATTATTTTTTAAGATAATCGAATGTTTAAAAATTATAGATCAAAAAGTGAAAAGATTTTAGGTTGAATTTGAAAATTTAATTTTGACAGATAGGGAAATGAAACTATCTGAATTTATATTAAAGGATAAATTTAGAAATTTTATCTAATAGTTTGATAATTTCAATTTTCCAGTTGTCATTATTGAATTTATTTAAAATTTATTAACATTAAATTTTAAAGATGATAAATGGAAATCGAATATAAATTAAAATATATTGGATAATATTGAAAATTGTCAATAGATCTTAACATTTATTATATTAAATTAAAAATTAATAAAAAACATTAAAGAACAAATTAATATATCTTAATTCAATTATGAAGGGGTTTATAATTAAAAATAAGATTTTGAAGATATTGAAAATGTTATAGGGATTATCAATATAATTATTGAGGAATAAAGAAACTCTGTAGTCTCGATGATAAACTAAACTAGTAATTATTAAGAAGGATATTAATTCTAATAATTAATTAATTTAATTGCTAATAACTAAAGGACAATAACTTCCTTAAATTTTGATAGTTAAATTAAAACAAATCTTTTAATCAATATGACAAGCATTTCATCTATTCTAATTGAATTATAATTTAATTCTCATTAGTAACTAGAGTAAGTTCAAGAGAAATTAGAATTAATTTATTCAAATTTGAATTTAGAAGTTAAAAAGATTGATAAATGTGGCTAGTCTAAATTATAAATTTAGACATCAATGAAAACTAAAACTGAAGAAAGATTAATCTTTATCGATCAATATTTATAGGTTTTAATGAATTTGCAATATTTTATTTAATAATTAAGGGATTTTTAGATATCAATTTATCAAACTAACTAATTGGTTTCAAACTAAAATAACGACTAAAAATAATAATTAGAAGTTTTGATATAATCCAATTTTTCAATTCTAAGATCAATTAATTAATTATGTTCATAAATGGAATAATTAATATAAAATAAGAAATTAAATAAATTAGCATTAATAGATTCTGAATATTTGAATTAGGTTGACAAAATAGAATATAAATTTTTATTTAATTGCTTAAATTCATTAATTACCTATACTTAAAAAAAAACATTTCTTGACTCTATTCAAAATGAATATGATGAAACATACATTTCTATTATCAGTTTATTTTAAAAGTGTTAATAATCCTCTTTTTCAAAACCTATAGATGATGAAGAAAACGATTGTAAAGTCAGAGAATGTTTATTTTTTTATTTGATTACAATGTAAAATTTCATTTAAGAAGGTGTGGTTACATAATTTTGTTAATAAATGATCAAGCAGATGTGGATTTAAGAGAAAAATTAAAAAGTCAAGCAAACTCTATACAACTAAGAATTAATAGAGTTATAAAAAAAGTTATTTTCTTCAGATTTAAGCCAATTTATTAATTATCTGAAAGTAGAAATGAAAACTAAATTAGATTTATTAAATTCATTAGAATATTAAATACACTTTGAGGGTGATAAGGCTATTTAAGTATCACTTTAAAGGTAACTTCATGTAAGTTATTAAGAATTTGAGGAATATTTGGATAAAATTACTGAGATGACTTAGAAATTAGATATAACTTTGGAATTATTAAAAGAAAATCGAAAAATTCTACTATAGGTCAAACAAAAAATTGATTAATTACAAAATGTTGTTGATGATATAGCTTTGGATGTAAGAAAATTAAGAGGAAAATAAGTCAATGAACTTTTATAAATTAGAAAATAATTAATATTACAGTAAAAAGATATTGAAGAGTTAAAATCCATATATATAGAATTAAAAGTTGATCATTATGACACAAAAACAGGTTAAAAAGTAGAAAAAAATGATGTCAGCTGGTTAATGAAAAGAAAAGTTAATGATTTTTCAGGAGTATTAAATAATTTTTTAATGATTTAATAATTTGATCCAATAAGGGAGTAAGAATATAATATTGATGATTAGAAAAAACTAGATGTTAATCAAAAGAATTAGAAAATTGATGCTTATAATTATAGGGATGTATTGTTGATTAAGGGTTAGGCTGGTGCTGGCAAAAGTACTGCAGCATAGAAAATTGAGTAATTTTTGTGGCAAAATCAAAATGAATTTAAACAAAAATGGATTCCAATATACATTTCTTTGCCTACAATCAAGAATCCTAAATTTAATTTGTTAGAAGAGGTTTTAGAATCTGAATTTTATAATTTTGATAAGATTTAAACAAGAGAGTTTAAGGAATTAATAAAGTAAAAAAGAATTAATGTGGTTTTAATTTTAGATAGCTATGATGAAATGCACTTTGACTTTATTTAACAAAATTTATATTAAACAAATAGATTAAAAGAACAGTTTAAAGTTAGTGAAGATTTCCCAGGCTAAAATTTGAAAATAATAATCACTACTAGATCAGAGATATTGGCAACATCTAATTATCAAACATGGTTTTACGGTGAGAAAATAGATACTATGATTGAAATTGAATTAATAAAATTCGATATTGAATAGACAGAGGAATATTTAAAGCAGCATAGTATTTTAAACTTACAAACATTAATTTTCAACATGTACGAATTTGTGATGTAATTTACAGGAAAATAAATTGACATGTAAGAGTTTTCTTAAATATGGTCTCTGATCTATATAATGGTTAAATAAGATTCCTCAAATTTTCATGGAGATAACTTATTATCATCGAGCTGTATAAACGAAATCTTAAAAAGGCTTCAATAGCTTGAACAATTTAAATATATCAATTAATTATAATTTATTGCTTTTGAAAAAGAAATGTAAAAATTTTGGAGTGCTCCGAAATATCTAAAATAAATATAAAAAACAAACTTATAATAATTTTTGGAAACACCATTTCTTATAGAATTGCTTGTACATGTACTTCCAAGAACATAAGTAGATTTAGAAGAAATTTAATAATAATTCTGTAAAAATTATATTCAAGTAAAAATTGCTTAACAAAGATCTTAGAGATTAATTGAGGATTATAAAATGAAACAATTTGCAAATTCGGATTAGAATATGATTTAATCTGAATAAGAATTTAAGAAATAGGCTTAACTAATTTTAGAATAATTATTACAATAGCATTTTTTTAATTACTATTCTCTTATTAATTAGATTGAGTAAGTTGATGTTTAGACTGTTAAAATGAATAATTAATTATTTAATTTATCTTGTACTGATGAAATATAATCTGTAATTTAAGCATTCTAATTAAAGAGGTTATCAGTTTATGACTTTTACAACTTATTTATTGATTAATATCATGAAAAATAAATTTTGAAATTACAAGAATATGGGCAAATTAAAGATTGTGAAAGTTTTAAATATGATCTGATGACATACTCTGAAGCACTTGCTCTTGATATGTCAATTCATTAAGTAACTTCAATTTAATATCGAATTAAAGGGTAGCTTAAGTTAAAGAATTAAATAGTAAGTAGAGGAAATGAAAATTGGGCTGATCAATATTTTGATGGGTATGATGGAGTTTAAAAATACAATTCTCTTTTAAGAAGAGCTGCTCTGATTATCAAAAAAGGTAATAGCTATTTATTTACACATAAATCGATTCAAGATTTTTTTGTTGCTAGATTCATTCTATGTTTAATTTAGAACATAAAGGATTATGCAAAATTAGAGGAATAGTAATTGAATAATATGAACATTTAACATTTACCAAATAAAAATATAATTAATTAATGTTTATGGATGGATGAATTGAATGAAGGCTTCAAAAATTTATATTTATATTAAGAATAATATATGGGAGTTAGAAATTTTGTAGTTGAGGGAATAAAAAAAAAGGAGATTACTGAAAAACTTTTGCTTGTAATCAAGCTTACTGCAATTTTTCCAGATCACATAAGAGCGGGATCAAATTGTGCATAATTACTTAATTGGTTTAATAAAAATTTAAAGTTTCAAGATTTGTAGAATATCAAGTTAGAATATGTGAATTTATATGGAACCAATTTTCATGGTAGTGATTTAAGGAACTCCTAATTTTCATATGTCAATATCAATCGTTGTAACTTTATCAAATCAAAATTATTTAACATCAAATGGCAAAATACAATATTATCCGAGAAACCCATGTTATTAGGACATTTTGGAATTGTTAACTCAATTGTATTTTCTCCAGATAATTCTACCCTTGCTTCTTGTGGGAATGACAAATTAGTGATTATATGGAATTATAAAACAGGAAAACAAATTCGCAAATTATAGGGCCATAAAAATAATGTAAATTCAGTTTCTTTTGCACTAGATGAAATTATTCTTGCCTCTGGCGGTGATGATAATAGAATAATATTATGGTAATATTTGGAGGGTTTTATACTTATGCAATTAGAAGGTCATAAAGGTAGTGTAAAATAAATAGCATTTTCCTCAGATGGAAATACTTTTGCATCATGCAGTGATGATGGATCAATATTATTATGGGATTATTAAGTAAAGTAATAAAAAAGTATCTTGTAAGGCCATTCAAGTTGTGTCAATTCAATCGCATTTTCCATAGATGGGCAGACTTTAGCTTCGGGGAGTCAAGATAAGTCAGTTATTTTATGGAATCATGAGTCAGGCAATTTAGTCAGGAGTTTAGAAGGTCATTTTGATGATGTAACAACTGTTGCATTTGCAATTGATGGTATATCACTTGCCTCAGGTAGTCAAGATAGAATAATAATAATCTGGGATTATAAGCAAGGAAGAGAATTAAGAAAATTATTGGCTCATTAAAATGGCATTGAGTCGATAACTTTTTCATAAGATGGATAGTTACTTGCATCTGGAAGTAGTGATAAAACTGTTCTTTTGTGGGACTTTAAATCTGCTAAATAAATTGGATAGCTGGAAGGACATTCTGATGTAGTTTTCTCAGTGGCTTTTTCTAGGGATGGATCAACTCTAGCATCATGCAGTCGGGACACTACAATCATTTTGTGGGATTGTTAAGCAAGCAAATAGATGGAGATAGTGGAGGGACATACTTAAAGCATAACTGCCATTTAATTTTCGCTAGATGGATTAGTAATTGCATCTGCAAGTGCTGATAAAACAATAATTTTATGGAATAAAGAGACAGGTTAGATTAACTAAAAATTAGATGGTCACTCAGGGATTGTAACATCCTTAGCCTTTTCTTTCGATGGTCTACATTTAGCCTCAGGAAGTTATGATAAAACAATTATCTTATGGGATATTAGGACAGGAGTTAATATTGGAAGGATTGGTAGTCATATTAATTTGGTAACTTCTTTGGCCTTTTCTTCTAATGGCTGGGCATTAGCATCAGGTAGTTATGATAAGGCAGTAATAGTATGGGATTATAAAACCAGAAGAATAATTTCAAAATTAGAAGGGCATTCAAGTTGGGTATTAACTGTTGCCTTTTCAAAAAATGGAATTATTTTAGCATCTGGAAGTAAAGATAAAACAATATTGATTTGGGATTATCGGTAAAAAAAGTAAGTTGGCAAACTAGAAGGTCATCTTAATAGTGTGAATCATATTGTTTTTTCTCCTGATGATTTTTATTTAGCTTCTTGTAGTTCAGATTGCGTGATCATATTTTGGGATTATCAGACATCTAAATAAGTAAAAAAGATTGGTGATCATTCTAACTAGATTAATTAAATTGTTTTTTCAATAGATGGTTTAACTCTAGCTTCTGTAAGTGATGATAGAAGCATTATATTGTGGGACTTTTAGACTGGAAAGCTATTGTAAAAAATAGATGGTCATATAGGAATTGTAACATCTATCGCTTATTCTCCTGATGGTAAAATACTTGCCTCTGGTAGTTAAGATAAAACAATCAGACTTCATTTTGCCCATTAATAATAAAAATATTTATACTCATATTCTTATCCCTACTCTAGTAGATTTGAAGCTGATGATGCTATTGTGAATGAAAATTCTAAGATATTTAATTTATCTTAAGATATAATTATGTCTCTCTTTGAATAGAAAGGTGCCATAAATCTTAAGGATTGATTAAATTTTTTTTGCTATTTAAAAATTAATCTAAGTTTATTGATGTAATATTCCACTCTATTATTAATTTAAGATTAAGATTAACTTTACATTAATATACTTTTTTTCATTTATATAAACAAATGAGAATATTCTCTAAAAAATTTCTATTTCTTATAGTCTTAGTTCAATCATAATTATGTTCTTAACAGTTTAGGTAATAAAATAGAATGATCAGTATTTTTCAAATTAATTAATCTTTTACTTGAAATGAAACATATATAATAATAGATATCCAAAGAGTAAAAACTTAAAAAGTAAATCTTTGAAGAAATGAAAAGTGGGCTGGGTGATTTTGATGACTTATTTGAAGACCGGAGTGAATAGAGTAAGAAAATAAATTTGAAGGAGTAGATTTTGAGCCCTCAACCCTAAACATCAAAAAAGTGACATAATTTTATATTTATTTGAGCATATATTTAGGAAAAATAAATTTTTATACAAAGTTTGGTTTCGATTAATTATCATATAACTTTAAACTTAAAAGATTAATATTGGATCATCCTTGGCCTTGTTAATTTTAGAGTTCAGATAATTATATTTTTTTCCATTACAGACTTTATATATAGTTGAGAGCTTACTAAATCATCACTTTAAAACATTGTTATTTTTTTAGAGGAATAAAAAAAATTCAAATATTAACTTTTCTTTATGCAACAAGCTTTTCAGATAATAAGTAAAAAATTAAAATGCTACGGTTTAATAAGAATAATTTTTGCTATCAAAATAGTTTGCATAAATATTGCATTTGGACGAAGGATATTTGTAACAATTCATTTGAAATGAATTATATTTTTCATTATTAAAAAACAAATTAAAAAGAACTATAACCTTGCAAAACAATAGTATGTTTTAAATTAAACAAAGAAAGGGAAGTTTATGGATTGTTACACTGAAAAAATAATTTAAAAATTATAATTTTAAACAACTTTTTATAGAAAACTCAGTTATCAGAGAGTAGTATTTAAATATTATAGATAGTGTTCATAATATTTTATGATCTGTTTAAAATTCTCTGTTTGTTTTCTTTAATATAAATTTAATTTTCAATTTTATTGTACTTTGATCAGAGGAGACACTCAACTTCTTTAACAAGCTTTTGTATTTCAACAGTTTTTTTTTGCTTTTTCTTCCTATTTAAGAGTTCCTTTCTTTATTTACTTTTTTATGTTCCATTATTTTACCTACTCTTTGTTCTTTCTAACAATCTCTCAATCTTTTATTAAGTTTAAGAATAACTTTTGAATTCCCCTAAATTAAAAGGATAAATTTTGTACATTAAACCATCTTGTCAAACCAGAGTCCTCCTAAAATTTAGGATTTAGAAATAATTATCGCTTGGATGCCCAAGGAATCAGATTCAGTTTTTGATTTCATAAATAATTTCTGATATCTTTATGATAAATATTCTGCTGCAATTTTAGCCCAGGTAAGTAATAATTTAAATTAAGTGAAGGAGCAGAATTTAACCATTAAAAATTATTTCTCACTATCCAAATGAAAATTATTCTTATTTGTGTAAATATTTATTAAACATCAAAGAAATAATTAGAATTAGAAAAAATCATTAAGTAATTCTAAATATAATTAGTAATTAAATGTGATTAGTTATATTTTCTAAAATGTAAATAATTTATATTAAAGAATTATATCCAAATAAAGTTAAAGTATTTTAATCTAAACCAAAAAAGTATTTTTTTTAAATAAATTTCATTGAACTTATGATTTTTGAGGAGTGACATATTAAACAATAATGAAAATCACTTAATTCGTAATTAAATTTAAGATTGCTTTACTAGGTATCATTACTTCAAGCACACTTCAGTTAATTTAGAGAAAATTATCAAATTTAATTTTGAAGTTGAAAATAATATATGTTTAAAGGAAACATTAAATATTATTGATAATGAATTAGTATACGTACAATAAAAAATAAGAAAGTAAAATTTAGAAAGCAAAAATAGATTAGAGTCTTCCAAAATCCTTGCTAATAAATTAGAAAATTAAATTTCCTTTTGTTATTAGCTGGAGAGAGCATATTACTAGCAAAGAATAATTGGCTATTTCGATGTTAAGAAAAAAACACAACTTAAATATGCTTTGTATCAGACTGGTTTTCTGAATTTTTTTGTATAAGATAATTTATAATCATTTTGAATTATGCAACAATATATTTGAGGTTCAAAGAGAGTTTACATAATTATAATAATAGATGAAATCTTAAAATATCTATACATACCTTTAACAATTAGAGTAAATTTATGATCCGAACAAATTGCAATGATCTATAGTAGATTTGAGTTTGCTAAAAAATGAATGTTACACTTATTTATATTGATGAGATTAACTTTGGAAGAAACTTAAAAGCCCAAAAATTTTGTAAAAAGAAAAATAATAATTAATTGCTTTCTTAACCTTCAATAAACTTAAAATAGTGATTGGTGCAAATGGAGAAGATGCTTTTTTGACCTTAAATTTAGGAAATGTTAATTAATTTTTATTTACTCAAATTCTAAGTGAGTTGATGAGTTTACTCCATAACACTCGCTAAAAAAATGATTATCTAATAATTTTTAAACAAAACAAAATTCATAAAACAAAGAGAATCTAAAAAATAATACAACTCTGTAATCATCTATACCACCTTATAGTCAATAATTAAATTGTAGAGAGGTTTTAGGGCTTATATAACCTATAGTTCAGTAGAAAATATGGTTGACCAATTAGTCAAGAATTTCATCAAATTCATCTTATTTTTTATAGCATATCAATAAATGAGGTCAATAACATGTTAGTCGTATTTAAAGTATTTAAGAGCTTGCATATAAAGAGAGGATTTTGATTTCTATATAAAAATCTATTTATTTTGATATAACAATTTAATATTAAAAAAAAAAACATATGAGAGTCTACTGGTTACAAAAATATAAATTGAATTTATCTTCATTTTATTTTATAAAATTATTTTTACACTATTAAATAACTCACTAATTAATCTAAAAATTTTATTTTGAATAAAAAATACGTTAGAAACCTTTATGATAAAGAATAGATATGTTTAATTATGTGAGCAGTGAAATAATTGCGAATAAATCATGAAAGGAATAAGAATTTGAGTTATTGTTTTAATAAATAGTAAGGATTTAGATGGACATTTTTTTGGATACTTGGTTTTCTTGACTATAATATTCATATCTTGAGAAAAATTACTTTAAATTGTACTAACCAACTAAACTAAGATTATCACTATGGTTGCTATAAAAAATGGTAATAAGCTTTATATATTAGTCAATTTTTCAGCTTTTAATTTTTTTTATGAAAACGCACCCAATTATTTTATATTATTGAATCAACCTTACTTTTTATAAATATGAGTAAATATAATAGAAATTAACATCAAATCCCTTTAAAACAAATCAAATTGTAGAAGTTAATCTAGAAGCACCTTCCAAAAATGATCCATAAATTAACCAAAATAACTCAGGAAATCTCATTAAAATCAAAGGAAGAATAAATTCTGCAAATCCATAATTTAAAGTATGAATATAACTTGAATATAGGAGATATACTTGCCAATTCACCATCAAAGTTTGGATTTGATCAAAAAGATTAAATCATCTGATAATTTCAACAATTAACTATAATCATTTAATAAAGACTGGATTATAGAGTTTAAGCTGAATTTTTGAAGTTTAAAAAAATGAAAAAGGTTAATGACTTTTAAAATACCTATTAGAATAATGACATTAAGGAAAAGATAGACTTAGAATTTAATAAAAATTTTAGATCTATTAAATGTTTAAATGTTTAACAAAAGATATATGAAAATCATTTTCAATCTTGTCTGTGCATTAATTTGTAAAGCTACTTCTTAGTTGTTTGCAATATTCAAGTGTCATGGGCATCAAGTACAGAGACACA
>CAJJDM010000019.1:8040-203967 GCA_905182975.1 Paramecium primaurelia
ATGTAAAAGTAGTAAAATTGACTCTTTACATGAAATTAATATATTTAGCTGTGATTGTATATGTGACATTTGGTTATAATGTTCCAATTGGAATTGTAATTTCATTTTATTGATTTGCTAAAAATGCATCCATTTGTAGATATGATTCTTCATCTTCCATTTCTTTAAGAGTCCAAGATAGAACATTCTAGATTTTTTTACCAGTACCATGTAGTAGGATTTATTTGATATGTATTGTTTTGCATGTACTAACAAATGAAGGGATATCAAATAGTATATAAGGTTTTTACAAATTTTAAGGTTCTTTTACTTTATTTTCAATAAATTATTCAATAAATTAACCATCGCAAATTCCTTGATCTATATCTCTATAAAAGGAGTTTTTAAAACTCAAATTGTCTCCAATGTTAACAGATGCATATGGCTTTAAAATTATATGAACAGCATATCTGTTCCATGATAAATAGCATTAGGAATTTTTACCAAAGATTTCTGAATTATCAAACCATAAAGAACAATCTGAAGGTTAAAATGGATTGATTAAATTAACAGAAATCAAATAACCAAAATAAACAATTATTTAATTTAGGTCATCACTGAAATAGATATTCACCTTTGCTATTTGACAAGTAATACACCAATCTTCATTAAGTATTCTATCGCAAGAGCATTTAGGAACTTATAGATTATTTTTGCATATAAGACAGTTATCACGGGCAGTACATTCATCACAAGGACATTTTTAACAATCATCATAAAATTCATCATCATAATAACCTTTCTAACAAGAGCAATCTTCAGTGTTTCTATTTGTACCTCTACATTTAATACAATCAGTTCCATTTTCACAAGTTTAACATTTATGTAGACATTGTAGACATGAATTATCTGACTTATAATATCCATCTTTACAGTTGCCTATGCAAAGGCCGTCTTCAGATAATTGAAAACTGCTTGCACATTTGATACAATTATTGTTTCCTCTTCCAGTGCATTAATCACATTCTATTGCACATTTTAAACAGTTTTTTTTACTTAAATATTATTAAGATCCACAATTACTTACACATTTATAATTATCCATATCATTAAAATATTCAGAGGGACATTCAAAAAGACATGAGTTCTAAAATGTAAATGTTTATAATGGACATTTTGTTGAGCATTCGTTAAGTATAGGATTAGAAAAAAATTATCCTGGACATTAATCCAAACATTTTTTATTATAAAGAAAATATCCAATATTACATTTAATACATTCTAAAGCATTTAAGCAACTTCTACATTCTTATGGACATTTTTTGCATTTATAGTCTTAAGAACCATAATATCCATCATTACAATTTAGGACACATTCATTTATATTTTCATAAGTGTTTTAAGGACAAGCTTCGTAACAAACATTTTTATACAAAAATAAATTACATTTGTCGACACATGATTTGGATTTTATATCCTTAATTTTTGTACATAATGTATCGCATTAATTAAATTCAAGGAAAAAATTATCGTTACATTCTGTGCAAACTTCAAAACTTGAACATGTTTTACATTCTAATCGGCAAGATTTACAATAATCATTACCATAATATCCAGTAGGACATTTTTATAGGCATTATTTTTAGTATATGACTAAATTACATTCCTTTACACATTCATATCCCTTCTCATAAGCTTCTGGGGGACAAGCAGATACACATTAGCCATTAGTAATATCTTCAAATGGTAATTATAATGGGCAATGTATAACACAAGAACCATTAAATAAAAAATATGGGCTTTCACATTTAGAGCATTCATATTCACTCTTACATATTAAGCATCTTTCAGGACATTATACACATTTATTATTCAATAACACTGTTAATGATGGACATGCTAAAAGACAGTCATTCTTATACTCAAAAGTACTTAATGGACATTGAGAATAACAATGATCAATATATAAATAAGTATCTTTAGGACATAATTAAGCACATTCATTATTAACATTATTGTAATAATAAGGGCAATAATTATTACATAAGCCATCATTTAAATATGTACCAAGGGCACATTTGATACACCCAAAAGAATTGCATTCATTACAATTTTCAGAACAATCATAGCATTTTGAATTTTAAACATAAGTTAATGGTGGACAGGAACTAACACAAATATTAATGTATTAGTAAGTACCACAAATTGCTACACATTTATTGTTATCTTAATAGAGATTAGTAGGACATGTAAGAACACACTATTTATTAACTTCATCATATAATTATGGACATGTTAATGTACAAATTTGATTATCCAAATAATATCCATTGGAACAAGTTATACAATCTTTATCTGATGGTCCAATACATGATGCACATGATAAATCACAATCTTTACATTCTTATTCATTTAAATACGTTTTTAATGGACAACTATGAGCACATATTTATTTATTACGATATAGTATTGGATCAGTAGGACAATTTTCTAAACATTCATTTTAATATTCAAATAAAGAGACATCGCATTCATCAACACACTTGATATTCTTTCTATCGGTCTTTCCAATAGTACAACTGAGTTAACATTATCCATTTTATAAATAATAACCAAATAAACATTTTGAACATTTTGTAGCTGATTCACATTCATCACAATATTATGGACATTTAGTACAAACTGAATTATTTGAATACATTCCTTTTGGACATGCTGATACACATTGATTATAAAGTTTATAATTGCAGTCACTTACACAAAATCTTTTGCTATATGATTCTAAATGATATAATGTAGAAGGACATTTAGTTACACAAGATCTTGAAATAGGATCCATAAATAAATATTCATTTGAACAAAAACTAACACAAGAATTGACTTCAAGATAAAAATTTTTGGCACAAGCTTAACAAACTGTTGCTGAAGTACATTTTGAACATTTAGGATCACATTTTTAACATTAATTACCATCTTAATAATAACCGTCTTATAAAATTTTAACACATTTTTATTCGCATTCCAAGTAATCTTAGGGACAGATTGTAACACATTACATTTTATCTGTGTATTCAAATTTTCCAATACATTCAGATACACATAACTTATTATCTATATCTGAATATTAAGGGCATACTGATTTACAACTTGATTAATCTAAAAAATAATTTTCAATGCAAGAATAGCATTCATTAGCAGTTGGTCCAAAACAAGAACTACAAAATAAATTACAATCATAACAGTAATCATCTACTTTATATGTAAAAGTTGGGCAAGCACTAATGCAAACTTAATTATAGACTAAATATCCAGAATCACATTTATTTTAACAATTAATTCCTTAAATTACTAAATGAACAGGACATGCACTTTTACATACATGATCTGTTAAATCATAAAACTAAGGACAAGTATCTTAGCAAGTCTAATCATTTAAAAAATAGGGAAATTCACATTCTAGACAATTACCATTATTTGGTCCATAACATTCCTTACATATAGAATTGCATTCATGGCAATTGCCAAGCCATAAGTATGATTTAGAATAGCATTAATCTACACATTCTTTTTTACTATTTAATTCATAATAGTATAAAAATGCAGGACAAGTACTAAAACAATAATTTTTAGGCGAATATAAATAAGATGGGCAAGAAGAAACACATGTTTAATCAGCTAAATTCGCAAAGGGTTTAGAATTAGGACATGTTTCAACACAAGTAGTATCAATCAAGTAGTATCCAATATCACATTATGTACACTAATTAATTGAAACACCAAAGCAAACTTAACAAGGACCAGCACAACTTATACAAAATTGTCCATTCTTATATGTTTAGCTTGGACAATCAGATACACAAATATTTGAATAATAATATTGAGGACAAGTATCTTTACATGCAAGTTCCCCTCCTAATAAAGATTATTAATATGTTCCAAATGGACACTATTATACACAAAGGAAATTAACCTAATCCTAAAAAATATATGGGTTTATTTAGCAAGTAGTTGTACATGATCCATCTCTATTGTAAAAATAGTTTTATTTACAATTAAGACATTAAGTTGTTCCTGCACCACTACAAGTTAAACAACCAACATTGCAAGGTTAACAAATATTACTATTAGGTTATTGATATGTTCCTTCTGGACATCCCATTAAATAGCATTTCATTTCTAATAGATAGATATAGGAAGTTGGTTTGCAAGTGTTTACACAGAATCCATCTTCAAGATAATTATTACAAGATGTGACACATTTATTAGATATAGTATCTTTGTATGGGGCAATATCAGGACAATCAGTATAACAAGTTGTTTCATATAAATATGCTCCTGAAGAACATTAAGAACAAGATGTAGAATAGGATGTAGTACATGTTTTACAGACATCAGCACAAGTATCACAAAATATATAATTAGTTCTAGTTTGGCAAAATGTTCCTGAAGGTTAAATATTGTAGCATTTATCTTTGAATTAATATTAATTAAATAGACAAGTTAAAGAACAGTAATAATTCAAATTATTATTTGTTTTATAAGTAGATGATTAACATTCATCAACACATTCCCAATTAACCATGTCATAAATTTATGATCCACAATTAATTATACAATAGTTATTTTATAAATATGTCTTAGCATAGCAAGAAAGACACTCATTTTCATTTGGTCCAGTGCATGTTTTACAATTTTAATTGCATTCAAAACAATTATTACCTATACAATATGCTCCTTCTTATGGAATATTCTCTAAACATTAATTTGAAAAAGAATATATATATGTGGCATAAATTTCTCCACATTATTCAACACAAGCATATATATTTAAATCTTTATTAATAATAGTGTATCCAGAAGAACAAGATCCTTCACATTTCCAATTTATATAATTTTAAAATTTGGTACCACATGAATCAAAACAATCACTATCTTATAAGAATTTCATAAAGCTGCAAGAAGTACAAAAATTAGCTAAATCTTAACAAGTAAAACAATCACTGCTACATGGAGTACATTCTAAAGTAGCAGGATGGCCATAGTATCCATCATCACAAGGTTGCATACATCGATGAAAATCAGATTAATGTAAATAAGTTTGATACATTTTGTTGACTTTAATTTATCCACACTTTTTAGGAAAACATTAATATATTGAGTAACCATTAAAATTATCGTTTTAGTATATAAAATCATCTGGATTACAACTAGATACACAGACACTTTCAATTTCATCTACTATTAATAGATACTTAGGAAAGCATGATACTACACACATATTTTAATCCATAGGATATAAATTTAAACAGCTTGTACAAATAGTAGGACTACTACAGGTTTTACATAATTATGGACAATCAAGTAATACATCTATTATTTAGGATGGCTAAACTATTTATGTTGTAAGGTAATTTTCTGTTATATTTTATTTTGGTAAGCATGTTTTATAATATAAAGCATAACCTAAACTACATTCTGATACACAATCAAAATTTTATGTGTATAAATTAGAAGGACATTCTAATTCACAAACTTTTTTCAATAAATTATTAAATTTGAAAAGTCCTTTACTGCTACAATTAACAACACAAGATGTTAGATAAGGATTATAATATCTATTAGAATAACAACCTAAACAATTTAAATCACTTGGGCCAAAACAATATTTACAATTATCATGACAATAAATTGTATCATATCTTATTATACCTCTACCATATACTATACAACCTTTAGATCTTCCTTCTTTTTGTTATTCAGATTTTAAGCAATAGTATCCAAGATCTATTTCACCTTACTCACAATAAGAATTAGGATTACAGTAATAAGTTATATAAGGACCATATATAGTACAAGTATAAGTGAAAAGATATTTAGAATTACAACTTCTTTAACAAATTTAATTATTATTAAATCTATAATTGCTTGAACATCTCGATTTACATACTTTTGCTTCAGTTAAGGTATAATCATAATCACATTTATAACATTATGATAGATATTAAGTTTACCTGCATTAATTCACATATTAAGCTGAACAAGTAAAAGAAGCAGAATGATAAAATTAAACATTAGATTTACATAATTTACTTTTTTCTTATTTTTAAGATGTATTTATTGAATATAAAATTGTTTTTTGACAAAATATAGCCTATGAATCTTAACAATTAAAAGGGGATTTTGGTTAAGTATTAATCAAAACACATTTTCCAGTGCTATTATCTAATTAATAATTGATTGCACATATTTAACAATTATTACCTTACTACCTTAAACAATTTGGTATTGTTGTTAAAACACAAGTATTAGATTACTCTATATATCCAGCTGGGCAATTATAAATTAAATTATCATCATAAGGATCTTATTCTTTACAATAATGAGTTCCTGATGTACAAAATGCACAATAAGGTCCAACAAAAATTTAACAATCACCAGATGATTCTATAATACCATAACCTTTAAAAATTTTAATATCTTAAATATCTAGAATATCGGATCCACGTAAATCTTTAAAAACAGGTCCTATCACTAGTCTCTTATAAGGTTTTAAATTTTAAACTATAATTAAGGAAGATTAAGTTGCATCTATAAATGTTCTCATTATTTTCTTCAAATTTTTAGGAATAAAATCTTCATTTATGCTTATATCTAATAATCCTATTGTCACATGATTCCAATTAAATGATGATAAAGTGCCTAATTAATTTTATATAGTATAAGATTGATAAAATACAAGTTTGGATTATTTATTAATACCAAAACCTATGCTAGTCTCCTAGACTAAATCATCTGTAAAGGATAAGAATTAAAAAGCTTTATTTATATTGTTTTGTTTAATCCAAAACATTACAGTGAATGAACTCATCTATTCTTCAAAGCTATAGACTATCTACTTGTCTCTATATAGATATAAACCAATTGTTCCACTAAATGAAGCTTGATTAGGACTTACTCTTAATTTTATATCTTAAAATTAATTTTCTACATTAATTGTTTTAATTTCAAAGGGTTTTAATAGAAATTTTAGTTGTACATCATAATCAACATAAATTTCAGAATCCATTGTAGTCCATCCATTTATAAAATCAAAATTAGCAACATCAATGCAAGCCTTATAATCTGAAGTCATATCATAAAGCTACTCATTTGTTATTCTTGAATGTGATCCAAATTGATAAATTAATCTTTAAAATCATAAAAAATATACTTCTATGAAACTAGTGTTTCTAATTATTAAGAAAGTTAGTAATTATAGGTTGAAAAAAATTTTACATTTAAAAACGTATTATCAGTCCTTTAATCGATAGAAATTAATATATGATTCCAATAGCCTTTGTAAAGATCATTTACTCTAACGATAAGAATGTATATTTACTAATCAATTTTTAACTTTAAAATTTCTGGCACAAATTTAGAATTTACCAAATACATATAATAATCGCCTGATTCTATTTAATAGTATAGCATCAAGTTAAGATACTAAATAGTAAAAAATTCCTACTGGATTTTATGTGTAACCATCAACGAAAGCAAAAATTATTTATCTTCCATCTAATTTCATATTGGAATGAACCATGATCCAAATGCTAAAGGTCAATTAATCTAAATTATTAAGTTTTCCTGATTGAGAAAGATAATTGTAAAAGTACTACAATCCTATGAATCCATTTTCAACTATTGAATAAGACTTTAAAAAGTTACATTCAGCAATATTATTACAATCCATATGCAATGGTAATGCTCCTTGTAAATTTAACTTAGTTTATGAATTAACATAACTGAGAAATATAAGGATTCCATAAAATGAATAAATCATTTAATTATATTATCTATAATTGATATTTTTATAAGAAAATTCATTTTATTATAAACTAATATCAATTCCTTAAAAAATTTATACTAATATATTAAATGATGAATTGAAATACTCAAAGAAGTCCAAATATAATAAAAGAATTAAAATTTATTATATTAATACTAGTTATATCTAGTTCTCTTGAGCAGACTATTCTCTAGACATTTAATAAATAGTATTTTTAATTTATTTATTAAAAAAAAATTATCGTATTCTTACTATTAGACTTAGATATATGGATTCCTAATTCTATTTTTTTATTCAATTATCCTTAAGTAATAATATTTTATTTCTTCAAATAAACTTTCTAATCTAATCGGTTAAAAATAATATATTTTATAACTTTTTAGGCTATTCATTTTTATTTAAAATTATTAAAAAAATAGATATATTTTTAAAGAAATATTTATTAAAATCTATACATATTATATAGTTTGAAATTAAATTGGGTTATCTTCTTTATTTATTATTTTAATCTATATTTTAATTGGTTTGTAAAATCTGTCAAAAAAGAAATAATTTTTATTTTAAAACCTTTATTTTAATATATGGATGATTGCTGAATAATAGTTTCTTTATTATGAATTTCTTATCTTGATATTAACGAAATTGATAAAAATTATCATATTTTTAAATTAAAAGGGGTTTAGAAATAATTTCTAATTATATTATGATTAACGAGACATATAAATAGAACTTGAGTGATTTTATAACAAATGATTTAGAAAAGGCTTTTGCGATTATAATTTTGATGATGAATACAATTATGATTTTATGGCAAGCCTCAAATTTCCATAAACTAATTAGATTCTATATGAAAATGATGGATCCTACTCTTTTAAAAATAAATACTTTAATGTTCATTCTAAGTTTAAGTAATAATGTACTTATTGAAAAGTAAGGATACAAGCTTATTCTTATGCTGTTTTTGGATGTTTTTTAAAGGAACCTGATTAAAAACTATTTCAGCCATCTGTATTTAGAACTTTATAATCTTCAAGTTTCATTTTTTATGATCTTGTTTTAGGAGTAATAGGAGCAAAATGGTTAAAGAATTTATTTATTAAAGGATTTCAATAATGCAAAAGTTTTTCAATTATTTTCAAGGTATTTCTAGTTTAGAAATGATTATTAATTTATTCTTTTTTAGTTTTTGGTTTGCATGTCAAATATTTTTATTTGTAGCCGAGTTTTATCATGATAAAACATGGGATTAATAAATAGACAGAATGTATAATATATATGATAATTAGATACTCAATTCTTTATTTCATTTATTCATTATTCTCTTTAATAACATTTGTATTAGGTTGTCTATTATTTAGGAGACATGTTAAAGATATAAATACTATAAATGAAAATTTTAAAAAATACGTAAAGTACTAAATAATCAATTTAGCTTGATTACTCGATAATTTTGTTAATAATAGGACAAGCATTAAGATTACTATTTTCATAATTAAGAATTTGGTATGCAACGTTTTTGATTTAGTTTAAGTATGGGTTTAATAGTGAAAATACTTAAGACACTACATTGTGGTATGTATTTTTGATAAAGGAAAAGGTCTTTGATATCATTTATATTATATCTTTTGAGTGATTATGTTCCTACTTCTATACTTTTGTTGATATTTTATCCAAATAAATAACGAATGCAACAAAGTATAATAGCAGAATCTGTTGTGGAAATAGAATGATTAATATATTTATATTTATTAATATTCATTTAATATATTTGACTTTTGGTTTATTTTCTTTTTTCTTTTTATCTTTTTTATCTTCCTCAGCATATTAAGGTTTTTATAACCAACCCCATATAATTAGGGAACCTTTATACAATAATATTAATGGGATAATCCAATAACCATACCAGAAAAAGTCAAATATTATGCTACCAAGCTATTTTAGATATAATATATTACTTAAATGGCTCCATTTAAAGCTAAAATATCTAAATAAATGGAATAAGAATCTGCATTCAAACCCAAATCTAATGACTTACTTATCTAATTATAGCAAAAGTATTGTATTAAAGTAATTATAGATATTACTATAGCACCCCATAATGTTAAAGCATAACCATAATATAAATTGACAAGCAGAAATAATATGCAAATTATTGTTGTTGGGTAAAAGTAATAACCTATGACTTTTTATTTAAATTAAGCTATTTTTTTTTCGCTTTAGTTTCCCATTAATAAAATTAATGCATTACGTGTATTTTATTCTAATAGTTGTTCTAGCTTCTTGCAAAATGACTAACATTACAAATTTAGAGAAATGGGTCTAAAAATAAAACTACACATTGATCTTTTTCACTCGTGATGATTGTAATCATTGCTAAAGATTGGAAGAAGAATTAGAAAAAGCATCTGAAATGATTAATGTTGGTACTCCAGGAAGCATTGGTATTCCTGTAGCTAGAATTAAAAATTATGAACTTAATAGATATCCTGTTCTTAGATTATATGTATAAGGTCTTTATACTGAACATTAAGGTGAATGGGAATAGAAAAAATTAGAATAATGGGCAGATTTAAGAGCATTATCATATATATCTGAATCTGATTCAGAACCAACTATAAGATGGATTCATGAATCTCATAATATTAGTGTTTTAGTTTTCAATAATTCATTTAAGTAAGAATTGAAATGGCTCAAAACATTAAAACATCATATTCATTTTACTTATACTACTTTACCAAATGCTAGATCATTATTAAATGTTGGAGAAGAAACTACACTTGTAATGTTTACAGAGAAGGGTATTAATAGATATGATTATGATGGAGAAATAACTTATGAAAAAGTATTTAAATTTGTAGAGGATCATGAAGAAAAATATTATTAAGAATTTACATAAGATGCTATTGAAACTGCTTTCTATGAACCTAAAAAGCCAGTATTATTCATTTTTGATGAAAAAGATTATAGAGATTTAGCCAAAATACATTAAAAGGAGTAATAATAATAATATTAATTTTTTAGAATTAATACAATATTAGTTAAGTTAGATTAAGTGACAGATAGATTATTAAATTTTTTAGGAATTAAAGGTATTTAACGTCCTTTGGCAGTTATTTATGATTAAAATCATTCTTAAAAGAAATATAGAACATAATTTTCAGATTTAAGTGATCTTAGAAAATTCTTGAATAATTTCCTAAATAATAAATTGGAACCATATTACAAAAGTTAAACACCAGTTAAAAATGAGAATTGGGAAAAATAAATATTGACTATTGTAGGAGAAGATTTGCCAAAGCATGAAAACATTTTCATATATTTTTATTCTAGTTGGTGTAAAGTGTGTTAATAATTTACTCCTATTTTTGAACAATTATTTTAAAAATATAGAGGATAAAAAGCATTTGGTATGTTTGATGCATATGAAAATGAAGTATATTAAAAATTAATAATTTAAGGTGAAAGATTAATTCATAAAAGAAGTTCCAATGATTAGATGGTACAATGCTTAAACAAGATAAGTTGTAACATTTGAAGGACCATTAACATTAGAGGCACTTAGTGAATTTATAGATAAATAAGGTAAAAAATAGGTTTCTGATGATTTATGATGTGTAAAATATATATTGCTATTAGTATATTCTTAATTATTAAATCTTGTAAAATTACTTTTATTTTTATAGAATATATATCAATCATAATTGATTTTTATATAACTCTTTTTTAGTCTATAAAATTGAGAAAAATTAAATTAATAGTGCAATTTAATTTAACTTTTAAAAGTCTTAAAATTGAATTATATAATGATAATTATAATTTTATAAATATTTTTCTATACTAATATGGACTAAGAATTAAAAGGATTCAAATTTATTCAAATGAAATTTACTACTTAATAATTAAGAATAATTTTATTGATTAATTATTAACTGAATAGAATTATTATTATTAAATATAAGTATTTTTTTATCAAATTATGAAAGAATTTCATGGAAGCTTTTTTAATAGTTTTCAAATTCCGATTTGAAAAGAATATCAATTTGATATAAAATTTCTTTTTATAAATTTAATTCATTTCACATTTTATAGATATATCAGCATTAAATAATTAGATTGATCAAACCATTTACCAATATTATTTTTAAATAATAATTATTGGAAGTGAAAACATGAAAAACAATTTATAATTAATCATACTTTTTTCTTTTATTACAGGAATCTAAATACAGAAAAACCTAAATTTTCGCTTTGACTACGTATTCTTATATTCTATAACTATATTATTATAATACATGTTCAATTAAGGCTTTTTAACATGGGATTTTGGGAATTTAATTTGATCGTTGCTTTTCATCAGTTTCTGATTCTTCAAATATTACATCATCAGGTGTATAAATTGCTAATTTTTGCTAATGAATTTTTGGTCCTTTATGAGGTTCAAGGGTAAGAGGTTCAACTATTTAAGGTGATTATTTAGCCCTATTATGAATTTATAAATTATACTTTAATGTAGGTGTAGGAGGTGGTTAATCATGAGTATCTAAATATTACTAATATGTCATTGAAGAATTATATCTCTTTCTAATTTCTGTTTAATAAAGATCATCCATAACAATTTTATTTTAATAATTGATAATTAAATTTATATGTATTCTATGATAAAATAATATCATGTATAATATATTTCTAAATTATATCTTCTAATACTTTAATATTGATAAAGTAATTTAACAAATTAAAAAAATAGATAATTTTTATGGCGATGAATGGTGTTTTAATAAATTTTGATGATATTCAGTATTTGTTTAAAATAACATCTTTAAAATTTATTAGGCTATAATTCAGCCATATAATTATATGATTAAATATTAAATATAAAAATAAAATTTATATTTTTAAGTTAAAAAAATAAATTTAATACTAAATGAACTTGATTAATAATATGAGGGAGTTAAGTCTTTTATTTAGTTTTAAAAAATGAAGTGAATGATATTTATGTTGAATAGAAATAGAATTAATATTAAAATAATCAGTTTAAAGGCTTTTTAGATGATGAAATAGATTAATTTAAATTATGATATGATTTTGGTTTAAGGTTTTAGGTATCAATTGACTAAAATTTTGATTGCCAGTAAAAGTATTTGTTTAATTAGATTCAGATAAACGAAAAATTTAGTTGAAAAAATTCCAAAATGAAAAAGAAATAAGTAGCTAAGATTCTTGAACCTAATTATTGTATATTTAATTAGTTCATAAGATATATTAAGATTATTATAATAATTATCAATATAAATATTATCAAGTTACTTTATTAGCAGTGAACACTTCAGTGCTTTAGCTATAATTTTTCTAAGATTTTATTTCTTCACTTTTGGATTGTTCTTTTAATTTATTTTATTATCTATTTAGAAACAATTCTATCTTATTTAAAGACGATAATAAGGGGAATTCTGATATTTATGATTAGATTAGATATTTTTTCAATTATGGTGATTATGTCACGTTCTAAAATGTATAGATTAAAGACTTACAAAAATACTATTTTTTTAGTTTTCCTAATCCAAATTAGCAAGAAGTGAACGTACTTCCAAAGGCTTTTCTCTTTCATGAGGAATTTCAAATTTTTATGGAAGCATCTATTTTTTAAAATCAAGGTAAGCAGATTTATTAATTCTCTTGTCAAGTTGATAACCTTTCCTTTTATGAGGATTTTTCATTGTTTAATTATAAGTATTAAATATTAAGGCTAACTTTTTATATTGATCGATATATATACTAAAACATTCAAGTAATTAATAATATAAAGATAAATAAAGATTTTTGTTTTTGTTTTACAATCATTATTGAAAAGTTGATATGCCATATATAAAAATTGTATATCAAATATGTGTTTAAACCTTTTACTTTATATTTTATATAGATATTATAAATATTTGAAATAAATTTATATATATTTTAAATTTTTTAATCAAATTTACAGCTAAGGTTAACTAAAAATAATACTATCAATACTGTTGAACTTTCCAATATTTATTGAGATAACATATAAAGTAAGAGATTAGAATGAATCTAAAGTTTTCAAAGTTATTACATTAGAAAAAATGAAGAATTAATTGTAAGTTATATAAAATATTTTATAAATTTGCCTTTGAGTTTGTCCTCATTAAAACAAACAAAAAATAACTTTAGATTTGCTATTATAAATTATATAAACTTTAGAAATAAATCTTTATCTAAAAAATAAATAAAGTATCTCATATGCAATGTTGAAATTAATTTATATAATTTTCAAATACTAAAGGATATATTTATGCTTTCGGTAAGAAATCTTATAACTAAACAAAGATTATCAATATTAATCTTATGGATTATAGTAAATAGTCTGCGTATATTAAATGGCAACATATATTCCAAATAAAAATAAATTGATAAGTTTACTTTTGGGAATTTAAATTCATAATTAACTTTGACTAGAAGAGAATCATTGATCTTTGGAAACTATTTAAAAACTAGAAATTTCAGATTAAATTGTTTATGCCAAAAATTTTGTATTATTATAGTTTACAACAATTGTTGAAATAGATATTGATTATGTGAAGATATTATAAATTTTTAAGATCTTGCCCTTTTTTATACTTTATGTAATTTACAAAGTATCTTAATATATTTTATTAGTTATAGAGAGGAAATGCATATTTTATTTGATAAAATGTTTGAATTTATAAAATTAATATATAACTTTTATCAAAATAAAAACAATTTAAGATTAATCTATTAAATATATATATTAAAATATTATTTTAATGCAAATATCATAATTTATTGATGTTTTATGCTTTTGCTATAGATTAAAATTCTTTAAGTTTTTTTCTAATTAATTTTTTTTTATCTTATCCAAAAAATTTATTGGCACTAAATAAGATGATATCTAAAAATAATATATCTATTAAGATAGCAAAAGAATATGAAATAATCTAATTATAAAATAATATTGAATACCAAATTTGTTTAATTTTCAATCATAAAGTATACATATATTCCAAATAAAAATGTGCTTATCATTATTAGGAATAGAAATAGTTTGATAATAGAAAGAATGAATTCTTATTTCATATAAAAAAAATATTTGGCTTAAGTCTACATAAAATAAATTAAATTACTTTTAAAAAGTATTCAAAAATTCTACTAAAAATAATTGATGATAAAATAATCCACATAGAGACATCATATGTGAATCCAAAAAGACTTAAAACTTCACCAATAATAATAGCTTAATTCCATTTTAAGATTATCAAAATAGAACGAAGAAATGAGCTAAAGTAACAAATTTTATTGTATTTCATTGATGTTAAAAAATGATATTTCTATTATAAATTATGATTAAATACCCAAAAATTATTAAAACTAAATTTGTCATTTCTAGTCTTTCGATCTATTTGTTAAAGTTATTAGGATTCATTTTAAACATTATGTTTTTCATCACTTATAGGAACTATTTTGCTCCCAAAAACTGCTATTTTATCTTTTCTTGCTAATTTTAATATTTAACCAAACTTATTATTATCAATAGATTTCTCATGTACAGAATACCTTGCCTATATGTAAAATATTCCTAATATGATTAATTAAACAAAGTAAATGATATATAACATATTTGGAATATCCAATTTGAATTAAGGAGAACCTTAAAAAAGGAAATCATAATCATTGCATATAGTAGTTGGAGCAAGTGTTGTACAATTACAATAGTATGTTGAATTAATTAAATGGATTGAACAATTTTCATTTGACCATTCATATGTATGAGAATTTCTCATTAAACAAACAAGATTTGATGTATCATTTTGTATTTTAAACTTATATGAGATATATGTCTTTAATTAAATATTTTATTTTCTATTTTACAAGCGTATTTAATAATCATAAAGTGGATACAATTATAAAGGATATGGAAAATAACCATCAAAAGCGAAATAATTACGAATATATATTGCTTAAACAATATCATAATATTCTGTTTCGCTATTATTATTTTCACTTGATTCAACTAAGAGTCTTCCCTTTGTTATATTTGACATATTGTTAATTCTTTAGATTTTTAGATATGCAGTATCAATAGAATAATCTATAACTTCATCAGGTTCAATTCCAAATAGAGACAATTCTATTGTAGCAGAAAGGAAATTATTTAAGCGACTCTATAATTAATATATACCAGCATCTTGAGTAAATAAAGTTTTAGCCCACATAAATACAGTACTCTTTAAGGCTGTATGCAAATCATTCTTATTTTCTAATGATCTTATATCTATTTAAGAATAATTCAGATTAGCAGTTGATTAATATTAAAGATTAATTGAGTGTTAATTGATTTTTTCTAATCTTGAATTGAGATTAAAAATATATTATTCTAATATGTATTAGCAATCTAAATTTGTATATGTATTATTTATATCTTTTAAAGTTGATACAAATAATAAAGATTAACTAAATAATCTAAATTCATCATTATTTTTAATTGGATTTTTAATTAATGATTGCATAACATTTATAATAAGATTATTATAATTGTTATATTATTCTAGATTTCCACTACAATCATCAAAATAATATCCTGGAGGACACATACATTTATAATCAACACATGTACCAACACCTGAACATTATTTCAAGCAAACCTATTACTATTCAATTTCAATTAATTTAGTCATAGTATGTATACTTTATAAATCTGAGAAATTAGTTTTATTATTAAAGGATTCATACAATTTATTAATTTAATAATTTTTTCTATTAACTTTGATATCTTATTGGATATAAGACTTTGAACCCTAATCTGATTCAATTTAACACAGAACGGATATTGAATTATCAATAATTCCATTTGGTAGTTAAAAAGAACCTGTTATCTCTTTAGAATTAATTATCAAAGGTAAACCATTATTAATAGATTAAAAATTTATATCATTTTAGAGAACCAAATTTTCAAAATAATAATAAATACTAAACTTATCTCCAGGTTATAAATTTTGAATTGAATAATTAAAGTAATCTAAAGATTCTCCTATTAGAGGTTCCACATTAAATTTAACTTCTAAAGGAGGTTTGTTTAATAGAAATGCAATAGATTCATTGCCTGGTACTAAATAAATGTACACAGGACTATTAAAATTATTAGTTAATCCTGCAAGTCTAAACTTTAAAGTTTGGCTTCTAATTTTGATAGATGATAGAATTTTGAATTCTTGCATAATGAAAGCATATTTTTAATTATTTCTTATCATAACTGTTATTTCATCATTAAGATTAACATAATTTTTTGGGATTTCTTAATTTAATATAAATTCTTCTTCTATTTCAAAATCTGTAACTACTATCAATTATTCTTTAACAGTCCATCTATTGTCTTTTGATGCTTTAACAAAGAAAACAAAAGTAGTATTTTAACTATCTGCATAAATATCAGCAATTCTTCTAGATGGAAATTGCATAATTTTATTTTCTTCTGTTTTACATGGTTATAAATTGAATAAATTATTACATTACCATTAATATTCAATATTTAAAGTACTTAATACTTCATCTTAGATATTTCGATCAAAGGCTCTTGCATTAATTTAATTATCTAATCCAATAAATCTATTTTATTGAAGAAATTCAATATCAATTCTTTTTGATTTTAGATAAATTTGTTCATGAACTACAGAACTTCCACTTGATGCCATAAAAAGTAAAGGGGTTTCTTTAGGTAATAGAGATTCATTTAATGGGACTTCATAAATTGGATTAATGTGTTATTATAAGGAAATGTAAGTTTTATTATGGGTATCAGAAATTTCTATAGATAAAGTAAATTCATTTTTCATATCAGAATATGTGAGTTGACAATCAAAAACATAAACTCTAGCTATTAATGGATTATATTATAGAAAGACATAAGGAACTCTTTCTGGCAGTGTAGTAAATGAGAATGTTGTGAAATTGACTCTATTTAATATATTGATATATTTGGCTGTTATAGTATATGTAACATTAGAAGCTAAAGTACCAATAGGAATAGTAAACTCATTTGATTAATCTGCTAAGAATGCATCCATTTACAAATAATAATCATCATTTTCCATTTCATGAAGAGTCCAAGATAAGACTTCTTAAATCTTTTTAGCTGTTCCATCTAATAAAATTTGTTTAATAATAATAGTCTTACAAGTACTTACAACAGAAGGTATATCAAAAAGAACATAAGGTTTAGTTTAGGCAGATGGTCCTTTCACAGTGTTATCAATAAATATCTCAATAAATTATCCATCACATAGACCTTGATTTACATCTCTATAAAAAGATTGTTTGAAACTCAATTCATCTCCAATATTAACAGATGCATATGGTTCTAATAAGATATGTACTGAATATCTATCCCATGATAAATAACATTAAGCATTTTCTCCAAAGATTTCAGCATAATTAAACCAAAAAGAACAACTTGAAGGTTAAAAAGGATTAATTAAATTAACAGATATTAAATATCCAAAATAAACAATGATTGAATTTAGATCATCTGAATATTATATGTTTACTGATCCTATTTGACAAGTAATACACCAATCTTCATTAAGTCTTCTGTTACATGAACAATTTGGAACTTAGAGATTATTTTTACATACAAGACATTCAGATTAAGAAATACATTCTTCACATGGACATTATTAACAATTATCATAGAATGGATCATCATAAAATCCTTTTGGACATGAACAATCAAATGGATTTCGATTATTTCCTCTGCATTATAAACATTCAGTATCATTTTCACAAGTTAAACATTTATGTTAACATTTTTCACAAGAATTTGAAGTTTAATAATAACCAGTCTTGCATTTTCCAAAACAATATCCATCTTCAGTTAAAATGTAATTTGTAGCACATGTTATACAATTTTAATTTCCATAGGCTGTACATTTATCACATTCAAATGAACAAGGATAACAACTATTTTTATTTAAATATTGTTATTCATTACAAGTTAATACACATTAATAATTTTCTGTATCATTCAAATAATCATTTGGACATTCATACAAACATTAATTTTTAAATATGAATGTTTTATTTGGACATTATTATGTACATTAACTAGTTAATGGATTTGAAAATAATTTATCTGGACATTCATCTAAACATTATTTTTGATACATATAATATCCAACTTTACAACTATTACATTAATTAAAGTTTGAACATGTAATACATTATGATGGACATTTTTCACATTTAAATTCTGTTGAACCAAAATATCCATCTTAACACTTTTAAAGACAATTATTTACAAATTAATAAGTGTTTATAGGACAAGTTTCATAACAAACATTTTAATACAAAAGTTAAGAACATGAATCTACACATTTCTTTGATTTCAAATCTTTTATTTTTGTACATTATGTATCACATTAATTTTATTCAAGATAAAAGTTATCTGAACATTCAGTACATATATTAAAATCATTACAAGCTTTGCATTCTAATTTACATGGTTTACATATAGAATTTCCATAATATCCATAGGGACAATGCTTTAAGCATTTATTTTAATAGATAATTAAATCACATTCTTTAAGACATTCATATTCTTTTTCATAAGTATCTGGAGGACATTCTGACTAACAAATATTATTTATTTTATTCTAATAAGGTAGTACTGTTGGACATGCTACTACACAGGCTCCTTAATATTAGTAATATGGTGATTCACAATTTGTACATTCATATTCATTTTTACAGGTTGAACATCTCTCTGGACATTAATAACAAATAGAATTTATTTAAATTGTTTTTTAAGGACATTCCAAAAGACAAGATTTTTGATATTGATATGTATTGGCTGGACAAGCAGCATAGCATTGATCAATATAAAGAAAAGCACCTTCTGGACATTATTATTCACATTAATTTAGTATTGTATTGTAATAATATGGGCAAAAGTTACCACAACTTCCATCCTATAAAAATGATCCATTTTCACATTTCAAACAACCAAAAGAATTACATTCAAGACAATTTTATGAACAATCATAGCATGTGAAATTTGAATCATATGTTTTTGGTGGGCAATTTGATAAACAAGTATTTGAGTACATGAACTAACTACAAATCAAAACACATTTATTTTAATCTAAAAGAAGATTTGGAGGACATGAAATAATACATGTTTTATCTACTTCATTATATAAATTAGGACATGTTAAAACACACTATTAATCATGTAAATAGTAGGTATCTTTGCAAATCAGACAATCAGTATTTAATGGGCCAATACAAGTTAAACATGATATATCACAATCTATACATTGTTAATTATTCTAAAATGTACTAATTGGACATGCATCCATACATATATTTGAATGATAATAAAATACTGGATTTGTAGGACATACTTCTAAACATTCATTTTGATATTCAAATAATGATGAATCACATTCTTAAACACATAAATGATTTTTATAATCTGTTTTACCAACTATACAACTTAAATAACATAATCCATTTTCCAAAAAATAATCATCTATGCATATAGTACAATTTGTTGCTGAAGTACATTCTTAGCATTTCTAAGGACAACTTGTACAGAAACTATCCTTATTATACATTCCTAATGGGCAAGAATCGATACATTAATCATTTAGTTTTAAAGGACAATTAGTAACACAAAACCTTTTATCAAAAGATTCTTAATGGTAAAGTGTAGGCGGACATTTTGAAACACAAGATCTAGATATTGGATCCATATAAAGATATTTATTAGTACAAAAACTATTGCAAGTTTACAAATGTAAATAGAAATTTAGATTGCATGATTAACATACAGTTGGTGATGTACATTAAGCACATTTCGTATTACATTTTTAACATTATACTCCATCTGAATAATATCCATCAGGTAATACTGTCAAACACTTTTTATTACATTTTATATATCCTGTTGGACAATTTGAAACACAACTTTTAGTATCAGTTACTTCTAATTTAGTACCACAAGTGCTTAAACATTTACTAATCTAGTAATCATAAAGGATTGGACAAGTTTATGTACATGTATTACCATTTATTAAATAGTTTTCTATGCATGAGTAACACTAACTTACTGATGGTCCAAAACAAGTTCTACAAAGAGAATTACAAACATAACAATTGTTTCCTACTTTATAAGTAAATGTTGGACAAGTTGTAACACAAAATTAATTATACAATACATATCCTGTATTACATGAAGTTTGACATTTCATACCTTAGATAACTGTATTAGATGGACAAGATTCTTTGCAAACTCTATCTGTATAATCAGTGTAAAATGGACAAGTATTTTAACATTTTTATTGATATAAAAAGTAAGGGGATTCACATTATAAGCAATTTCCATTTATTGGTCCATAGCATTCTTTACAAATAGAATTACAAGAATAACATCGTCCTGAAGATAAATAAGATTTAGAATAACATTAATCAACACATTCCTTTTTACCATCTAATTCATAATAAGCTAAGAAACCTGGACATGGACTAAAACAAACTTTTTTAGCTAAATACAAATAATCTGGACAAGATAAGACACATGCTTAATTAGCTAAATTAGCATAAGGTTTTGTAGATGGACATGTATCAACACAAGTAGTATCAGCTAAATAATATCCAGAGTCACATTTTGTACATTAATCAATATCTACTCCATAACATTCAGAACAAGGTCCTGCACATGGATTACAAAGAGTTCCATCGAGATAAGTTTAAGTAGGACATGTTGCAACACAAATATTAGAATAATAATAAACAGGACAAGTATCTTTACAAGCTAAATATCCATTTTGTAAGGTTTATAAGAAAGATCCAGAAGGACATTATTTGACACATTTACCATTAACCCAATCTTAAATAAGATCTGGACTCACATTACAAATACTTGTACATGTTGATGTACCTAGTAAAAAATAATCTGGTAAACAAGTTATGCATTAATTTGATGCTCCATCAATACAAGTAGCACATCCAAGAGCACAAGCATAGCAATTATATGTATTAATTTAGTTATAAGTTCCTTCTGGACAACCAGATTCATAACATTATTTCTCAGCTTCATAAATATAATAATTAGCTGAACAGGCAGCAACACAATATCCATCTTCTTAATAACTGGCACAAATAACAACACAAGTATTATTAATAGTATCTTTATAGGGACTATCATTAGGGCATTCTGAAGAACAAGTAGTATTATATAAATAAGATCCTGGATTGCATTCACTACAAGTAGTTGAGTAGGAATCAAAACATGTTTTACAGACTGAAGCACAATTATCACATAATTTGTAATTAGTCTTTTAAACACAATATGTTCCTATTGGTTATAAATCTGAACATAAATCTTTATATTAAAATTAATTATATAAGCAAGTAGAAGAACAGGATGTAACTAGTTTATTAATTGTATTAATAATTTAATAGCCAGATGTAGTATATAAATTGATTGGACAAGTATTGACACATTTCCAATTTAATAAATCATAAAATTTAGTTCCACAATCTATAACACATTAATTAGATAAGAAAAATGTTTTATCATAACAAGTTAAACATTAATTATTATTGGGACCTGAACATGTCTTGCAATTATAATAACAATTAAAACAATCTAAGTTTATACAATATGCTCCAATGATTGGGGCAGTTTCATAGCATCGATTATTGAGAGAATATATAAAGGTTCCAAATACTTGTCCACATTTATTGACACAAGCTTAAATGCTTTGAATTTTATCATCTATTGTAAATCCTATAGAACATGAGCCTTCACATTACCAATTAATATAATTTTTAAATTTAGATTTACATGTTTTGAAACAATCATAATCTTAAAGAAAAGTAGTAGGATAACAAGATGTACAAGTAGTAGCTGTATTATAACAAGTGGCACAATTAGTACTGCATTTTGTACATTAATAAGTGGATATTTAAGCATAATATCCACTATCACATGGATACATACAAATGAGAGGATTTGTTTAATGTTAATAAGTTTAATACATTTTATTCGTTTTGATATAGCCGCATTTAATTTTGAAGCATTGTCTAATGGAATATCCATCAATATTATTATTTTAATAGACTAAATCAGTTGGATCACAATTAACTAAACATTAATTTACATTATCTTCATTTACATAGAGATATTATGGATAACATGATGTAACACATTTATTTTAATTTAAAGGATAATTATTAAGACAACTAGTACAATATGTATCACTTGTACATGTCTAACATAATTCTGGACAATCAACAAACATAGGAATTGGAGTAGTTTTTAAGTAATTATCAGTAATATCAGTATCTATTTGACATATTGTATTATATTTAGCATAACCAACACCACATGTAGTCACACATTCATATTCTTATGTTAAATATTCTGATGGACATTCTAATTCACAAACCATCCAATCTCTATTATTATATTTAAACTTAGCTTAAGTAGAACAATCATCTACACAAGTTGTATAATATGGACTATAAAACATATTCGAATAACAACCCAAACATTAATAGGACTCTGTTCCATAACAATATTTACAAAGTGGATCACAATCAAAATATACTTACTTTTAGATTGAACCAAATTAAATACAAGAAATGACCTTCCCAGTCTATTCAATAGATTTTAAACAATAATAATTTATGTTAACTTCATTACGATTGCATTTTTAAGATGTATTACAAGTGAATGTAGGTTATGATTTTCCAATTAAACAATTATATTAGTATAAATATCTTCCTGGGCAATCCTTTAAACAAACCCCATTTAATTAAAATTTGTAGTTTGCTGTACAAGTCTTTTGACATGTATTTAATTCAGTTAAATAATATCCACTATTACAAACATAGCAAGATTTTAAGTATTGAGCTTATAAACAAATTTATGATGAGATTTATTCACATCTGTAGGTTGCTGGATTGTATTAATTATAACTATCTATACATAATTTACTTTTGTCATCAATACTCTTACTATTCATTATTAATAAATTCCTTCTTTAACAAAATATTGCAAAATCATCTTAACAATTAAATGGGGAGACTAAAGCAGTTATCATTACACATTATCCATTTTTTAATAAATAATTATCTGCACATACTGTACATAATGATCCTGATTATCTAAGACAATTTGATATTGATATAAGTGCACAACTAGTGCCAGATTCCTTATATCCAGCTGGACATTTATAAATATTTATATTATCAGTAGGGTCTTACTCTTTGCAATAATGAGTACCAGCTTTACAAAATGCACAATAAGCACCAACAAATAATTAACAATCCCCTTGACTTTTTAATATGCCATAACCTTTAAAAATTCTAATATCTTAAATATCAATCATTTCACTTCCAAAATCATCATTAAATATTGGTCCCAATACTAATCTTCTATATACTATTACGTTTGTTATTGTTTTCAATGTAACCTAAACCTCATCAATAAAAACTCTTAATAATTTCTTTTAATTTGTAGGATAAAAATCATAATTTAAACTTAATTCTAAAAAACCAGCTGTCACATGAACCCAAACATTATCAGCTAGATTACCTAAATAAGTCTTATCATAATTTTAATGAAATAATAAATAATATTCCTTACTTATTCCAAAACCTACACTTGTCTTTTATAATGCATCATCAGTTAAAGAAAGAAATTAAAAATTTGATATTATATTTTATGGTTTAATCCAAAACATCATTGTAAATGAACTTAATTATTCCATAAAATTGTAGACTATCTATGTATTTTTATACAAGATCAACCCAATTGTATCACTATATATTATTGGATTAGTGTATGATCTCATAATTACATTCATAAATATATCATTAACATTGAGACCATTTGTTTTATATGGTTTTAAAAAGTATTTGAGTTCTAAATCATAATCAATATATATTTCTGAATCCATTGTTGTCCATCCATTGATATAATCAAAATTAGCAATATATACACATGCTTTGTAATCAAATGGTGCATTATATAATTATTCATTTGTTATTCTTGAATGAACCCCAAATTTATAATTTAATCTAATAATATAAAATATAATATACTTTTAATTCACTAGTGTCTCTTGAAACTAATTCAATTAATAATCGAATGTAGAAAAAAATTTCAAATTTATAAAAGTATTACTTGTGCTCTAATCTATAGATAATAGTATATGATTCCAACTACCAATATAAAGATCGTTCTCTCTAAAATAAACTATATATTTACTATTTTAATTTCAATTTAATGATCTCTGGAGAAAATCTTTAATTTACTACATACATGTAATAATCTCCTTATTCTATTTAGTAATACAACATTAAATTAAGATACTAATATTATATTAATTCTTTACAGGATTATTTGTGTAACCATCGACAAAACCAAATAAAATTTACTTTCCATTCAATTTCATTTTTGAATAGACTAACATCCAAAAGCTAAAGGTAATCTGATCAAGATTTAAAAGATTTCCAGATTATGAAAGGTATTTATAAAAATACTAACTTCCTACAAAGCCATTATCTCCTAAAATATAATAAATTAAAAAAACTTTCATCAATCATTTTGCAATCCATATATAAAGGCTTCGATCCTTAAAGTCTTAATTTTTAGGCTCCATTTACAAAAGGTAATAAAATTAAAATTGCTTTTATTAAAAAACACATATTTTATATAATTAAATTTAATATGAATCAATCTTGTAATAAAAATTATCATTATTCTCAAGTTTATTAATTAATTTATCATTTTCTGTGACAATTAAACATTAAAATTTTTTAAATCATCAATTAAATAGTCAAAGTCAATAAAATCGTATAACTCTATTTTAATGTCTTAGATCATATTTATAAATTAAGTTCAGTTGAAATTAAACAAACAATGATAAAAATGTGATAAAGCCAAAAATTTTCATAATACATTCTAATAATAATTTCAATTTAGATAATAATATTATTTAGTAATTAAATATTTTTTCTTTTTTATGATAACTTTTATTTTGAGTATTAGTGTTTTGGGATTCTGTATAAAAAATAGTTGTTCTTTAATAAGTTAAAGATTTTGTAATTAATTACACAAGAAATAGTTAAGCTACTGCAAATTAATCATTCATATTCTAATATAAATTATCATTATTGAATAGAACTTATCAAACATACTCTTCTACAGACTATAAAATAAAATGACTTATTAATTGAAAATAACAAAAAATTAAAAAATATATATGTATAAATTATTATTTAATTATATTTCTTTTTTTACATATATATATGGCTACTAGATAGAAAACTAATCCAAATGATTCCAAGAAGAAAAATAAAGATAATACAAATAATTCTAATAAAACTTCTAAAAAAAAAGTTAAATCTAAATCTCTAGTTAATCAAGAATAAGTCCTGAATTTAAAATCAAGCTTTGAAACCTTAATAAAAAATAAGTAATAGTTTACTAAAAATAGAGAGGATCTTGAAAAGATAATTGAAAATTAAGAAAGTAAAATTAAGGATCTAAAATTCAATGAAAAAAATTTATAAGAAGAATTGAAAAGATAAGGTGATATTGCAAGAGAAGCATTAAATAAATTATATTAATATCAATAGGAAAATAACATAGAGAGAGAAAAGTTGAGGAAATATTATGAAGGTATTCAACCGTTAATTAAATAGATTATTATAAAATAAAAGAATAGGAAGTGATTTAGAAATATGAAGGATTAATTCAATAATCTAATATTAATATATCTGATTATCATAAAAAATTGAAAGATTTTGCATTAAAAGAATAGAATTACAAAGAAGAAATTGAACTATTAAAGAAAACATCAAGAAATATTTAGAGTCCTAGAGACAGAGTAAATTATTATTGAAATATTGTTTGTTAGAATTTTCAAGAATAATTGAATGATATGGAAGTAAAACTTAACTAAGCGAATAAAAATACTGAGCAAATTAAAATATTATAAAATGAGAACTCTAATTTATTTGTAAAAATTGAACATTATGAAAAATAATTATGTAAAAAGAATGAAAAAGAAAAATAATTAAAAGAATAATTTAGTAAGCAAATAATTGAGTTATAATAAGAAATAAAGGTAATCATTTTTATAAATTTATGATTCTTTAGTATTGGAAAAATGAAATGGATAAAGTAATTAGATAGAATAATCTTGTAATTTCTAAATTAACACCATAAAAGCTACGATATTGATTAAAGGAAGAGTTTATTTGATATTTGATGATAAATATAAAATATATTCTTTTATAATAAATTCATTTATTAATAAAAAATGAGTTAGTTTTAAAGAATGAATAGAAAACTTGATGAAGGTTGGAAATTAACTACTATGGTATGTGAATGCAAAGCAACATTATTAATATTTCTAGAAAACAGAAATTTATATTGTCCTAAATGTGATATCATTACTTAAGATTAAGTGATTTTAGATTAAGACTCCTAAGACACCAAAATTAAAACAAATCAAAGTGGATCAGAATCAAAACCAGAGATTATTCAAAAAAAAAATAGTAAAGATTATGATTCAGATGATTTCAATTTTGATGATTAGGTAGAAGATTTTAATTAGAGATTTTTATTAAATAAAGCAGCTGCAGATGAAGCATCCAAAAAAATAGGTTAATTACTTTTATAAGGATGGACTATGCTAGGTGAGTCTTGTATAGTATGTTTATAACCAATCATGAAGAGTAAATAAGGACTTAGATTATGTGTCTAATGTAATAAAGAAGAACGAATAGATTAACCCAAAGTATAAGAAGTAAAATCTAATATAACACAAGAAAAGGATACTGTTTAAATGGTTGTCTAATAAGTCTAGTAACAAAATATTTAAATTTAATAAAAAAAATAAATTAGTGAACCTGCACATTAACCATAATTAGAATAGAAAATAGATAACATTAAATATGATATATCCAATATAACTAGATCTAAAGAAGATGCTCAAACATTAATTACATCTCAGTTGAAAATTTATTATGAAAAATTGTAATCATCAGTAGATGATATCAATTTTTACAATTTAAACTTTTTATCTGAATAAATTAATATAATTGAATAATAAGTAAGTTAAACATTAAATAACAATACAGAATTAATGAGTACAAGAATCAATACTTTAAAGATTTTAACATCAATTCATGAAAAATTAATGTAATAAAATTCTTTAGAAAGGGCTTAAAAATTTATGGGCATTATTTTGATAATATATAATATTGTGTAGAAACAATGAAAAAAAAAATAAATTTGAAATTATATTTTGTTTTAAATCGAAATCTCATCATATATATTATTCTGTTTCCTAATTATTGATACAAACATAGAATTTAAAAATAGAAATATATGTTCTACTTAAATAACAAATATTATAGAATATAATTACTCATGTTTAGTTCAATCTAGATTTTCTTTCTCTTCTTTCAGGAGCTCCTTATTTATCTGGAATTACTTCACTATTCTATCCAAAATAACGTATCTGTTCAAAAATAGGTTATTAATTTGACTCAAATTAAGAGTATGAATTATCTTTACGTAAAACATATTAATATTATTATTTTTAATCAAGAAAGTTACCATTTTATAAATTTAGTTATTAAATTATTTTATTGTTTTCATTTTATTTACTATATTTATTATTATTTTATCTATAATTATAACCATCCTTATTTACATTTAAATTCTTATTTTGATAATTAGAATAATCTGAATGATTATTATTTTAATTTTTTTGATAATCATAGTTTGATTTTTATATTTTGATTCTCTCTGATTATATATTGTATTCAATTTAATTATGTTCATTTCTTCTATCATGATAATTATTCTATTGATTTTGATAATATTATTATCTCAATGGTTAATCTATAAAAGGATTCTTAACTAGATTATACTACTTTTAATTTTGATATTATTAATAATCTCTTCTATCATTTTCATTAGACTTATTCCAATTTCTTTTATTACTATGATTATTATTATTAAAATTTCTGGAATTTGATTCATAATTATTATTGTAATTAGATTTAGATGAGTAATTTGAACGAATTCTATGATCAGAATTTTTAAAAGTCTCATTAGAATAATGTTAATGATGATTTTATCTCCCATTCTAGTTAATATTTTGATATTTTCCATATACACTATGATTTTTTTAAGGCAATTTGTTATAGGACTTAAATTCATTCATATTTTAATTATAAATATATCTTTAATCTCTGCGATAATCTTCGCTTTTAACTCTTTATCTTCCTGATTATTAGTCCATTTAATATCCTTTTATGTAATTTTTTTTTTTAAAGTATATTTAATGTAACTACATATTATTTTCTTAAACAAACCTTTAAAAATGTTACTAATGTTCTTTCAAAGTTGCTGAAGATTAATTACTTTTAATATTTTAACATTAATCATTCTATTTCTAATATTATGAAGGATTTTTATTATCTTAATTAGATGTTTTTTATGATTTTTAGTCCTATTACTATATTTTTCCTTCATTCTACATTTCTTCATCAAAAATGGTTTCAGGATAATAAATGTTTTTACCAGTCTCCACTTTTCTTTGATTCATGTCATATCTCGTAAATTTTCCTTGACTTACAAAAACCCATCCAGCAGGAGCTCCATCTTTTTAATAATAGCAACCATTTTAATCTGCCCATCCTTCAGCTTCATCAAAAATATAAAGTTCATTTGGATTGTCCAAATAAAATCCGTTCTTAACTTCATTGTAATATAAAAATTTAAAAGGATTATGTTGAGGAAATTTTGGATTAAAATCCAATTATTTATTCATTAAAATTAATAGAATAGGTATGCAATAACTTTTTAGAAAATCCCACAGATATTAATTTTGAATTCTAAATGAATTGCTAAAATTTATATCCGATGTGAAATACTTTTCTTTGCTTAGATAATGATATCATAAAATTAATTGATAAATTTGCAATATAAAACTATATTGCCAAATTAATAAAACTATTAAAAAGATAACTTCTGTATTTTTAAAGTAATAAGAATAAAAAGAATTATATATATATTAATTAATCATTAGATAAAAGTGGAAATATAAAACTTATAGATTTATAATTCGGAAAAAAAAAAGTTTAAACGAATTCAAAAGAACAAAATTCAAAACTGGAAGTTTAAAAGCAATTAAGCAATTTAATAATATTTAAATATTTATAAAAAATGATCAAAATCTCATAATTCTTAAATCTATTTAACAATGAAATAATATTAAAATTCATTTATTTAACAGATATAAAATATTTTTCTGACATTTATATAAACATTGAGTCAAAATATATTAGGATGAAAAAAAACAATAATTTATCTTAAAAGCAAACTTGAATTTAAATGAATAATATAAAATTTCATTAAGTAATTTATAAACTTCAATAATTAAATTCGATATCATATTAATTCTTATCTACTTAATTAAATTTATAATACATCAATCAATTGAAGAATTAAAAAATATATAATATCTTTAGATTTGGATCAAATTTTTTAATAAAATTAACTATTAAATTAAAGTTAAGTTTTTTTAAGTAATTTAATGTTTCAATCTTAATAATATACAATAGTATATATTGTAGTTAGTTATATCAAATAAGAATATTTGATATAACAATTGATTTAGTTATATTTATATGAATCTAAAAGTAAAATTTGTGATTAATAAATATTTTATCTTTATAATTAATCATCATTATCTAATTCTCAGATTTGATGTTAAAATACTTTCATTTGGATCTTGATTCTAAATTTATTTAGTCTATCTTCCTCTTAATTAGGCAAGTGATATTGCTTGTGTTAAACACTTCTAACTCTCTTAGTATGTAACTTATTATCCTTAATAATTCTCCTCTGAATATATAGTCATTTAGTATCCTTCAGGTAAATAGATGGACTTTATATCATATTAGAAATCCCTAAAATTTCGCTTAATTTTACTCAACTTCCTTCAAAGATTCACATATTGGTAAGCTTTCTCCTTAGAAATCACATTTTGAATAAATCACAATACAATCTTCTTATTTTTCTTAAACACTAATGTTTGCTTAAGTATCATCTTATTCAGCTATATCTAGAGCTCTAAATTTATGAAATAATTTACAAGTATGTTTTCATACCATCATAAGAATCGATTTAATTTCCTAAAGAATCATAAACTTAATTTTGATTTCTAATTGGTCTTAATTTAATTATGAAATAATTACAATTCTAAACTAGCTGATAAATAATGATTATCATCATCTTAATCTTTTAATTCTTCTTAGACTTATGTATCTTCTGGGAATTCATAAGGCATTGAATTTTCCATATCAAAAACAGGATCAATTTCTGCATCAGTTGAAACTAATTATTATGATCCTTCTTAAGTAGTAGTTTATAAATTGTTAGAATTATCAATTATAGTCATTTAGCTATTAGAATTTTCATCTTAATTATTTTATATAATGGTCTCAGATTAAATATTTTAATTATTATCAGCTTAATTGGATACAAAATGACCATCAATATCTATATAACCTTATAATTGTTAATGTTATTAAATTTATTATGATTCTTCATTTTTTGTTTCATAAACTAATGTAGGAATTGGATTGTCTTAAATTTAATTTAATGCTTAATTTTAAGAGAATACTAAGGCAATGAACAATGTTATTAGAACTATTTTCATTAAAAAATAAAAATATATATATATAATATAAAAGTAAAACGGATATCATTTACTTAATTTAATTATCTCTTCTTCTATATCATTAAAACATTCTTATATCTATTATTTCATTTATCTCAAGCGTAATAATTTATTATCATCTACATTATTTTGTAATTAATTTTGCATTTTATTTCTTAAAGTTTATATTATATCCAAATCTTGATTCAATTTTTACATAGATCTTTAACTATTTTGATAACTCAAATCTTATACACTGCTCGTCAATTTGTCTTTTGCTGTTTAAATTCTTTTCAAGAATCTGTAAACATATTTTCTTAATATTTATACTTTTGCATTTCTTATATTTCATGTTATATATTAGATATTTCATCTGTAACATATTCTTAATAATACTGATCAAATGTCTTGTTTTCATTTTGACAACTTTTTTAAAATTCCTCTTTTTTAATTTATTTAATTCTTTTATCTATTTGACATAATGATTCTTTTAATTAAATTTCTTAATAAATTTCAAAATTTTGAGTGTTGTATTAATTATTTTAATAGATCTTTTCATCTTTATTATTTATTCCATATTATTACTTTTCTTTAATAGATTCATAAAAATCTTTATTGGAAATAAATTACTATTAAGACATTGATTAATCTGTTTAGGATAATTTAAATATATCATCAATAGTATCTGAATCTTATTTACCAGAAAATTCCTATAAGATCGGTTTTTTAATGGATCTCTAATTCTATATTTGATTAGTATCGTAATAGTTATTTTTACTAATAAACACTCTATAATCTTAATCATCAGAATAATTGCCATGTTATATTAGACTATATTATCTTTTATCTTCATATACTGATTCAGCAGTCCGACAATCTGGATTCATCTTTGAAGATGAAACAGATTTCAATGTTTATACTTTTTGATTACTCATCATCATATCTAACTTTTAATCGAATTTTAAATGAATTATACTTTTATTTACTCAATTGTATTTAAATGTTTCCTTATTTCCAATTTTCCACATTTACATCTATTCAACCAGTCTAGAATTTCTCTGTTTGTTTTCATTTTTTAACGTACCAATTATTTAATAATTATTATTTATATTATTATATAATCCATAAGTAAATAAAATTAATTTTGATATAACAAAATAAATTTGATAAGAATTCAAGGTTTTAATCTTGATTCAATTATCATATTAAAATATTCCATTTAAAATATTTAATATCAGATTCTCCTATCTTTTATATTTATTGTTTGATATCAATTTATTATTCAATCTTTATTATTCAATCTAATTCATTAATTTTTACTAATTTATGAATGATTATTTTATTACATTAAATCTGTAAAATTTTTAAAGTTCATAAATTCTGATATATAGATTAGAATTATAAATATTATTAAAGGTTCTTTGAGATATATCTTAATATATGAAAATCATTGACTTCTAACAAATTCATCAATCATATTTCATATATTATAAATCCGTTTTTATTAATATGTAAAAATTATATATTTTAGCACTCTTATTGGTAATCGTTACAGCTCAAGAGAGTTTTCTTGAAAAACAAAAGCATGTAAAATAATAGAAGGATTTATCAACTGAAATATATACAATTAAAAAAAAAGGATTACCAACCTTTTTAGGAAGAAGCTCAGATGAATCAATCAAAGAGTAATTGTCATCACTTTTGAATTACGAAGAAGCATTGTTATTAACACCAACTGAAGAAACTGATCATACAATTAAATTTGTTGAATCTATGTTTATTATTGATCAACCAAATCCTAATGCAGTAAGAGCAACAGAAAAACCTAATTATTCATTTGATGAACCAAAACCATAAAAAAAAGTTTATAGCAATGAAAAAGTTACATCATTTAAAGAGGGTTGTATTTATGTTTTTAGCGAATGTAATTTTAAAGGAGAACATGCTAAATCATGCCCAGGAGATAATGTCACATTTTTTGGATTACCATTTGAAATTTTATCTATTCATGTACCAGAAAAAGGATCATTGAGTCTTATTTAAGAAAATGGAACTACTGCCTACACAGTTTCCAATAAATGTATGAGAAGCAGACCAATTGAATTCTTATTTGTCGAAGGAGCAATCAAATAATCATTTGGAAATGGTGAAACATTCATTGACTAATGAAAATCAATATATTCATAAGTAACATGATCTTATTGTTGAAAAAACAATTTATTCTTTTTTTTAATTATTAAAGCTTGTCTTTTTCCTATAAATTTTTTTGTGATAATTTTGTACTTATATTTAAATCTATATCATGAATCAAGTAAAATCATTTTAATTTAATCTTAAATAGATTCTTACTATGTCTATATAGATCCTTGAACAAAGTTATCTATCAATATATATATATTTCTTTTAATATTTATTAGACTATTGATAAATAAAAAATGAAATTGAGTATTAGAGTATCTAATTGAACTTAATAAATATTTAATCTATCTATTTTATTAGATATAATAAATTTAGATATATAAATTATCTAATGGAGATGTAAAGGAATTTTCATAGATCTTCTTTAGGGATATAATATGGGTTGCAAATACAATTGATTTTATCTATCATAATGATGATTTCATATTGTGATAGTAAATGATTTATTATGATTCAATACTAAATTGTTTTTAATTATTAATAATTTAACAGGTTTAAGAAATTCAAATTAAAATGTAAAAATCTACAACCCTTGCAGATTTCACCATTCTCTAAAAATTAGGAGAAGGTTCCTTTGGATAAGTATTCAGGGTACTTTAAACTAATATAAATTAGGTTAAAAGAGTGAGTGATTAGTGTGAGTATGCTATGAAGAAGGTGAGAATTAACAATTTAAAATAAAAAGAGAGAGAGAATGCTTTGAATGAAATAAGAATTTTGGCTTCAATAAATGATGCACATATTATAGGATATAAAGAAGCATTCTTTGATGAATTATCAAATTAATTGTGTGTCATAATGGAATTTGCAGGAGGAGGAGATATATAGAAATAAATTACAGCATGCATAAAGAAATAGAATTAAATAGAAGAAAAAGAGATTTGGAAAGCATTGGCACATATGACATTAGGTTTAAGAGTATTACATAAGTCTGGTATTTTGCATCGTGATTTAAAGAGTGCTAACGTCTTTAAATCTATAGATGGTAAATATAAGATTGGTGATTTAAATGTAAGTAAAGTTTCACATGGAGCATTAGCGAAAACCTAAACAGGAACACCATGTAAATTATTAAATTAATTAGATTATGCAAGTCCAGAAGTATGGAGAGATTAACCTTATTCTTCACCTTCTGATATATGGTCTTTAGGATGTGTTATTTATGAAATGGCTACTTTAAAGCCTCCTTTTAGAGCATAAGATGTTTAAGCCTTATTCAAAAAGGTATCATCTGGTGTTTATGAAAAAATACCAAAATCATATTCCAATTCACTTAGTGCAATGATTAGTTAATTACTCAAAGTACCTGCTCATTTACGTCCTACTTGTGATTAGATCCTCTGTGATCCAAATGTTAAACCATTTGTTGAATAATATTGTTAAGAATAAGGAAATAATCATCATGCTGAATTACTTCAAACTATTCTATTACCAAAAAATCTTAAATAATTATAAGCTAAATTGCCCAAACCAACTTATGAAACCAATAAAAATGAATATGATTCAATTAAATAACCTCCCAAATCTACAAGATCGGCATCTGTAAATGAAAGAAAAGGATCTCCAATTCAAACACCTCAAATTCCTAAGAAGGATGTCTCAAAACCTGTATTTGTTAATAAACTAAATTTTAGCTTATACCTCCTGGTTTAAGAAACAATTAATTACCTATAAATCCACCTATTCGTTAATCTAGTTTAAATAGACCTAGTTCTTCTGTCAAAAATTTAAGTCCTGCTCCCATGAGAAAATCTGTTGAAAAGCAAAACAGAGATACTTTGAAAAATAAAAGTCCTTCTACCAAACGAATTTATGAAAATGAAAATATAGACAGAAGCAACATAGGTTAAAGAAGATCATATCAAAATATAAAGAATTGATATTCTATTAAAATTATATTATACTTCATAAGAAGTATCAAAATATATTCTATCTAAATACTTCATAAGAAGTATGGTAATACACTCTTGGGATTAATGCTCTTAGCACTTTCAGGGACTTCTTTGAAAGTCTTCCAAGTTTAATTCAAGTTTTCATCCAAACATAAAATTGAAGCTATATTTCCACATCTATAACAATAATTTGGTGCTGACCATACTGTTACTAAGTTTTAGTCCTAAGAATATTAAATTATCATACTGGGAACCAATATTTATATCCTTCCATAACTAATTAATGTGCTCTACAAATCAAAGTAAGATCATTAAGTCTGCAAAACTCTTTTGTTACTTTTGCTCCAAATAGAAAACCAGCTCCTCTAGAATTTACTGCCCAATATTCTACTTCTTCAGGATCAGACCACATTAGATCACAAAATGGTCCCTCATGAGGAATTTCAATCTATAATGGGAGAAATTATAAATAATTAAAAAATACCTTTCTATCTATTGTTCTTATCTAATCAATTGTTCTCATGTCTGGGGATAAACCACCATGAACACATAATATTTAACCTTCAATTAGTGCTCCTAATGGCAAGCAGTCAAAGACCTCCATAAATAATCTCCATGGGCTGCTATTTCCATATTTACGAAGTAATTCTTCATAAAAACCATAAACTTGAGTGCATTAACGGGATTCATGATTTCCTCTGAGTAACATAATGTTTCCAGGATATTTAACTGAAAATTATCAAAAAGATTACCTTTTAAACATAATAAGTATTCCATTGTTTCAACTGAATTATAGCCTCTATCAACAAAATCTCCAATAAAGATATAATTTGATGAAGGAATGTCTCCTCCTTCTTTCATTAAAGCTTATAAATCATAGAATTATCCTATTTATTTAAGTTATCCTTACCATGAATGTCTCCACAAACATTCACTGGAGCCCTAACTGGTTATATATTAGATTCTTCAAGAAATATCTCTTTTGCTCTATCACAAATTAACTTGAGATCTCTTTCTGGTAAACATCCTCCATTTAAAAGTGTTGCAATATGCCTATCAATGTCCATTTTTCAAAAATTTATAATTAAAATAATACTTCACACACTAGTTTCTAATTAGTTAAATAATTAAAATTAAAGATTAGAATCCTATCAAATCTTATATAATTTTTTATAACAAAGTTTTGTGATTTTCTCATATAATTATTTACTTAATAAATAATATTCATTAATCTAAACATATACTATTTTTTGTTTAACATTTTATAAATCATTTATAGGTATTATATTCATAATGAATTCTAAAAATATAAAAACTTTGCATAAATTATTTTTCAATCTTTTGGGTATTAATAATTTATATTTATTTCTTTAAAGAAAATGGAAGAGAATAGAGATCTTAAAATAATTGTTGTGGGGAATTCAAGTGTTGGTAAAACAAGCTTGATTGTTAAATATAAAACTAATCAATTCTCTCCATAAACTTCTGGTACAATGGGAGTAGATATGTCGATTGATAAGAATGTGAAAATTAATAATAACTTATATGATGTTGCTATTTGGGACACAGCTGGTCAAGAGAGATTCTAATCAATAGTGAAAATATCATCCTAAGTATTTTTAGGCACAATCATCAATAGAACGCTCATGCTTCTTTGATATGTTTTGATTTGAGTGATCCTTTGTCTTTAGATAGTGTAGCATCTTGGATTTAATTTTTAAAATCTGAAGGACCTTAAAATCTACAAATAATAATAGTGGGTACTAAAAAAGATCTCCATGTTCAATATACATAAGAATAATTAAAATCAATATCTACTGCTTGGAAAGCAAATTTTCAAGATGAATTTCCAATTCATTTAACATCCTCAAAAACTGGGGAAGGAATTTAAGATGCTTTTAGATAAGCTTTTGAATTAGGAGCCAAGGCAAAATACGATTTAAATATCTAATAATAATAATTATAAGAATAAAACAAAAAGAGTTTTAAAATTAGTACCTCTTAGTTGGTTAGAAGTTAATAGCCGCCTTCACATTAAAAAACAGAAGCAATAATTTCTAATACAACAACTCTTAGAGAAAGCTAAATGAATTTTAATGATAATAAAACTACTCAGCAAAGTTGCTGCTGAATATATTTATATTATAATTAATAATGAACGAAACACTCAAATTAGTTCTAGTTGGTTAATTAGGAGCAGGGAAAACAAGTCTTTTACAATCTCATAGATAATAAGAGTTCCGAGCTCATAATGCACCAACAGTTGCTGTTGACTTTGCTGGAGTTAAAAATGTAGAAGTGAATGGGAGGTTATTTGATATTTCAATATGGGATACAGCTGGTTAAGAGAAATTTAGATCAATAACAAGGATGTCTTTATAAGTATAAAAATAAAAAAAATAGTAGAATACTGATGTTGCAATTCTTTGTTTTGATTTGAGTGACCCTGATTCATATAGACATCTTTAAGGTTGGATAGATTTTTTATAGGTAAATTGTAGATCTGAAATGGGAATTATAATAGTTGGAACTAAAATGGACTTACCTACTTTTTATAATTAGGAAGATCTATAAAAATTTCTCTAAACTTTAAATTCATAATAATAGTAGTTAAAATTATTTCTTACTTCTGCCAAGACTCATGAGGGAATTGAAGAAACATTCAAATATGCTTATGAATAAGGAGCAAAAATAAAAATGAAAGCTTTACAAATGGATAAGTCATTTTTACTTGTTCCACCTGAATAATCAAATAATAAGAAAACTTAACCATCTAAAAATAAATATTTACAGGGTTGTTATTGTTGTTGATGTTGGGGCATTGATTGAATATATTTATTAGCTAATAGGAAATTGGTTTCAGATTTGATATTTCCTTTTATATTAAAAAACACATACCGTTTCTTCTGGGTTCTCATATAATTATAATGATTTAAGTCGTATTTTGTATTTATTAATAATTATAAATGACTGATCGAAAAGCTTGGAATTAAAAAGTAACAGCATATAAAATTAAATCTTAAGGAAGATGCAGCTATATTACAATTAGTAAAACAGTATGGAATCAAGAAATGGACAATAGTAGCTGAGAAAATGAAAGAAATCTATGGTTTATTTGGTCGTTCAGGAAAATAATGTAGAGAACGCTATCATAATCACCTTGACCCTACTATCAATAAAGAGCCATGGAGTGAAAATGAAGAGAGAGTCATATTCATAGCCCACAAGGAACATGGTAATAAATGGGTAGAATACTGAAACTATTTATAGGCTGAAATTGCGAAACTGTTACCAGGGAGAACTGATAATGCAATTAAAAATCATTTTTATTCAACTCTAAGAAGAAGTTTAAGAAGAATCAATAAATTAATAGGAGATAAGAACAGTAAATCATATAAAACTATATATAGTAAAGAAAAGGGTACTTAACAGATAAAAGATATAAAACCTGGAGTATTATCAAAGATTTTCATTTTGGCAGAGAAGAGTCCATCAGAATTAAAAGATGATCATATGAAAAAGCTTTGTTAAGCTTGTAAAGGACTACAAGACTCTATATTAGAATTTGCATAATCTAAACAAAAATCTTAAATCAACTAATTTAATGAAGATAAGTTCAAATAATTGATTGATAAAATTATGGACTTTAAGTATATAATATTATAAATAGTAGTGCTCTTTACACTAAATAAAGAGAAAGTAGATTGAAATTAAAAAAGAAGAATCACAAAAAGAGAAAGAGTAGGATTGATGATGATGACGATGATGATTATACAAGTGATTATAAATATGAAGAGATAAGTCATAAGTTTCCCTTAAAAAGATCTTCAAGATTAAATGCTAAAAAGAAAGTGGTATAAAATATATATTATCAAATAGCATATTGACAAAGAAGATTATATAGATATATGCATAAGAACCAAAAAGGGACCATTGTATAAAATATTAAGAGATGAATTAGAAATATAATAAGTTGATTAAGAAGTAATATATATTAAATAAAATTAGGAATAATCTTCAAATTACTAATAGTAATATGCTTATGAATTCCAAGGAACTAATAGTCCTAATAATCATTAATTTACACCAGCCTTTCATGTTTTAACTCCTAGACAAATATTCTTTTAAAAACCTACAAACCAATATTAAGATGATGGAATCCATAATAATGATGAAGCTCAATTAAGTAAATCTAATTTTGTTCCTATTGTGATAACTAAACAATATACTTAATATAAGGATAAGACACTTGATAACTTAGCTTAATAACTATAATAAAAGATTAGTAATTACTTAAAATATGATTTTAGATGCAAATGCTGATAAATATATTTTTAATCATCAATAAGATTCTGATTTAGAAATTAATATTGGTGATGCTTTCGAAATCCCTAAGGACTATAAATCACCATCAAGTAAATTCGGTATCGGTGGATATAGTCCTAGTGCATTTAGAAAGTATAAAAAAAATTAAGAATCAGGGCTAGTTAACTTCATGATAACACCTCATCATTATAAATGAAATAAATTAACATATTTTTAAAACATTATTAATTTCTTTTAATTTTATAGATTAATAATATACAAGAATGGAGGATTAGGACTAAATGTTATTAAAGAGCTTATAATTATAAGGAATATAGATATAAACACAATCTCTTCCTTAAGTAATACTTACTTTTATTGATAGTTAACATGTGAAGATTTGATATCTATTTTCTTATAATTTTTTTAATTGAGTGGAACTTAAGCTTTTGAAATTAGCTCAATTAAATCAATCAAGAGTTCATTTAGAAGAGTAGGTAAAATTCAAGAGATGCTTTATCCAATTGGCATTAGAATTGATATTCAATCAATTGTGAATCCTAACCCATAAGAATCAAGAAAGATTATAGTAAGTTTGCTTTCGAAATTGAGTTAATCAAATAAAAAAGAAACTGGAGCTAAACATCTTACATTTGAAGAGAGATTATAAGAAGAGAAAGCTAATTATAGGACAAATCAAATATAGAATTTCTTTCAAGAATGGGTTAATCCATCATTATGTGCTTTTCCAGAAGTTGAACAAAGATTTCTTAGATTACATGTGCTCAATATTATAAAGAAAGAGCCATTAATTAAATAAGTAGCCAATAAAGGAGTAAGAAAATATTTATATCACTCAATTGTTAGAGTTATGGATCATCATTTATAAAAGAAAGAAGTGGATTAACCATTATAAGAGAGATTATAATTAATAAAGAAAATGAGAAGATCTGATGATCCTGAAGCTGTTTTAAGTTAATTTAAGGGATAGTTCTAAGCTGAAGCTGAAAAGAATGATTGGGAAGATATTTAGAAAGGGAATCGTTAATTGAAGAGAGCTATTAAATAATTAAAAGAAGAAGATAAGGAAGAAGAATAAGCAAGAAAATAAAAAGAAGATGAAAATTAAGGTTTATTTAATTTAGAAATATAATTCTAAGAAGAGGTAAAAGAGATCTAATAAGAAATATAAGATACTTAAGAAGCAAAATCGGAGATAAATGCATTACTTGAAGATATCTAGACTAAATTGATAGAGTAATAAAAAAATTATGATAAATTATAAAAAAAGAGATAAAAATTGGAAGATATAAATTAGAAATAATAAGATATTTATTCATAATTGTAATCTGATAATAAGGATAAATAATAAGAATTAGAAAGTGCTCATTCTATTTTATAATAAATTGAATCAAAAAAAGGTAATGATCCAGAAATACAATAACTTGAATAAGAAATTGAAAATATTAGAATTGAATGGGAAAAAGAGAAAATTTTATAATAAAATGATGCTGATGAATTGGCTTAATAAGTTTAAGATCGTAAATTAAAACTTGAATAGATCTAAGATAAAATGAGAAGATTGTAAGAAGAAAATTAAATGATCAGAAATTAAGGAAGAGTTAATTTGGAATATAAAGAGAAATTATTAGTTGATCTTTAAAATTAACCTAAAGAAATTGCTAGAAATCAATATATTAAAAAAATTGTGGATTTGAAAAATCAATTAGAAAAATAGAAAACAGAATATTTAAAATAAGCTAAAGAATTATCTTAATTAGAAGATTCATTATAATTTTAAGATAATATGATTAATAGATATTGTATTGAAATTGAAAATCTTATTAATTAAGATCCTAAGAAATCTGAAACAGTTGTTAAATAGATTTAAAAATAATATTAAGATTATAAAATAGTTTATAAATAATGTGCTGAATTAATGCGTAATATTGGAGAAAAGAGAATTTAAATATATGATACAGAATTAAAAATGGAAGATATTTTACTTAAGGGATACAAAAAGAATGTTGAAAAACTTAGATAAGATTTAACTGATATTTAAGCAGAAAATAAAAATCTTGAAAAATAGAAAAGATGATTATTTATTAATGAATTTTAGAGCATTATTAAATTTAATATTAAATGACTGAAAAATATTGGTAAAGATATAAAGAAACTCATGATAAGGATCCTCTTAATACAAATGAATTATGGGTTAGAGTTAAGTAAGATTTAAAAAGAAGAGAAAAGCCAAAACATCATCTTGAATTATATTCATATTGTAGAACTGAGAATCCTTATATAAAATAAATTAAGAGTTCTCCCAATATAACTATGGATACAGTTGCAGAACTAATCTGTAGATAATCAGCATGTGAATTGTAATATTGTATGAGTTTACAAAAATTGGCAGTGGAAAATAGCAGATCTAAAATAGAGTAACAGTAAAATACAATCAAATAGTTTATAGGGATGTAGAGATCAATATAAAACAATGACGACTTGCATAATGAATGAGAAGAATAGAATAAAATAAAAAGAAGAAGAATTAAGAAATCTTGTATTAGGTTTACAATAACCAGAAATTTAATAAGAACCATAAAAATAGACTATTCTTAAAGAAGAACCTGTTATGTGATTATTAATTGGTAAATTTATTATAATATAATCAATTCTTCAATTATGAATGTAATATAGACAATCTTTGAATATTATATTTAAAAAATCAAAATTGCGAGTAGATAAACAATAAAGTATCTATAATTAAATTTATAAATAACAAGATGAATACTTTTATTTAAGATAAATCTAATAGTTATTAATCACAGATTTTATTCCGCAATTAAATTTTAATAAAAATTACTCAAATATCCTAAAATTCTTAATCAGAAAATATTCTCTATTTTAAAAATGAATCAATTACTAAAACTACTTCAACTTCATAAATATCTATTAAAATGATTATTCTCTAGGTTATCAAAAATTTCACCACAATTTTAGTTAAAAATGTCATAATAAACATCAACAAATTTACTCATAATTTTTTTCTACATAATTGAGAACCTTTTGTATTTCAGGCAAGAGAAGTTAACTTAAAAATTGTAATAATCCTTAATTTGGATTAGCTGGTTGATTAATGTAATTACCCATTTTATTTATTAAATAATACAGTCTATGAGAAACCCAATTATTTTTAATATTATTTTAAAAAGATAAAATAATATTAAAATAAAATGTTCATAATCTCATCATTATATTAAATACATGTATTTATAATAATATTTACATCTATTTATAATTAATTAATTATAATGCAGTTATTGAATTTTGATCAACTTGTTTATCCAATTATGATGTAAATTAGAGCACTTAGAGATGTTAAAAAATAAGATTCAATGATATAGTCAATCCTTGTAAGAATTCAATTAAAGTAGGAATGCCAAAACAAAGTAGAATGCTTAGTTTTGTGCTTAATGAAATTTGCATTAGATTATGTTATAGATGGTCCAAATAAAGTTTAAATTTAGTATCATTATGAAAGAAATACAATTAAAGAGGAACTCATTTGTAAATTATATCGTTTGCAAGAATTTCTTAGTAAATAAGAATTTGCTAAGCTTAAAAGATAAATTAATGATGAAATTTAAAATCCAGAAGGATTTAGTGAGACTTCTAGTGATAATGAATAAGAAAGTTTTTAAATTAAATTGGTATAATATCTATTAATAAGACAGGTCAACTTAAAGAATTTAGCCCTGAAATTCAAAAATTGAATGCTATTATCCATGATTTGAAATCACAATTATCATCATTTGAAGCCAAAGAAACTAGAAGAAGAAATTCTATTGATTAATTAACTACAGCACATTTTAAAGAAGTTTAAGCGTTGAAATAATAAATTAGAATTTAAAGTTAAGAGGAAGAACTTAACGAATATATAGAAGTTGTTTATTTTGATAGAACTTCTACTTTAGAACCAGAAATATGTGAAATGATGAATGAAAAAATTAGGAATATTAAATAATAATATGAAAAATATGTATAATAATTCATGTAGAGAAAGAAATCATAATAAATTGAATAACCTATTTAAGTAAAACAAAAGGATGATGTTAATAAATCTGTTGAAAATTTAACTGAAAAAGAATTAATTAAATTACTTTTAAATAAATAATCTAATCCCTATATAATTTGGAAGTTAATTGAAGAATAAAGATCTTGTCGATTTCTACTTTGTGTTTTGACTAATCAAGAAAAATAATATGGAATTTCTTACAAGGAAATAAATGAAATATTAAGATGTAATAAATAGGATCTAAGAAAACTACAAGAAATAAAAAATTAAATGTAGGAATCTTAAACTTTATTAAGTGCTTAATTTTCAATTTAAATATAATAGTATAAAAGATAATTAATGAATCTTAATTCATAAATCTAAGAATAATCTGCCTATTATTAATAATAGTTAAGAATTTTAACAGATAAAAATTCAAATTAAAATACAATCTAATTTCAAACATAAATAGAGATTTTAAATAAAAAAATATTATTACTACTAAATGATAATATTAATAATAAATTAGAAATAGATAAATTATTGATTACAAATAAATCTCAATAGTAATAAATATAATTTATATATGATAATACTAAGTTATTATTTTAGATTATTGATTAAAAAGCATAATTATATTCTTAGTTAGATAAATTTGATTGGTCAAAAGATTAATCTAAAATACTTTCAACAATTTAATAATCTATTACAAATATAGATCCATTTCTATGTGTTCTATTTTAAACATAATTGTCACTTCTACTTTTTCAACATTAAGCCTAGAAAATTACATTAAATGTAGATATTACTCCATATTCAAAATTTACTCAAACAGATGAATAAGATTAAATATCTTATATAATATCAAATTAACCAATTTCAAATAAAGATAATATAATTAATAAAGTTAATTAATATACTTAAACAAATTAATTCATCTAATATTCAACCAGAAAAATAAATAAAACTGAAAATCTATTAGATTCTAATAATATATAGATTAATTAAATGAAATTTAAATAGAAATTTGAAAATGATGTTTTTGATAGATTATTTGAAAATCCTTAAAAAATGAATCAAAAAATGCAATAATTAAGACCATTCATAGAAAAAATGAATGAAAAAGAATTTTCTGACATTTTGTAAATCTTTAATTCTTTATAATATAATCATTCAAATGAAAAATTCTAATTAGATTTATCATCACCTAATAATCAAATTGTAGAATTACCACAATAGAAACCTCCATAATTTGAAATGACTTAAAGATCATTAAAATTTATGAATACTCTAAAATAGAATAAATTTAATATTCAAAAGAAACCTAGCAGATCTGTTGATTAAAATTTAGTGTATTAATAAGCTAATTAGTATATATTTAATTTATATTTTAGACTTTTTACAGATTTGGATAAATAAAGAGCATAAGCCTAATTCTAATTTTAATAAAGCCGTACAGGATCATTGAATAGAAGAATTTCTCGATTAATCCCTACTTCTTTAGATGAAAAATTAAAGTAAAAAAGATTGTTATCCATAAACTGATTCAAATATTCACAAACTCTTTAAGAATTCAATAATATCTGCTCTTTCTTAAGGATTAGCAATTTTTGTTTATGCCATTTTTGTATCTCTAAAAAAAGCTTTTGGATCTTTAAGAAATAGAAACATGTTCTTTTCAGTCCAAATTTCGTTACAATTTCTCATTGATTTAGAATAATGAAACATAGTTGATCCTATTCTTTTTCCCATAATCTTTCTTAATTCATGAATTTAATTGATACTTTAATGTTGGTGCAGCTAATTCTTCTTTATCATCTTCAAAATTGTGGCAAGCACTACACTTGAATTCAAACATCTGTTATCCTTTTATTGCATTACCATTAGGAATTTAAATTTATTCATTAACATCAAATCTGGACTAAGACATTAAAATTGTAATAAAAAATATTAAAAAATGAATATATAAATTTAAATTTTATTTCTTAAAAATGATGATCATCAAAAATTTTTAAATATTATATTAGATATATTTGTTAATATACATATATAAAATTATAGTAGACAATATACTTTATGAAATAATTATCATAAAAGAAACAAAAATATTAATTCAGTTTTTATATTATAAAAATTATAACAAAAGAAATAGATGATTTCTGGCTTGTTTTAATAATTTTTATAGATATTTTGATTTATAATGTAGATTTACAATCATATTTTTCTTATTTATAAATGACTAGTAAATGTTTCAGTGAAATAGATTACTATTAATTTAAGCTTTATAATCTCTATAATTTTAATATATTTATGGATTTATTTAATAAATATATATATATAATAAGGATCAATTAATAGGAGATCTACACATAGGGCAATTTTGCTTTTGTGTGATCCAATTATCTATACATTCTTTATGATAAAAGTGATCACATGAAAGTACTATATATTTATCAGTAATTTTCTCTAAACAAATTATACAATCTAATTCAGTTTTCTAACAGGTTTTCTCTTGTAATTAGATAGATACGTTTTCTATTGGTTAATGCTATAGTGTTCTTTGATTATTTCTTCTTAAAATGGTAAATAAAAATAATAAACAACATTTAAATACACCTAGGATGGGAAGCAATAGTAATTAAACTCTTCTAGCAAAATATAAGACAATTTCAAAAATGATTATATTAGAATAAGAATTAAGGGATGCTTATAAATATCTATAAACTTCATAAGGTGTAGATATAAAGAGAACGATTTCAAATCTAAATAAGATATAGTTTGATACACTAAATTTGAGATTTTAACTATCAAGAAATTAGTGTGATAAATAATAATGCTATTATTTAAATGTTCAGGATCATATGATTAGAGATTATTAAATGGTGCATCCCAATCATAACCAAAATTTTAAACTTACTTTTTATGATTATAAATTATATATGAGTAATAATGAGTTAAGGCTATTCCCTAATTTATTAAATAAAAGTATATTTACCTAAATAAAAACTATTAATGAACTCTAATAAAATTTGTATAAAGTAGTATCTTTTTGAATAAAGCAAATAGTTATAGAATAGACAATAATTTCAATATATTTAATAAGTAAATCGATTTTAATATTTCTTTTGAGTTCTCTTAAATTTTGTAGGATAATTTATTATTAATTCATAAAATAAAAATTAATGATCAATTAACTAAATAAAGAGTTAGAAAGAGTGGATGATTTAAAGAGTGTGGATATTTGTCAAGAGTTCGAGTTTCAAACTTTACATAAAGAAATTTTGGGAAGAGGTACTTATGGGTATAAAATGTGTATGATATAATAGTAAAGTATATAAAATGAAGAATAAATTTGATAATAAAAGTTATGCAGTTAAATGTATCAAAAAATAAAATGAAAAGGAAGGAGTATAGTTTTTATAATGATTATCTTAAGTTTCCAATTACTTCTTTAAGAGAAATAAAATTTCTTACAACCTTGGATTAAGAAAATGTTATAAAAATAAAATAAATTTACACAAGAGTTAAAAAAAACAAAAAAAACATAAAGACAATAAAAACATATTGTGCTATGGATTTAATGGCAAATGATTTTTGGAAATTATTAATGAAAAATGAATAATAAAGATTTTATTTTACTACTAATCAAATTCGTAGCATTCTTTATTAATGTTTTAAGGGTCTATAATACATTCATTCATAAAAGATTATACATAGGGATATTAAAAGTGCAAATATATTGGTTAATGAAGAAGGAATAGTTAAAATAGCAGATTTTGGTTTAGCAAAGTTTTGTCCAAAAATAGAAGGAATTAAGAAAACTCCCACAGTTGTAACATTAGGTTATAGAGCACCTGAAGTTTTATTAACAAGAGGATAATATTCTTTTTAATTAGATGTTTGGAGTATGGGATGCTTTGCTGTTGAATTAAATTTTAATAGACAATTATTTAAAGCTAAAGATGAGGCTTAATAGATTTAATAAATATTTGAAAAATGTGGAACACCTACAATTGAAACTTGGCCAGAGATTATGAAATCAGATTACTTTATTAAATTAAATCCTTAAAAATATGATAGAAAGTTTATATCTTCAATTAGAAATATGAATATGGCATTTGATGATGAATTATTAGATTTGCTTGATAAGATATTTGTCTTGAATCCAAATGTACGATTAACAGTTGAATAAGTACTTTAACATCCATTTTTTACTAATCATAATTTAGAATTATGTTTTGATCAATTCAAAGATTATATAATGAAAAGAAATATCGCTTAAGAACAAGTCATAACACGTGTTTATAAACCTGTATAAGAAAATATACAGTTTATTATATGATAAATTTATATTGGTATTATATATCAAGGATGAAATCAATACTTTCTACTCCAAGGTTTATCATCTGGTATTTCTGATTTTGGTGCAAATTGATTAGCTTTTGCTTATGGATTCTATTCAAAGTATTTCTTAGCTTCTTCATATATTTGATAATCTTCTGAATATTTTTACATATCTAAAGATTTAAATGATTAAATTACTCTCTGAAAATTAACTTAAATCTTATTCATATTAATCCTATTGACTTTACAAATTTTCAGAATCCATAAACATAGGTGGTTATTATTTCATAAATACTCTTTATTCAATAAATTCTTCATCTTCATATTCTAATGGGAAATTCAATTCAGCTATTTTCTACAAAGCTTCTTCTTCATTTCCTCTTTATTATTTTAATAATCTTTCATCAGTGTCTATAACAATCTAATTGAATAATCTTGATTATCATACTTATCTAAAATTCTTTGATGTCTCTTCACCATGTACTTAAGCTAATTCTAATAATTCTTATTTATATTCTCTCAAAATCTATAATTCTTAAGGAGTAATATCTCTTAAATATTTAGCTGGAGATCCTGCCCATACTTCTCCTTATTTGACTTCTGTGCCCTCTTGAACAAGAGAACCTGCTGCAACAATTCCTTATACTATTGCACCTTCTTTAATAGTTGATCCCATTCCAATAAATGCATCATCACCTATTATACATCCTTATAAATTAGAATTTGGTCCAACAAAAGAGTTGTTACCAACTGTTATTGTTTTAGTTGCTTTTATGTATACATTATCTTAAATTAATGAATTCTTTCCCACTGTTATTGAATTATTATCTGCTCTTAATGTTGCTCCATACCATATTGATGAGCTATCAAATCAATTTCTTAATCTTACTTTTATTTTAAAATAACATTTCCAATCAATACTGAATTTGGGGCTGTAAATATAGCATCTCCAATTTAAGGAGTATGTCCTTTGGCTTCCACTTATCTCAAACATTATACTAAACGATCATCACTTGCTTCACTTCCCAACATATCATTTCCCTAAGATAATAAACTCTTTCCTAATCTCCTATAATATGGGCCAACTGTATTAAGAACAAAGGAATCAAATATTTGGAGAATCTTAACTTTGAACATAATTATTATGTAATTTTAATCAATTTTAACTTAGAAAAGAGAGGAATTTCGAGTTTCAATTAGAAAATAAGAGATAGAAGCTATTTTTAAAAATAGAAGATTAATGTTAGTTGAATAATCTTCATTGACTTAATCTCTCTCTTAAATCATAAATCAAATCCAATAAAATTTACTTACATAAGATTAATCATAATTACTTAATCTCCTCAAATAATTATACACAAAAATATTAGTAGAAAAAGCAATATCTATATCATTAAATGAATTCAATTTCATTTTTTAATTTATTGAGAATTATACTCAATATTCATATGATGTTTTAGAAACTATTTTATTGATAATTTATGGTTTAACTTTTTCAAGTACTATTGAAGAATTTGAAACTTTTCTATAGACATCTCAATTATTAATTTAACTTAATGGTTTGTTTTATAATTGTTCATAATTTTCATTGGATTTTTTAGATTTACTATTACTTATACTAGAAAATATAGCTAGAAAATCAAATGTATGTTTAAATAATTTAATATAAAACAATTTTTTAATTGTAGTGAAATGGATGCTTGAAACTATTGAGATTTAAAATAATGAAAAATGTGTAATTAGTCTTTTAGGATTCCTATCTGTCTTTGTTGAATAAAATTTTAATAAAGAATACAAAGATTTATAAATAATATTGTTAAATATTAATAAACTTTGTAAAATCTTTTTGAAGATCAACTACTTTTCTATTGAATAATTGTTAAATGATTCTGATAATTTAGAAAAGTATGAAATTAAAATAAATTTAATTACAAAATTACTTAATGTAATCAAATATTATACAGATAAATTACAATAATAAGCAAATATTTATGAATACAAATATGTATGGAGACTTATTTTATTAATCAATTTTTCTGATTGTTAACTTATAATATTTTAAAAAATTACTGCATACATTTTATCAACATAAACTTAAAGTAATGAATTTTCAATAAAATATATTGTCAAAGATAACTAATAAATACTTGAATAACTTCTTAATTCTTTAAATAAATAATAAAAACCTTCAGGAGATGTTGAAAAATTAAGAATGCATAATGCCAACACTTTTAGAAATATCTTTTAGCATTTAGATTAAAAAAGTCTTAAGTTTTATGAATAAAATTTAACTGATTTAATTGAAATCGAATGTAATTATTAACTCTATAAATTAGAATCATGTAAAGTACTATCCATTTTGCTTGAATGTCTATATATTTTAATCTAAAAATTTCCAGATTTAAAATACCTATCATTAATTGAAATAAAATTGAAATTTTGTTATGAAAGTTCATGTTGGTAAAGTCTTAAATATTTGTTGCTTTGTAAATTTATTAATTTTAAATTATAGGTATAGCTTTGATAAATGAATAAGATTAAATGAAATCACTAAAGGAATCTAAGATTGGTTATTATATTGAACTCTTAAGTTAAAGTGGAAGCAAATAGATTCAAGTTTTAGCTTGTAAATTATTAGAACAAATTTGATTTTATATAATCTCTATAAGATTAAATAAAAAAAAATGAAATAGCTAATTCAAATTTATATATTTTTTTTCATTTACATCATGATATTAAGATATATAAATAAGTATAATATAGTATAACAAGGTTTATACTTCTTATCAAAGAATATGCTTATTATTATTGTATAAATAAAAATTAAATAATTAAATGCTTCCAAAAATTTAAGGATAAGCAGTTGGAAGAAAAGAAAATTTGGCTTCATAACAGATAGTAGAAGATCATCTAAAAAATATACTGAAAAAACAAGAAAACTAAGTAAGACAATTATTGAATTATATACAGAATTACAAAGCATGGAAAACCCCATATGCCCCAAAAAATCCTCATTCACCATTTGGAGATTTTCCAAAGGAATATTTGCCAAAAGAAAAGGCTAATTAATAAAAAGTTATTGAACCTGTTCATGAGACTTCCTAAAATGCTTTAATTACAAGTATACAGTTGTTTGAGATAAAATAGATAAATATTAAGGGACTCATTAAGGAACAGGAGGAAGAACTAGTTCATAATTATAGAAGAAAGAAGAATATAGACCTGCACCACCGAAAGCAGGAGCATTCGATTAAAGAACAATATCAGTTTCAGATTTCAGGAGATATTATGATCGAGGAGATTTACCTATTAAAGTTTTAAATTTGAAAATATCAATAGGTTGATCATTAAGGAAGTGTAAATAGAATTATATGGAAAATATCTCCAGAATAATTAGATTATCATCATTATTTGCCAATATTTTTTGATGGATTAAGAGTATTTCATAAATTTAAAAAATAAGGAAAAAATGGATCCTTATAGATTCTTGGCTATATTAGGAACATATGGATTACTAGAAAATGGAGGTAATAAAATATTACCAGTTATTCCATAATTGATTATTCCAATCAAAAGTAATTTAAAATTTTAGAATAATAGCAAATTTGAATACAAGAGATCCAAGTATTATAGAAGTACAATTAAAAGTATTACAAAAATTAGTATTGAGTGGAGAAATGGTTGGGGAGGCATTAGGTAAATTAGTTATCTTAAATTATTAGTACCTTATTATAGACAATTATTGCCAATAATGAATTTATATAAAAATAGAAATTCAAATTTAGGTGATTTTATCGAGTACAACCAAAGAAAACGAGTTAATATTGGTGACTTGATTTAAGAAACATTAGAATTATTTGAATAAACAGGAGGAGAAGTAAGAATATTAAATAAATAATTTAATAGGATGCTTATATAAATATTAAATACATGATTCCAACTTATGAGAGTTGCATTTTAAATTGATAAAGAATAATAATATATATATATATATATTAATAATTAAACATATAATATTTCTAATATTATTCAGTCAATATTTATTACTTTTAAATAAGATATATAAATAAAAATAAATAAATATATTTTTATATTTAGATTAAAATTGTATTAGAAATTTATAAAGACTCATATAAAAGAGAATAATGAATATAAATAAGATAATTTAATTTTAATATCAAATAAAACAAAATTTATTTATTATCAAATTTCATTTATTTTCCAAAGTGTATGATTGTCATTTGGTTTACCACAATCTATTTATTATAATGAGACTTTTAATTAGCCTTCAATATTACACTAATTTACATTAGTTTGTAAATAGTACCCAGTGTTTTAATGTTTAATTTCTAACCAGGTTATAATTTTTAAATTTATTTACTTATATTATCACTTATTTTCTCTATACTCCAATTATCACCTTCATCACTTCCTCCAACATCAATCTATCCATTACTACTTCTTTATTAAGCTTTTAAATAGCACTTTGTTAAAGGATGATATAACTAACAGTTAAATCAATATTAAAATACTTTAACTACATTTTCATTAATGTTTTCAAAAACCCAAGTATCATATTCATTATGACATTCCTAGCAACATAAAACTTCATTCATTCGGGAATTTTGATGCCGTATCCTATGAGAATGGAGATATCTCTCAGAACTTACATTAATCAATTAAAATGTGTTATTATTAATACAGCTTTCCATCAGGTTTTAATTGGATGTACACTAAGTAAACCGACTAATTTTATGACTACTTTCACTAATGTTTGGTGTTTCTGTCTCTTTTCCCAATTCTTCTTTGATGATCAATCTACTTACACTAGGCACTAAGAGTGATTGTTATCGGTTGAATAAATATTTATCAATTAGATTTTCTTTAATGCAAATACCATTTCTTGGTTCATAATAGATAGATGATTAATCAAAACAATTTGCATTTTATTCTTTCTAACACAAATTCCCCATAAAATTTTAATTTAATTAGTAGAATTCATTCAAGACTAAAAGAATTTGAATCAAAATCTATATAAATTAATTCAAATAATTAACAACTAAATAAAATAACAAGGTTAATTTTTTATGAATTTTTAAGAAGTTCATTCATTTTTTAAATGAGAAAATATAGATTATTTTGTTAACTAATATGATTCAATAATTTAATATTTACTGATGGATATAAAACATTATCTTTTTATAGAATTAAATAAAATACAACCTTTTAAATAGATCTAAATTAAATCAAAAAGAGTAACTAAAAAAAAAAGTAATTTTAAATATTAGATATTTATTTCATCAATAACTTGTAAGGTGATAAAGTATAATACATTTTCAATCATAATTTCATAAAAAAAATTGTTATTTAATATCATATAGACCTTCACTAATTGAATTTAATTACTATTTTAAAGATTTATATTGAGGATCTATAGATAATAACTCTTTATAAGATTTTAATAGGATTAACATATCATTATCTTGTTTTTTTATCTATAAATAGAAAATTAAATACATGGTTCTAAATTTCATCCAAATTTTCTTGTATATTTTTGGTTTGTTTTGTTATATGATTATTTTAATTTTCAAGAAAGTTAAACCTATCATTAAGAATTAGATCTAATTATTATGGGAATGTCGAAAAGTATTTTTCTATTGATTATTGTTAAATTTCACTCTTTTAAACTTTCTCAATTAATTCTTCCTAAAGTGGTATTACTACTTAAGCTATTCTATTGACTACTAATTCTAAATCTTTTAGCTTATTTTCAAATTCATTAAATGTCCTAAAATAAATAAACATTTTTTCAAAGTCTTGCTATTTAACTTATATTTCTCTTAAAACTGACTACAATTAAGTAAAAAATAAATCCAAAACTTCATATGTAACAAAGGAAGAAGGGTTTAAAGATTATAATTTAAGAACCATATCCTTATTTAGTTATGATTATCCACTAGGTGTGTCAATTCTTAAACTTTTGCTTCTCGGTTAATTCATTGCAGAAATTTTAATAATAAAATATTATCTATATATATTTAATTAGAATATTAAATCTATATGATAATTATATTCTTGTTTTGTATAAATATTTTTTCTTGAAATACTAGCTACTTAGTTGATAAGACTCTAAAAATCATAAATATTTAAATAATAAACTTAGTATTTTAATTAAATTTATATTTTTATATTAATCTGTAATTTTTAAGTAGGTCCCTTTCTTTAAAATAACTATAATTCAATATAAAGATATGAATTTCTAATGAAAAAAGAATCTTTTTAATAATGTATATAAATTTCTTAATTCTTAACACCAATCAGTTAATTAGTTCTTTTATATTAGATTTAGAATATAAAATATTAAATTTTCAATGGGTACTACATGTTCCTCTGAAAAATTTAAAATTTCCCCAACTGCATCTACTTGTGAACTTTTAAGCTGTGATCACCCTCTCATTTTAGTGGCTCATCAATGCATTTAAAACATTGATTTAATAGGAGAATTAGAAGCTGCACCAATTGTTGTTCAACAATATAGCAAGAAACTTAAAGATTCTAGTTAAGTACTTAAACCTGTATTGGAAAGATTAGAGAATGAAGAACAGAATTTTCTTAAGATCTGGAATTTGATTGTTTCAATATTAAAAAATGTTTCTTCTCTAATAAAGGCAGCTTTGTAAGACCCTTTATTTATTGAATATCTTCCTATTATCTCCTATAACCTTAAAGAGTAGTAAAATGATTTAGAGATGCTAATAAACCAGAAGAGAGGTCAATAGTAGATCAAGAGAGCTTAATCTCATATTATATAGAGCAGAGTTATTAGAATTAACAAGAGACATTAAACCGATAAGATTTGAATATTTACATAATCAATATATCCTCAATATTCATTTTTATGATTGATTTTTGAGTTGTTTAATTTATTTTGGTTGATAAAATCTCAAAGCACCAGAATTAATTGAATATCTTAAAAATGTTGGTGGTGGTCCGTCCTTTGAAATTTATCCAATATAAGATTAACAATTCATGCACTAGAGAGCTGAGTACCTCTTTATTGTAATAAAATTACAAATTTTTCTTTAATATCAATAATTTTCACACTATTTTTGTGATGCTAAAAGAATGATGCATAACCTGTTTATGCTTAATATTTGGTATCGCTTTAAAATAAAGAATTTTTGCAATGAAAACACTAATAAACACCTTATTGATCATGCTTACATATATGGCAAAAAAAATACATTCCAAAATTCTCCTGTAAAAGGTCTTTCCATTCCTTTTGCAACAGCTATCCAATAATGATGAGGATCCATAGATAATCTATCTAATCTAATTTCTATCTTTTTTTAAGGTTTGATAAGGTTTTTATTTATAGCTTCAAAAATTTTATTGAATTAAAACTTAATTTTCATTGTTTTTAATTTAACACATAAAAAATAATTTAATTGGAAAATAGAATTATCAAAATGATTCTAGTTTATAAAATATGAAAAAAAAATTATAAATTAGCATAATATTTTAATAATGAAAAGATAATACATAAATGTTCTGATATTTTTAATAAAGTATTGATTAATTATCATAAAATTTAATATATATGTATATTTAAGATATTAATGTAGAAACTAAAATACAAAGTCTCAAAAGTTTCCAAATATCTTTATCAAATTTGGTAAACACAGAATAAAATTTTCTGCATTTGGAAATAATTCACAGGGTATTTTCAACTTACTTATCACCTATAGATCTGAAAATTATAAATTATTAGCTAGTGCTAATTTTATAACAATCCCTTCTTTTCTATTTTATTTATTAATGTCTCCTGTATATAATATTAAAATATTAGGAATCTGCAAAAACTGGATAAAATGGTTCTACAGTTGTATTTGTGTTGATATAAATAACAATATATTTTTTTCTTTTTGGTCTGCATTTTGTTTGGATCCTGGAACTATACCAAAGATAGTAAGAGTTTTGGAAATAAAAGAGACTTGAATATGAAATGAATGATGAACTGTTAGATGTGCCATAGAAATATTCAAAAATAGATTACAGATTTATAATGGATTCAAAAAATGTTTATAATAAAAGCTCATTAATTTAAATTAAAGTATTTTTCAACTTGTAAGCGATTAACATTTAATTAAGTGCTATCTATCGATCTGTTCGAGTCTCTCATTGTCCTTCTTGTGATAATTGCGTTGTTAGATTTGATCATCATTGTTCTTGGATTGGATAATGTACAGGAAGAAGGAACTACATTTATTTTTATTTTTTTCTTTTGTCTTTCTCCTTTAAACCAATTTTTGTGTTTGGAGTTTGCCTCTCTTATATTGTTGATGAATCTAAAAAAAGATCAGTAAGTAAGGAAACATAAGATGCTATATCAGAAACCTTAGCTAACTATCCTATTAGTATAATACTTGTAATTTATTCGTTTGGAGTAATACTTAAACTTTATTTTTGTTTTGTTATAGGTTTATGGGGATTTCATACATATTTGGTTCTCACTGATATGAGAACAAATGAATATTTGAAGAAATATTGGACAGTAAAAAGTAATAATCAATTTAGAAGGTTCCTTATAAATTTATTACGAGATAAAATATTTTTAATAACTTTTTAATGTACTTACTTGAATAACTTAACTGAAATTTTTAGAATTAAAGCAATATGTCTATGAACCTAAAGAATATATACAAGTAAATTATAAATCCTTATTTTTTAAAGAGTCATATCCATACATAAAATCACTTAAATGAAGTAAATGATTCTTAAAAATATAGAGAAGAAGATAAAATTTAAGTTGAATATAGAGGAAATCAAATGCAATAATAAGATATATAAATTATTACAGAAATAAAACCTTGATTAATATTATTAATTCAATCATTAAAATTTTATCTCTATCAATATCTCATTTTATCCAAAATTTTTATTGATTCTTCAATTTGAGGTCTAAGTTTGCTTTTTTTCAATTAAGTTTTAAATTCTTCTTACTTATTCTGTAGTTTGGATATTATTTAATTATGTAGATATTGATTTTAATAGGATAGCTGGCATTCTAGCTAAATGATGTTAAAGAGCATTCTCAATCCAATCCAGAGTCCTCAATTTATGCAATAAAAATTCCACTTAGGTAGAATCAAGTCTTTCTGTACAAGGACCTGTTTTCATCATAGTTGATATAATAATTTAATCATCCAATGAAGTTAATGCAGTACAATAGGCTTCATTTAAATTTTCTTTCTAAAATCATAAATTAATTTTACTTTCAATTATTCCTCTACTCTTTACATTATCTTCTATTATTCTTGAATTTTTGGATCCTTTAATTAAGGTAGTGGAGAAGTCTATTCCTTTGTCTACTTGCTGTCATTGGTTAGAATTGATTAATCTCGAATTCTTTATGGAGAAGCCTCTGAAGTCGATTTTTAATGATTTTCTCTTTCTTTAAAATCTGCTTCACTCATCTTTCTTGAATTAAATTCAAAATTTGATTCTCCTAATTTAGATTCAGTAATTAATTCACATTTTTATCCAAAAAAAAATAAATCTTTCATTTTGGAATTTTATAATTATTCTTAGTTAGCTTCATTTAATGAATCATACATAAGTTAATCTTTTTATTATTGATTTTCTTAATGAAGTAAACAAGGAATCATCTAATCCTCATAAATCTCAGCAGGTTATACTTTCTTTTTCAAGCATAGTAATTATTATTATTATTATTATTATTATTATTATTATTATTATTATTATTATTATTATTATTATTATTATTATTATTATTATTGTTATTGTTATTATTGTTATTATTGTTGTTATTGTTATTATTGTTATTACTATTGTTATTAAAATTTTTTTTCAATTGTTTCATTCATCTTCTCTAATAGTAATTCAATTTTATCTATTCTATTATTAATCTTAAAAAATTCCTGCTTAGTTATCTATTCAGACTCTTCAATTTTTTTAGCAATAATTTATTCATAATAAGCCAATTACTTAGATTTAGCAGAATCATATAATTTAATCAGATCTGTTTATTATTTTTTAGGTGTGGTTGAATTTATTATATAATTTGATGTTTAAATTTCTTAACTAAGATTGACTTATCTTTTCTTAGAACTAGATCCAAAAGTATTTATTTTATTATTGGACCCCATCTATTAAATTTATTCTTAGTGGGGAGATGCTAATACATTTGATTCGGTCAAAATTTAAAAAGGCGATTATCTTTTTTCATTACTATAAAATCTTTCCCTTTTTAATTGCGGATCATATCCAAAAATTTACTATTTTTGTTAATCAATTTCTTTTGGCTTGTTCTCTACAATTTGAATGTCATGTTGTTTTTCAAAAAACCTTTTATTTGCATTTTATTTAAACAGTGATTTATGCTCTCTTTAGGATTATTATTATAAAATTTAAGACTCTTTTAATGAAGAAATAGCAATAGAAGCAGCATCCCTTACATGCTTAATTTTATCAAATCTTAATTCACTAATCTTATTAGAGTACTGTTAATTTGCTCTAAAATAATGTGGAAAAATAACACTTAATGTATACAATATATCCACTGCAATTTTACTAATCATAAAATAAATGATACCGTGAATTCCATTCAGATGATTATAGACAATTACAAATTGTATTCAAACAATCTTCCAAATTTGGCTCAAATATTTCTTCCACACTTAAAATTATACTCAAAAGACTTTCCAATAATCCTTATTATGTTTAACAATGAGGTGATCTAAGTAAAAATATAAATTTACTTTAATATTTCTAAAGTTCGTTAAGTGTATTATTTGCAAACAAGCTCCAATAATTGCGATTTGCTAGTTTTGATAAGTCTAGATAGAGCGGCTGCACTTATCAACTAAGCCACTTTGTTATTATGAATAAAATTTGTCTATAACAATTCAGTTATTTAGAAGAATAAATCATATTAATTTGGAGATGTTTGAATTGTAAATTCATTAATATTTGCAAAAGTGTCTGAGATTACCTGTAAAAAAGATGAGTCTCCTATTTTTAAATTCATTATATATTAGTACCTTCCGAAATTCTTTTATTAATTATTTGAACTACTCTTGGTATTTATTCTTAGATATCATTACCTCTTATTTCAGATAAAAGTCCAAAGACTTTAATATAATCCTTTTTTGCCTATTTAGAGAGATCATTTGAATCAAGCAGATTTGTTAAAATTACGAATTAATTTTAAGACAATTATCCAATTAATTACCTCAATTCACTAAATCCTGTCTAAGCAGTACTTTGGGAACTAAAATGGTTGTTTAGAAGCATACTGTAATTTTGCTAATGAAGCCAAGAGTATAGTTCTTAATTATGAATTAGAATCATAAGAACTTTATTGTCTTCTGGATTTATTTAAAGCACTACTATTCATTTTAAATTTATTTATAATATAACTGCTCGACAATAAAAAAAGATTTCATAAAATGTATTTTGTTGTAATTAATTTTACGAAGTCTTCATATCTGATTTCCAAATCTTTATCTGGATTTGCTTCTTTAATTAATTAATTAGCTTCTTCCTCAGTTAATCTTTCTCCCATAGATTTTACCATATGTCTTAATTCATTAGCATTGATTGTTCCTTTATTAGACTTATCTAATATTCTAAATGCATCCATTAATTCCTCTTCTGGATCTACATCTCTATGTTTTCTTGCCATCAAACTCAGAAACTCAGGAAAATCAACCATTCCTGTAGAATCAGGATCCACATCGTTTTTCATTTCACTTATTTCTGCCTCTGTTGGATTTTAATTCAATGATCTTATTAATAATCCCAAGTCATCTACCTATAAAAATAAATTAAACTTGATTTACTTTTATTTTATTATCACCATCTTTATCAAAGAGGGAGAAAGCTTCTTTATAATTGGCAATTTAATCTTCTGTTAATTATTGATCCATTAATTTAAATAATATAATGCTTAAATCGTGGGATTTATTTATGACATCTGCTTTGGATTTACTTATGGAATCACCTTAAGCCAGAGCCAAAGTTAAATACTATAAAATCAAGCAATTAGCCTTACTCACAGTCACTGATGATAAAAAACATTTCATCTTCAAATCAAGAAACGTGGATGAGATTGAGCAATTTATAAAATTGACAAGCAAACTTATGTTGAATGTTGATCCAACAGAGGTGAAAGAAGAACCTTAAGAGCCAAAAACAGATAAAAAATAAAGCAAGAAAAAAGGAAAGGGAAATAAAAAATGAGTTTTATAGATCTATATTATTTTATTTTTAATTTCATTCATAATTCAAATATATACTAGATGGAACAATAGAAATAATCTCTTTTATTTAATAATCAATAATTTGTAAAAATGAAAGGGTTAAGATTAGAATAATTATTTATTTCATTTTATCAAATAAAATTTTCGTTGATCTAAACTTAAGTTGTGTCTTCTTCTAATGAATGAAAATTTATCATATTCTTTGAATTTTCTAATAATAACAATAATATTAAGACACACAAATATAAATTAATTTTATATTTATGTAAATAACTATTTTTATAATTATTCTATAAATAAATAATTAGTAGGAATTAAAGAATTCCAAATTTCAGAATTTATCAATTCTAGTAATATAAAGCTTTATGAAATATTCTTAAAGCCATAAATAAATTTAGTTGAATGACAGATAAACTTTAGACAATAGGTAACATAATCATAGATTTTAGGAAACAGAGAAGAATAACTTGTAAATACTGATAATAGAGCTGAATTTTCACTAGGAAAATTTACACCAATTGAATTAGCTTGGGATAAACTTATAATAAATGCCACAATAAAAGTTGGAAAGGTAATTCCTATACATAAATTTAAGACTACCACAGAAAAATGCTTACTTAATAATCTTAAAGGAGTGATGAAACCTGCTCATTTTACTGCTATTTTAGGTCCATCAGGATCAGGAAAAACTACTTTATTAAACTTTTTGTCAGGTCGTTTAATATCTGACAATTTAAAAATATCAGGAGAACTATCTTTAAATGGTAAAAGAATTAATGACATTGATAAATTTAATGATTAGATGGCTTATGTCATGTAGGATGATATATTATTAGCCACCTTTTCACCAAGAGGTATAAAATAGTATAATTGTATTAGAGGCCTTTTATTTTTCAGCTAATATGAGATTAACTATTAGTGCAGAAGAAAAAACTTAAAGAGTAGAAGCTTTAATTAGAGAATTGGGAATAACTAAATGTGCAGATACTAGAGTGGGAAATACATAAATTAGAGGTGTATCAGGAGGAGAAAGAAAGAGAGCCAGTATTGGAGTTGAATTATTAACAAATCCAAGTCTCATCTTTTTAGATGAACCAACTACTGGTTTAGATTCTTCTACTGCCTTATAAGTGATTGATTTATTGAAGAGATTGGCCAAAAATGGTCGTACAATAGTTAGTACTATCCATTAACCATCATCTGAAATCTTTAATAATTTTGATAGACTTATGCTATTAGTTAGAGGAAATATCATATATCAAGGTGATGCAGAATAAGCTATTGATTACTTCGGTACTATGGGATATTAATGTCCTAACTTTTCTAATCCTTCAGATTACTTTATGAAATTGATGAATGAAGAAGGACTACTAGTAGAAAAGATTTAAGCAGGAGAATCAGATGATTTTGATGATGCTTAAATAAAGGCTGAATTTGAACAAAGATTAGAAGGGTTTATTCAAAATTATAAAAATTCAAATATGATTAAAGATTTAGAAACTCATGAAACTGCATTAATTAAAGAAAATGATATTGGATTCCATATCGGATTTATTTAATAATTTGTACTTATTTATTAAAGATCATTTTTAAATGAAATTAGAAATCCAATGGATGTAAAATTGAAAATATTTTAATCTATTGTAAATGCCATTATGTTAATGCTAGTTTATTCAGATGTATATTAAATCATTTATATTTTTAGTTGGGTAAATATAACGAAGGATTGTAAAATAGATTTGGAGCTTTGTTTTTTATTTGTACAGCTAATGCATTTGGTGGAATTCAAGGAGCTTTACATACATTTTCAATGGAAAGACCATTATTTTTAAGAGAAAGAATAAACAAAACTTATAGTGTTCATTCATTCTTTTGGGCAAGATCACTTGCTGAATTTCCATTCCAAATAATTTATCCTTCTCTTTGTGTTATAATAGTTTACTATGTTATTGGATTAAGTGATGAAAATGTAGGCAAATTCTTTATGCTTATTTTCATTTAATTCTTAACATATTAATATGCAGTTTCATATGGATTACTTTTATCAACCATAATTCCAAAAATTGAAGTGGCTACAGCATTAGTCCCTGCTTTGGTTATTCCATTTATGATTTTGGGAGGATTCTTTGTTAATTAAGATAATATTCCTTATATATTCTACCCTTTCACATATTTATCAATGTTTAAGTATGGATTTGAGGCAGCTGTCATTGTAATAATTTTAATTTTATTTTTAGAATGAATTTGATAATGTAAATTATGAATGTATGCCAGGTTAAAGTTGTGATCCAGTTGAGATGCTATCAATAACATTAACAAAATGGGAATGTTGTTATATATTAATTGGATTAGCTATAGGAATTAGAATGTTTGCCTATTTGGCACTTCATTTAATATCAAGTCCAGAAAAACCTAAATTATAATCACCTGAAAGCATGTAAATAAATAATAAACCTAAATGACTTTTTTGTTTTTTTATATATAATTATTTATTTTTAAATATGATAAAAAAAAAGTAATTAGAAAGTTTTTTACAATAAGTCCCTGATTTTGAAGGTAAACCAAATTGGAATCTAGAATAACATATGACTCCTCCTTCTTTTGCTAGTGAAATAATATAATTGATTCTTAATGAAGAGTCATTAGAAAATTTAGTATGTGCAGATTTTGGATGTGGAACTGGTATGTTAACAGCTGGATTATTGTGTTGTAATGTAGCTCATGTTTGTGCTTATGAATTTGATGAAAAAGTTGCTTAAGAGACTTTATAAACTTTATAAGAGATGCATGATGGAGCATTTGATTTGATTATTACAAATATTAAGCATCATAAATTCCCATCTCATAAAGTTGACTTAGTTTTAATGAATCCTCCATTTGGTACAAAGGAAGCAAATATTGATACAGTATTTTTGCTTTAAGCATTTGAACATTCAAATGGAAATGTCTACTCTATACATAAATCTTCAACTAGACAATATTTGGAAAAATTAGCAATAGAAAATAAACGAACCTTTAAAGTACTTAAGGAATTTGAATTTCCTTTACCTAAAAAATTTTCTAAATATCACAAAAAAGGTTAAAAGAATATTCTATTTTAGACCTTGCATTTACATAAGTAGATTTCATAAAGTTTGGCTATGTAAAATAATAAGAAGGAAAGTAAGAAATATAATTAAATTGAATTGTTATATACAAAAATTTTCTATTTAAATATTAATATCTATTTTCTGATTTAAAATAGATTGATTAGGTAAAATTCTTCTATAAGTAATTTATATTTTTATACTCTTTAAAATACAAATAAATTTGTAAATTATATTTATTATATGGTTGTTTTTATAAAGAAAAGATTAAAGATGAATATTCATGTATTTTAAAAATTAATAATTTATAATATGAATTATTAGATATATAAAAAGTATTCTTGCCTTATTTTAACATATCGTTAATAGCATTTATGATTTTTAGTTTAAATTACATATCTAATAATTCATTAGATTATTTTCAAAATATATATTATAAAAGAATAATTAGTTAATATTTTCTATGTTAAGAAAATTTATTGGTTTTTGAAATATTAAAATCAAGTTTAGATTGCTAAAAAAATCTATAGATTATTTACTTTAATGCTATAAAATACTCAGATTGCTTTATTTATATAATTAAAATTTATTATGTAACCTTCAGTGACTTACTTTGAACTTTAGACTCTTATATTCTTGATCATTTTTGGAATGATCTTGATTTCATTGAAATACTTTTCAGATCCAAAACAAAAGGAATAGAAAGTAATACTTGATCAATTAATTGATAGTTAAAACTTTGGAATCGAATGATTACTAATTATGAAGGTATTTAACTAAGCATAGATGAAGAATAACTTTTAAAATAAACTTTTAAGAACACTTTAAGAAATCGTAAAGTTGCACTAAGTCCATCCATTCCAAGATAGATAAAAAGTACAAAAAAGGTTAGCTTTTAAAATTTGGATGACTAATTATGAAAATCTATCCTTTATCGATATTCTTAAATTAGAATATATAAACATTTATAGACATCATTGTTTTTATTATTTTTTAAATTAATAAGTCATAATAATTATATCATCAATGCCTCTTTCATACTATTTCTACCATGAGATCCTTAAAATTGTTATAAGTTAACTAATTTTATTAAATAATACTATACATAATCTTTTTAAATTAATTCCATTAGAATTTCTATAAAATATTCTTTTTCTAAAGAGAACTATGTTGCCAAACTTTCAGCAGTAATATAATTTTTTTTATTTTTCAATAATTTAAAGCTAGTCATTAATACATCTTCTTGAATTAGATTTTTACGTTTGAATGCATAAAGTATGAATTCAGCAAAAGTTATTTTATTATCTTTATCCATATCTACTTTTCTAAAAATATTATGACAAATAGATTTAGATTTCTCATCATCTTATACAAAATCTGTATATGATGACATAAGTTCTGAAATACTAAAAAATCCATCATTATCAAGATCTAAAGATCTAAAAACTGAATAAATATCTCTAAGCTTATCTGGAGGATAATTATTAATGATAAACTTTAGAATATAAGCTTATAATAAATTTAATTTTTTTGATTTTCTTAATGTAAGCAATGTTTCTCTTATTTATTCATCTCTCAAATAGACTTCTTATTTTAATAGCCAAGGATGCTTTGTTATATCTTTTAATTTAATTCTTTTTTTTGGATTTTTATCTAATAATTATTATAATAATGAGATAGCTTCATCAGAAATCTATTATTCATATTAAATTTCAGATATTAAGATTTCTACTCTTAATTTATTTATTGATTTAGATTCATATGGAGATGTATGATAAAGTAATTAATAAAGGATAATTCCTAAAGACCAAATATCTCTTTCCTCTGTGTATTCTTGATTTTCAAAATATTCTGGAGGTAAATAATGAGCTTCATCTAATGATGGTTTCTTTTTCATAAATAAATGGAACAAATCGTATAATTTTATGTATTTTTCACCAAAAAGTGCAAATGACTCAATAGTAAGATGACCATGCGTTAATTATTAATGATGGATATAGTCAATAGCTTCAACTATTTAGTTAAATATGAATGCAATATCTTGTTCAGTGATGAACATTTTTGAATTCAAAATAACTATCTCTTTGCTATTCTCTTCTGCCACATGATATTTTTATTGTTCTTCATATATTTCATATAATTGAATCAGATTAGGATGATTCTAATTAATTAAATGAAGATAATTACAAGTTAATAATTGAGTAATGAAGCAACATATTTTTCATCTGTAAGCTTATATGATTTGATTATTCTAACTATTCCTGTATTATTATGTTAGATAGTAGTAAATGGAAAGTCTTTATCTTCTTTTTTCAATAAACTATAATAAGTGGAAAAGTTAGTGCTTCTATAAACAAGTGATTAATTTATATTTTGAAGACTTAATGTTACCATGTTTTACTCATTTGCAGTTTAAGGGACATTGTTAGTATTGCATCTTGTATTTGATCTTACGACATGCTATTATGTTGTCGATCTGTTTGGAGTTGTTGACTAAGATTATTTTTATTTTGCCTCTTATAGTTTGGCTTTCATTATTTTTTTCATTTCTTATGAAGAGCAAGAACCCATATTCTTACAATAAATTTAATTTTTGAAGAAGATAAAGGAAAATATGTTATCAAACATAAATTTACTGAAATGATAGGTATTTACGTAATGTATTAGAGATTATTAATTACTTAATTTATAAAAACACAAAAATATATAAATTAATATTGAAAAGAATAATACATTTAAAGGTAAATTCCTACTAACTTTAAATTAATTATAGAACATGCTAAGAATGATCAATTAACATAAAATTATTTTATAATTATGCATATTTATAATAATATTAAGTAGTTAATAATCAATTTTTATTTTATTGTTTATACTATAAGAAACCTATAATTATATATTATTTATTACTTATTGCAGGTCTTACAGATAATTTTTAAACATTTGTTATTTTTATTGGTAGTTCATCCTTTACTTTTAAAAATTCAGTAAAACTTGCAGTTCTTTATTTAAAACTCTCATTAGATCTAATACTCTCAAGTATTCTATTTGTTTATTCAGTACTTTGTTATATTGATATTGATTATTTTTAAAAAGAAGAGGCTTATTATTATGATAAACTAGATTTTTATAATAATTATTAGATAGATCTTTAATCATATTATGATTAATTTGAATAGATAGATTTTTATTCAAAATCTTATTCAAAAGTTAAGATTTATTACTTACCTAAAAGTGAAGTAGGAGATTATACACATTCTTCTTGACTATTATTTACCTCTTGAAAAGTGATTAATTTTGTTTGACATAAGGCAATACTCTCTCTTTAACTTCCCATTATAGCAAAATCACTTATATGGTTTAGTTCATTCATTTAAACAGATTTTTTAGTTTCTATTACAAAACTAGGCTCTCTACTTAATTTTCTTAAACTTTAGAAGTTTTACATCAATTAATCATATCTATTAGATTTATTAGAAAATGCAGAAGGAGGAGGTACTTATTAAATAAGTTCCTACTATTCAACTAATTCTTAGTCATCATTACTATATCTTTTTGCAGATGAAACCTTACCTTAACTATTATCTAATTAAACATATTTAACAGTTTCTTTCATAATCTATTATTCACTAAATAACTCTGGTTCCACTTATGTTGGTGATTTTATCAGATATTCCAATTAAGAAGGCCCAAAAGTTGTTCTACAATCATTTCCTTAAATTATTTCTAATTATAAATTTATGGGATTTTATTCTAAACTACTTTCAAAAGAGACATTAATTTTTTTATTTTAATTAGCAGATGCTTCTATTGGTATAATTGATGATAAATTGCTTATTGTATATTGTGATTTACCATAGATATCTTCAATACTTTCATTCTGTGGCTTTTTCATTTGATTATAAAAACTATTAAAATTATTCTTGCTGTTTAAAACTGATACTTATTATTATTTTAAGGCTTCTTATTACTATTTTATGATCTCCAACTGTTACTATAAAATCTAGGACTATTACTCTAGAAATTATTATTTATTTTAAGAGTTTTCATCATAATAAAAAATTTCTGGATTTTTTATGCTCTTTTGACTAGAATAATCAAAATATGGAACTTTTATTTATGTTTCCTTATAATCTAATAAATTTTTTATTTTTTGATTTTATTTTTAGAGCATTTCTATAGGTTTTGGATTATTAGATTAATATCTTTTAGTTACTTCTTATAAGTCTCTTAAAATATTTTATTTTAGATTATCAACCATATCCATAATTTGAGGATCTTCAGTTTACTTAAATGCTGATTTGTTTTAGCTTTTAGTTATTTGATTTTATTAAACACATCTTAAAGGACTAACAGAACCTCTTCCTCTAGTATTGATTACAATTGGACTCTTTTAAGCCATAGGAGTTTATGATCTATTTTCTTAATATAAATGCTTTTTGGATGGTAAATTTTCTTTATTATTTTTACAAGTAGAATTATCAAAATAATTCCTAATAGATTATTATGAATTGATTTCTCTTGTTGTATGTATTATTTTCTCTTATTTATCAACTTTCTCGCATTTTTATACTTCAGCTATTCTTTTGATTGAGGGCTATAAAGTGCTTTTTGTTCGACTAGCTTATGTAACTAATTATGTTAACTATTAAATTGCATTTATTTATGGATTTCTAACAAGCTTTACAAAATGTTGACGATCGTTGGATAACATATAAATTTTTATTAATAAATTAATGAAACTAGTCCAATAAGAGTATTACTTCAGCAGACCTAAAATTAATAGTTTGTATTCATCTGAGAGCAGATTTAAATCTATATCTCATTATTCTGATAAGTCTTTAGTACAGAATATTGATACCTAAATCTAAATCAATTAAATCATTCAAAACATTTAATACATGAAGGGCAAGATTAATTATGAAAAAAATTAATTACAACAGCTATCCTTTCTTAATAGTGATACTAATTTTTCATTTACTTCTGTTCCTCTTAGTAAATTAGATCCAGAGTCATATACAATGAAATAAAAGATTGTATAACTTAAAGAGCAAGTATGAATGTAACTTATTAGTTAAAACAATTAGAGAATGAAGAGAAGCGAATTTAATTGATGAATTATTAGAAAATTGATTAGAATGAAGAATACGCTTTTAAAAATTATACTATGAATATCATGATGAATAAATCTAAATAATAACTTATTTAACATAAAACTGAACTTATAAAGTAGATCAAATAATTAAAACAAGAAATTTATTTGGATTAAATGGAGATTAGTGTTTAAGACAATCAAATTATTGTTTTAGAAAGAAAAAATAAATAATATAAGTTAAAATTATCAAAAGTTTCTGAAGAACTTAAACAAATTAAATAAAATGTAAGTGCTTTTTAATAATTTGATATGAAAAAATCTAGATAAATCAAAGATTTTATGAGTAAATTGGGAGTAGGTGATTCTAAAGCAGATGATATGGATGAAGTAATTGAAAATTACAATAGAAAAATATAGAATAATTAAAAAACAATAGATGAATTAATATTAATCGCATAACAAAGATTATACAGTACATTATCATAAATGTAAGATTTGGAATATCAAATAAAGATATAGAAAGAAGTCAAATTAGAATTATATTAATAAATTAGTGAATTAAAATTATTGATTTCCAAATTCTCAAAAACTAAAAAGACATCCTTAGATAATAATTACAATAAAGATAATTTATAAGAGGATGAAAAAGTTGATTGGATATTAAATAGTAGAGATTTAGATGAATTTCCATTAACATAATCAAAAAATATAGATGAATTTGAAGAGGATTTTTGAATATTAATTATAATTAAAAAAAAATCTAAAAATATAATAGCATATCTTTATCATTTTATATTTAAGGAATAAGATAAAATATAGTATTAAATTTGTTAATCAAAATTTGATTAAGATTGATCATATGTAATAAAAATCAATAATCATATTTTTCTATTCTCCATTAATTATAATTGATCTATTCCATTAAATCTCTTAGCCTAAGTATTAATCAGGAGTTCTAAAAGACTGAATTATTTTCTTTATTATCTTTCAATTTAATAACCTATAATAATTATATTATTTTTAATGAATAGTGAAGAAGAAATTCTTAAATAATTTGATACTTTGCTTAAATAAGTAAATAATTATGAGGACTAAAATCCTGGTGATGAGAAATTAATGGAGTTAATTGAGAAATTCTAATTAACTTAATAGGCAATTATTAAATAACACATATTTTCTCCAAATGAGGAATTCAATGAAATTAAAACAGAACATCTAAAATTTTTTTTATTACCATATTATGTTGGTTGGGCATTAGCTTAAGTTTAAAATGAAGATATTAGATAAAAGAATGTTGAAACATCTAATTATTATGTTAAGGAATTTCTTAAACTATTAAGACATTATGAAATACTAAAAGGAATTCAATTAAAATTATTTAAATCCATGATGGAAAATGATACTTTATAAATAAATAGAGATGATAAGATTGCAAACTATAAAGAACAATAAATTCTGAATAAATAAATATAGGTATTATAAGAAATAAGTACTTTAGAATTTATAAAAATAAGATGATGATAAATTATCGAGAGAAATTATAACATTGTAATTAAATTAAAAAATTATATCTTCATTCGATATTCTCAATACTAATTAATAGGAATTGGAAATACTAAAATTTAAATCACAAATGAAAAAAGATAAACAACTTTAATAGTAATATTAAGAATAATAAGATAAGCCAATCCCAAAAATGAAAGTCTGGAATATTCCAGTAATTATTGATAATAATTATCTTATAGAAACCAACAATGTAACCCTAATTCTTTGATCCACATTGTCAACATTGTTAAACTGAAGCAGAACTTAGATAAAAACATGTTGCTGAAGTTTGGTAACCTAATGCAGCCAGACTTCCAAATATGACATTAGAAGAATTTGCTGATTCAGAAATGAAAGTATTATTACCTAATAAAGTATAGTTTGCTAAAGATTAAGAAGCTAAAATGAAAAAAGCATAAGAAGAACAATAAAAATTAGAATAAGATAAGGATGATGATAAAGATTATTGGGCAGATTAATAAACATTAAAAGATAGAAATTGGGATGATTGGAAAGATGATAATGAAAAAGGAGCTGGTAATAAAATGGGTAGATGAAATCATATATATCATTATTTTGATTTAATGAAATTATATGAATCTTGACACATTTCAGTCAATCCTCTCTTTGCTATCCATCCTAATTTTTCTTTTGTTTTATTTGGATTAGCAACTAATATAGCAACATCTCCAACTCTCTTATTTGTTATTTGATATTTGATAGGTACAAGTTTTGAATATTCATTAACAATATCTATAACACTAAATCCTTTACCTGTTCCAATATTAAAATAGTCATAATAATTTTCATTCTTTTCATCTCTTTTTATTAATTCTTATAATGCTACTACATGAGCCTCTGCTAAATCTAAAACATGTATATAATCTCTTATTCCTGTACCATCATGAGTATTATAATCATTACCAAAAACATATAATTACTCAAGATTACCTATAGCTACTTATTCTATATATGGAAATAAATTATTTGGTTTGTTGGGCATCTCTCCTAGTTTACCATCTTTTGTTGCACCAACAGGATTAAAATATCTTAAACATAGATATCTACCTCCTTTTTTTGATAATGATCTTATCAAATATTCTATTACTACTTTTGTTTCACCATATGGATTTGAAGGTTTAAATGGAGCTTCTTCATCTACAAATTCTCCAGGAGCATAAACTGTAGCTGAAGAACTGAATAAAAAATTTTAACATTTATATTCTTCAGCACATCTTAATAGATTCAAAGTGCCTACAACATTATTTTAATAATATTTTATAGGGTTTTCAACAGATTCCCCTACAGCTTTTAATGCAGCAAAGTGAATAATATAATTAATTGGATTTTTCTCTTAATATTTTTTAAAGACTTCACTTAATTCATTATAATTCTGAATATCTACAATGTGCAAATCTAATTTTTCACCTATTATACTACTAATAGTATCTAAAACTTAGATTTTACTATTGATTAGATTATCCAAAATAATTATCTAAAGATTAGTATTAAATTACTTTATATTATTTTCCAATGGTTTTATATAATTCAGTAATTGTAATTGATCCTATATATCCTAAGCCTCCAGTAATTAAAATTGATTACATAATATAAAGAACAAAAATATATTATTATCATTTTTATTAAGAATTTTTATTAAAATTATGTTGTAATGCCTTTACTTACCAATTAATTAGATTATTTATTCTGCATCTCACTGTTAAAGGTTTTGGAGTCAATAATTAAGCAGAACTAGTTTAATTTCTAAATGTCAAACTAGTTTGAAGATGATTAATTGTATTAATTGTTTGTAAGTTTAATTTTGGAATATTTTTTTAAGTTTTTTCTTTATTAGATTACTTTTCATATTTGTAAATCATTAACTTTTTTAAATCATTAGCCTTTAATTTGGATTACTATTTATCTTTACTCCTTTTTTATTCATATGGATTATTTGAATATGAGATTGGATTTAAAACACTGTTAAAATTTTTTGATATTTTATAACAATCTAATTAATTAGTTACTTTAATTGATCTATTCGAAGTACTTTTTTATTAAGAAGTTCTATTAATTTCTCTAAATGAATCTGGCTTATTAACTTTACTTAATATTTAATGCAATCCTTTATTATTTTAATTACATTTATTCTTTTATGATCTTGGTGTATTTTTTTCTATATCCTTAATTGATTTCATTATTTTAAGTTCTAGCTGTTTAATTTCAGGTATTGAATTTTTGCTCTCTTTGAGTTAATCAATCTTATTTTCAATTCTAACTCTGTTTAATTTAGAATATTTATTAAATAATTAAATTAAGCTTTCTTTTTGAACATTAAGATCTTTAGTTCTCTCTTAAGATGTTTTTAATACCTTACTGACAGAGTCAGTAGTAAATCTAGTTGATAAAGGTACTCTGATATCATTGCAACATTTACTCTAGGTTCTAGAGGATTGAGATAAAGCAAACTCTTCCAACTTTAGAGATTTTTTAAATAAAGGGTTTTGCTTTTTAAATACTTAATATTTCTAAACATTTTTCTAATTATTTATTTAATCTGGATTTAGAATTTACAACATATGCATTATTTCACTTTTCTAATCTTCTTGGATTTTTGAAATTTTACTAATTTCTTCTTAGCTGGTTTAATTTTAATCAGCTTATTATTTTATATCTTGAAGAATGTTTTCGACATTATTATTAATAGTTGAATTATTACTACTTTCAGATTCAGGAGTTGTTTAAGTCTCTATTGGTTTATCTCCGACAATACCTTTTGGAGGTTAATTTGGATTGTTTCGATTCTCATATTCTATTTATCTTTGTATTTTGTAATATTCAAGTTTTCGTTTCTTATCATAGTATAAATTCAATATTTATATCAAATTCTTATGTACAGTAAAGCGAGGTAAATCATTATGATATTTGTAGAACTCTGTTAGTAATTTAATTTTAGCAATATTTTCATTAATATAGTAATATCTCTTCATTCTTTCTCCTAATTCTTAAAATTGTGTATCATCCTTAATTTATCACTAATTGCTTACATAAAATTAAATAGTAGATGGTGTTCTGTTCTTACCCAAAATATCGTTGATTTCTTTTGTGAAGTAATAATTTTATGAAGATGCATATTTATGATAAAGAGTATGGTTGATAATGTTACTAGATGCATATTCTGAATGATAATTTCTGACATAGCCCAAGGTTTTTAATTAACATTTATGCTATTAATTCATATATAATTAAATAAGTAAATGTCCGAAGAATTAAATTCAAGTCTTGATTCCCTTGAATTAGATTTATACCACAAACCTAATCCTAGAATTAGAATGATACTTAATTACCTCAGGTCCTAAAATATCAAATTTTGTACAGACCCAAAGAAGAAAGAAGAAGACTACTATTTTAAAGAGACTTCACCAGACATCAATCCTGATCTTGATTTTGGTATGAGAAGAAATAGATTTTTAAAAAGAGGTCCACAACGAAATGGAATCACTTTCGTTTCAAATCCATCTTGATTTACTATTATATGTTGTTAATTATTTGATTCAGTAAGCTTCTGTTTTGAATTCTATGGAGACTCTTAACATGTATCATCAATCATACTAGATTATTTATTATCAATAAGACCATTCAAAATAAAGTTTTTATATTTGATATATGTTGATATGAATCTTCGATTAATCAAATTTGATTTTGTTATTAAATGAAATTTGGGAGAGCATGATTTAATTATGAATTTCATCAAATATTGACTAATATATCAAAATTTATAAGTCAATATTAATAATATATAATAGTCAGTTAACTTTAACAATTACATGACATAAAAACTTGAACTCTTGATATTTATATTATAATGTTTATAATTTTATTATTCTAGACTATTTATTCATTAGGGCCAGACAATTTTTTATGTGGATTGAGACTCTATTATGCCTAAGATTCTTATTTTTTACTTGATTAGCAGAATGAGAAGTAAATTGTATTTATTATACTTGAGTACTATGCCATACATACTTACGAGCAAATCTCCTCATTTTGCATTGGATGTCTAAGAGAACTATTAATCAGCACATAGCATGAATAATAATTCATATTTTCTCATTAATTTTCCTGATGCATATATTTTTGCAGGAAATGCTAGCGATCTATAATGGTTGTAAATATAGGAATTCAAAGTACAACAAAATTAAACTAAAGCAGATGTTCTAATCTATAATGATTATTATGGTTATTATGTAGATAAAGGCAATCAAGGTGGTCATTTATTAATTTCTTAACAAAATCTGATTAGAGAATTTTCATTTGGTAAAACGGATGCAGTTGATAAATACCTGAAACCTGGATTTATTTATATTGTAACTTGGTCATCATAGGGAGATGTTAGTATGATTCTTAAAAGGTTTATTTAATTCATTACATAATCAGAAGGCATTAATTATTGCTAATAAAAGACTATAACAAATTCATTAGATTAAATAAAATGTAATTTGGATTTTAATTTTGATCAATTAACTTTCCATACTCCTGATCTTTATCATCCACCAATTCATTATTATTTGGGAAATCAAACAGTTAATGGATCTCTTACAAATTAATACTTTACAAAAAATTATCCAGGTTTATAAGTTTTCGTTGCTTAGAATTTAAGTGATTCATTAGAAATTAGATTGCCTATAAAAAATATGGAAACTCATTAAAATGCTGTAGAATCTCCTTTAAGTGGATTAATAATTACTATTTAATAAGAAAACAGAGGGTTTATACATATATTAATTTTTGAAAGTGATGAAGGAATTATAATAAATTATAAAGAAGATGAAAATTTGGCTTATGTCACAATTGGTAAAACAGATTCAAAAGTTTTTGTGTTCTCTTTTGTTACTTCTTCTTTTACTAAATTTCCTTAAATTGATTTAATATAGCATGTATTTCAAGATTGCGTTAACATCATTTAGTAACGTAATAATGTTTGTGAGAAACCAAATAAGGAGTGTTAAAGTCTTTCATATGATTATTTTCATTAATTTGATTTTAATTTAAATTTTGATTAATAAGTTACATTTAAACTAAATGGAGAATCCTTTTAAGCTCCTTTTATAGAATTGTATGACAATTTAAATACAATTTTAAATGAATTTACTAATTTTATATCGTCAACAATTAATAATAGAGAAATGAATCATGGAGGATATATTGGGTCATTTTTGAGAATTACTAATTAAAATTAAAGCATTAATTCATTAATTATTAATGAATAGAATGAATAATTAGAGGTGTATTACAATATTAATGATAATATATGTATGTAAATTTATTATATTTATAGACTCTCATTAAGTTTAAAATGTAAACGGAAGAACATATGTTTTAGTATTTGTATCATAAAAAGAATTAACAGATATGGAGTGTCTATAAATTTTTAGAGAATTTATTGATCATATTCAAAGAATTTTCATAATTGAATAATGTAAACAATGATAAATTAATCATAGTGGAATAAAGATGTGAAAGTTAAATCAAAAATTTTGATGTGAAACCTATTCAGTATAAAGATATTCACAAATTAGTAAAATAAGCAACAGAATTACTTTAGAAAACACACTAATAAGATAATTATTAGTAAAATGATTTTGAATATTCAACTAATGAAGATCCAGAAGATAATTTGGAATATTTAGATGAAGATGAATAAATGTACATGATGGATTATGAAAATTAAGCATAATTTATGCCTAATGAAGATCCTTCAAATTAAATGACTTAAGAATAAATTATGGAATATTAAAGAATGTTAGATATGGAGTAAGAATAGTAATTTTAAGAGTAATATTAATAAGAATAATAACAACAAAAATCTAGGAAAGTTGAAGAAATTCATTTCAATGATATTGGTAATTAAAAAAAACAATAATAAAATCATAATGTGGAATAAAAAGTTCAAAAAAAATAATAAACCTAATAAAGTGTATAAAAAAAATAAAATGCCAAACCAATTGAAAAGGTTCAATAGAATTTAAGATAAAATAAATAATAAAAAATATAATAATCGTAGTAATAATAATAATAATAATAATAATAATAATAATAATAATAATAATAATAATAATAATAATAATAATAATAATAATAATAATAATAATAATAATAATAATAATAATAATAATAATAATAATAATAATAATAATAATAATAATAATAATAATAATAATAATAATAATAATAATAATAATAATAATAATAATAATAATAATAATAATAATAATAATAATAATAATAATAATAATAATAATAATAATAATAATAATAATAATAATAATAATAATAATAATAATAATAATAATAATAATAATAATAATAATAATAATAATAATAATAATAATAATAATAATAATAATAATAATAATAATAATAATAATAATAATAATAATAATAATAATAATAATAATAATAATAATAATAATAATAATAATAATAATAATAATAATAATAATAATAATAATAATAATAATAATAATAATAATAATAATAATAATAATAATAATAATAATAATAATAATAATAATAATAATAATAATAATAATAATAATAATAATAATAATAATAATAATAATAATAATAATAATAATAATAATAATAATAATAATAATAATAATAATAATAATAATAATAATAATAATAATAATAATAATAATAATAATAATAATAATAATAATAATAATAATAATAATAATAATAATAATAATAATAATAATAATAATAATAATAATAATAATAATAATAATAATAATAATAATAATAATAATAATAATAATAATAATAATAATAATAATAATAATAAACTTAATTACCTTCTCATTAAGAAGATTCAAAATATTAATAAACTTTTCATTAAAAAGAAGAGTATTATGATAAAAATGATAGGTATAGAAGAAGAGAATCTAAAGAAAGAGGCGATTAATATGGAAGGAGAGATGAATATTATGGAAGAAGAGATGATTATGGAAGAAGAGATGACTATTATGGTAGAAGGGATGATTATTATGGAAGAAGAGATGATTATTATGGGAGGGATGATTATTAAGGGAGAGATGATTACTATGGGAGAGATGATTATTATGATAGAGAAGATATTAAAAGAGGACCTGCATTGACTGGATAAAGCATAATTGTTCCTAGAAATCCAAGTGATTAAGAATTAGGTAGATTCTTTAGAGAAGTTATAGGGAGATTATCAACTAAAGGCAAAAATTGAAAATATAAAATAATATACATCTTTAAAATTTTTTCCAAATTAATTTATTTTTATTTATAATTAATCACTCCAATGAATATTTATTAAATAATATATTAATCCAAATGCAAGATTCTTAAGAGAAAATACCAAAATTAGATCTCAACAATAGAAGATCTCAATCAATGGCCAATTCTAATCCTGCATTTAAAAAACTTAAAGAAACATTACTAATTGATAATTAAACTAGTACTCGTTAATTGAAACGAAAGTAAGGTGATATTTTGGATTCAATTCTTGAAGATGCAAATTTGATATTAAGAAATAAACTTTTAGAAAAGAATATTTATTAACTGAAGGAATTAGGTTTACTGAAATAATATGATCCTACAATAGCAATAGAATAAGGATTAAAGAAAAGTAATTATGTGATGAATGATTATCATAATAAAAGTACTACAAATGGATATTCAAGAAATTATGGAGGATTGTTTTACAATAGATGATTTATTTTAATAAAATTTTTAATAATCAAATAAATTACTACTTCTAAATAATATTAATAAATATATGGCTATTGTTAATTATCATTATTCTTAATCTTCTAATTTTGGTTGCTTATTAAGAGTTTCCATAAATTTTTCTAATGGACTAATTGTCTTCATTTATAACTCTAATAATTTATTTTTCTCTTTTAGTTTTTGAAGTTTTTTGTTTTTCTTTGATTCATCTATATCAAGTAGTGTTTACTTATCTGTAATTTATAAGTTGGATTAACCCTATTGATTTAGATGTTTAATTAATTATATTTTGAATTTCTTTTTTTACTCATCTAATCTATTTTCAATTTCATTCAAATCATTTCTGTGTCCAAGAATAGGTTATTATTATATATATTAATCTTTTGTTATTATAGGTTGAAGCAAATTAGGAGAAGGAATAACAGATTGATATTTCTTTGATAATTCTTCATAAGTTGAGAAATCCTCTAAATTAGATTATTTATAAATTTCCTTATTGTAGGATGAATAATTTCTTTAATTTTATTTATCTTATTTTTTTCTTTTTAAATTAAATTCATCATCTTGATTATGATTCTGTATTTAAGTATTTGTGTCTTTTTTAAAATATACACCATCACTTAATTATTCTTATATTTTAATATCACATTCAATAAAATCGCTAGGATTACGATGAAATAATTCAAAGCATGGAAATGCACATATAAATATTTTATTTTCATTAAATAGTTTTTCACATAATCTACATCTATAAAAAGGTTTTGTTAATTAGTTGAATTTCATACATACAACACAATATTTAAATGATTCTTCTTATTTTTAAGGTATTGGTGTATGATATAAATCACTATATTATTTATTAAGACCAAATTCTAATGATTGTGTATTAGTTGCACTTTCTTTAAATGTAGAATTCATTCTTTTTTTGGCTTTCTGTAAATTAGTTTCTATTTATTGTGCTTTTTCAAGAGTAAAGATTTTAGCTAAACTAATTCTAAAATTTGATTATAGCATGTCTTCAATCAATAAGGATGTGTTATAGATCATAACTTCAAAATATTCTTCAAATTCTATTCTCAATTAATTGAATCCTTCTATATTATTTAATTAAGAACATAGATAAAAATTGCTTCTATATTGTAATAAATTCATTATTGAATTTTCATAGTATTGTTATTAAATATCTTTGTAAACTTAAAGAATACTTTTATTAGAGATTGATTATTTTTAAGGGAATAAATGTACTTATGATTTATTTTTTATTAAATATAATTATTCTATTTAATATTCACCAGGCAATAAATTTTAAATGGTTTAATGTAATGTTTTTTCATAAGTAATAATAGGGTAGATATCTTAATCAGTTAATTGTATGATTCTTTCCAAATTCAATTCAAACATAACATATAATATATGATTGTGATTTGAATATTTAAAAAGCATCCTCATAAGTCGATTAATCTTATCCTATAATTAAATCCTATGAGAAACCACAATCAAATCTATAATGAATAATCTCTAAAAATCTAAGAGATAGTAAGTAGTATATGCCTTGTATATTTACTCAATAAGAATCAATTCTTATTCTGGTTAACAAATAGATTTAACTGTTTTTTAGAATTATTGTAATTCATTTTGCAATTTAGATTTAGATTTTTCATTTAGATACATAAATAAATGAGTGTCCAAAAATTTAAATCTACCTATTGGCATCATATATTCTATTCCACATCTAAGCCAAGGTTCTGCATTCCAATAATCATCAATATAAGGAAATCTAAAAATTCCAAATAATATTTGTAATCCAAAATAAAGTTGTATTTCTGTTTCTTTATATTTTTTTTTATTGTAATGAGATTGAATTTTAGAAGGTTGTTATTTCAAATCTTCTTCTAGAATTTCAAGTAAATATTGATTAACTAAATCTGTTAAAGTGATAATCAGAGAATTAGGAAAGAAATTATCGTATATGTTTTAAGGTGTTTAGAATTAGTGTATTTTCTTTGCAGGATATTATGAATATGACAAAATATCAAAAGATTTTGGTATAACAGCTTCAATAATTTTGAATGTTCTTTCCAGATTTATTTAAGAAATGTATTCTCTTTCATCATCAGAATCCATTTAAGTACAATATTCTTCACAATCACTAAGAATAACTTCTTATTTCCAAAAACAATTATACTTCCTAACTTTCTCTGAAATTTGTAATGTTGTTGGTATAATGGTTAAAGATGTAGTAGAATTGTTTATTACTTCTTGTTTCATTGTAATTATTAAAATAGTGGTTCTAATATGGGATGAGATAATTATCTTGGAAATAAAGAGATTATTATATGATATCCTTTTATTTTTTTAGAAAATGTAATTATATATATATATATATTTGTTTATATAATATAGAGAAAATATAACAAGTTTAAATTAAATAATTTCTTAATTCTCTCTTTATGCAACGAGAAAACTAAAATGATAATAAAAGCAGAAGCAGAAGTCGAAGCAGGTCTAGTAAAAAGAACAATCAACATAACCAAACCTAAAATACCATAAATTAGAAATATCAAAAAGAAAGAAATTGCTATTATAATGATAATAAAGAATATATTTCTCATAATTCTAGTCCAATTAGATTATAAGAAGAACATCATATTAGTGATGAACATACTAAGTAAATATTGTTTTTATGCAGAGAAAGCAAAGAAGAATATAAGATCTTAGATCAGAATTAAAAGGTTAATATAGCGCCTAATAATTAATTTTAAATACAATGTGAAAATCTAGATTTGGGAATTAGACATCATACATCGATTCCTTTACCTTAGAAGGAAGTTAATACTAATACAAAAGAGACTCTTGATAAATAGACATCTGAAATGATCACAATTAATGACAGCAGCTAAGAAGAGGATCAAGATGCTGGCAGCATTGGAGATAAAGCTGGTCATCTTTAGGATGATGATTAAGTTGAGAATTATAAAACTGATTTACCAAAAAATGAACTTTTAGGATAAAAAATACCAAAAATTTAGAGAACAAAAATAAAAAGATCATCATAAGATACATAATAATAATAAAAATAAATAAAATAATCTGTCGAAAGTATAGATTTAAATAAGGATGATAATATTTTATCCTTTTTTGGACTTAATCATCCAATGTTATAAAGTTCTATAGAATACAATAAAAAAGAATTATTTGAATTAGTAGAACCTTATGAATATTAATGTGGAAATTTCATGATTAATTTGGGTATTCAGGGTCATTATACTGCTATAGTGACTTTGCCTAGTCTATCCTAAAAGAAAACAATTTATTATTTATTTATGATGTTCTAATTTGAGTTAAAAAACATTTATTGCTTAATCCCAGAAGATGATTAAACAATATTACTGGTTAGTTCTAATATTTAATCACTTTATTATTACTGTATTTCAAATAATCAATAAAAAGGAAATTATAAAACAATGTTCTAAGATAGTAATCTAAAATGCAAATTTCCCTATATCTTTCCATCTTTAATTAGAAAATTTATAGTTTCATTAAAAAAAAATGATTAATAGATTCGATATCAAATTAATTATGATTCACATGCAACATAATTAGCTATAGAAGATTATTATTAGGATGTTCCTGGACACTTAATTACAGGTACTAGTCATCCTTTTTTGAAAATACTTTTTTTTAAATCCCAAAATAATTAGATTCCTTCATTTTATTATAAATTTTTAAGTACTCCACTCTATGAAGGACAATTTAGTTTAAAGGCTTCACTTTAATAAAATGGGAATATTATTGTTATAGAGAGAAGGTTTTAATATTAATCATTAATTTTAGGTTTTTAAGTCCTTTCTGTTATGGTATTCATTCAATTAAAATTGAAATTAATCGAATTACAAATATTATTTTAATGAAATAAGTTGGAAAAGATTATGAAATTCAATCAAAAAATATCCAATAATTTTGGGATGATGTCAATTTAAAATATCTTTAATTATACCCTTCGTATAATATTATTATATGTTTAGAAAATTATTATATAACTATTTTGTAGAACTAATAAATTAAGATAGAAAGGTCTCAGAAAAATATAAAAAATGGAATCAATTATATGATTACTTGAGTAAATCTCAATAATTCAAAACTAATAAGCAAAATGATAAGTCCATTATTGTGAATAATAAACAATTCTATTGTTTTTCTATAGAGGACATTAAAAATGGAAACAAAATTAAATATTTATGATAAATATGAATAAATTATAGTTTGTCTTTAAATTTTGTACAGAGTCTCAAAAGTCAATCTATAAACTTGAGAATGCATAAAAATACATCTCTGATTTAGTGTAAAAGACTGATTGGATTAGTTTTGCTATATCTAAGCATATACCTAAATAAGTGAGGTACTAATTAATAATTGAATAAAGATAAGATTACTTGAATATCTGTCAATTTCATAATGAATTAGCAAGAATTGAAGAAACATCTAAAGAAAGATCTCTTGGAGTAGGCAAACTATAATATTGGTCAGATCAAATCGATTAAGTAAAATTCCTTAAGAATTTGAGATTTTTTTAGATAATCCCTAAAGAGATCCTTTATCTATTTGTCTTCACAATAGTTGCAAAAATAACCCATTGCCAAAATATCTATTTCAAAAAATGATAAATCATCGTAAACAATAAGTAGAAAGATCAGAATTTGCAAATCTTGTAGATATGGCTACAGCTGCAGAAGTAAACAGAGGATCACAATTCTTATTATTTTTACGATTATTGAGAATGGATATTGAAAATCAAGATTTAAAATCATTAACAGAATATTCAGCATAAGCAGTTGGCATTACAGATTATCTAAGACGAGTGCCTTTCACACTTTAAAATTATAAATTAAATTTACCAGAAGATATCAAAATTAAACATAGTATAAATGTTAGATCACTTTGGGATAGAATAAGGGGTAATTATTTGATTAGAATTTTTAGGGGAACCAAAGGAAGAATTATATGATGCAGTTTTAGAAGTGGCTGCTCTTGCAAGAACATAAATGATTAATGCTAATAAATTTTCCAATAAAATACCTGCTTAATCATTTAGAGCTTTTCTGCATTTAATTCCAACAGAATAATATTTAGAAGAACTTGAATACTATAATTTTAAGATATTTGAAAAGTATTGTTTATATTTATATTAGAGCAATCAATTAAAATTCATATGTATAGTTACCCATAACATTGTTTAAAAATTGCAGAAAAATGAGGTTTCTTAACAAAGATTACGAATCCTAATGAGTAATAATTTATAGATATTAAATTAATTTTATGAAAAAGTCATATTCATAAAATAATTCAGGAAATTTTGATTTTCCTGAAGTTAATAAACCAAGATTCGAACCTTAACTTCATAAAATAAGTGCAAGTACATAGTAAAAAGTTGTAATATAAAAATTGACAAATTCACTCAATAATAATAAAATTGTTACATAATCAACAGAATAACCTTAGACTATAAGAAGTTAAATTTAAAAGCCTTTTATTAATTCAGATAGATTTATGTTTGATTTAGATGCTTCAATGGTTTATATACATAGAGAAAAAATTATGTAATTTGAAGAAGTTGAATAATAGAGGATTGTATAATTATTAAAAGATGTATAATAAAAGGTTCCTTAAGTAAATGATAAAGTAAATCATTTCATAGCATTAGCAGGTTAATTCGAAAATGAAAAAGTAAATCCATTAGTAAATTAATTCATAAAAGTAGTTGAATAATTATTATAAATATTTGACGAGAAAACAAAAGAAATAAAAGAATATTAATTTGCATTGAAGTAATGTAGAGAATAAGTATAAAATAATAGCAGATTAATAGAAGATTAATCATAAATGATAAAATATATGGAAAGTTAAAATTAAAATGCTAAAAATGTTACAAGAACATTTTAGAGATCTAATGAATTAGCTGTTATAAATGTTTAATTAGAAAAGAAAGTTGAACTTTTAAATTAGAATTTATAGTTTTTAATGAATCAAAATAAAGATAGTTTAGCTACTTAATTATAATAAAAAATTGATTAATTAAATAAAACAATTGAAGAATAATAAAATAAATTATATGATGATAATAATAAATAGATTTAATTGTAATAATAAATATAAACTCTAAAATCAACTGAATTTAAACATTAAATTTAACTTAGAAAATTAGAAGATAAAATATAAGAATATGAATCAAAATTAAAAGAATTAACTTTTCAAGTTTCATATTCTAAAGAATAAAAAGATTAATATAGAGAACTTTATTATATGACATATGAAGATTTATAAATGAATAAATTAAATACTTAAACAGAAAGAAAATAAATGCAAAAGAGTTTTGAAAAAATTAGAATGTTATAAGATAGAATAGATGAAATGACAGTCAAAAGAAGTAAGGAAATAGATGCTCCATTTTAAAGTAGAGTAGAAGGAGATGTGATACAATTATAAGCAATTACAAAAATTTTAGATGAAGATCACGTATTTTAAAGGTATATGATGAGTAGTTTTTTAAAGAATGTTTAAGAGTATGATTCAAAATTAGTAGATGCATATGTTGATGTTAAAAGATTAGTAATAGGTAGAGATGAAGAGGCAGAATTATAAACATTAAGATATAATTATCCACCCTTTACTTTATTTTTAGAAAAGAGAATTGTTGATTAAGAAACATAATATCTATAAATAAGACCAATATCAAATAATTTTATGGGTTTACTTAGAGCTATATTAGATGGAATGTATATTGAGTTTCAAAAGAATACTTATATATCTTTTTAAAGTTATATAATATCTTGGTTAAGTACATTCACAATTGAAAATCATCAAGTTATAATATTCCCAGAAGATACAAAAAGAGTAAATTTACAAACTATAAATTAAGGTCAAGATAGAAGAATAATTGCACACTTTTTATCTAGATTTAATGGTACCCAGATTAGATAAAGTATGGGAAGTAGTATAATTTAGACATTTTTTAAATGATATCTATTCATTAGAAGAATTATATTTCTATCTTCATGTTCGCTTTTTATTAAGAAGAGGACCTTGGATAGAATAATTTGATTCAATATATGGTGTTGTCCATTATATGAAAGTACAATAAGCAGAATCCATAATACTTAGATTTTTAGAATAATTTGATAAAATAAATTAAACATTAGTGATGAGAGCAGTCAATGAACGAATTGTAGAAGGAAAAAGTATTTAAATATATAATTATATAAGAAGATAGAAAATTAATATAAACAGGTTTTGTTATGTAGTTATTATTGGAAATTTTCAGAATAGATAGAATTAATAGATACAAAATTCTATCTTTTGCTTTTCCAGCATAACCTATTAACTTTAAATAATTTCATAAATTTGTTAGAGGAAATTTTTCAAAATGTACTGAAGGTGAAGCTGCAGAGTTATGGAGAGAAGTCTACATGATTTCAAATGGTATTCCAAATTTAAATTCCTTTTTTACTGCTGCTTAATCCTTATTTATTAAATCACTTATACTTCCTCCAATATATACTGTTCCTCTTTTAGATTCAAATAGAAAATTAGCTTTTGATGAATTAAATTTTACTACAATGAAAATTTAAGAATAAATGAAAGAACTTACTGATTCTGATTTTGATGTCCTTAAAACATTAATACCTACAATTTATTAAGAAGAAATGATTAGAATAACAAAATAATTAATGCCAAAAAATTAAATTCAATTTGTTAATCCTCTTGAATATATATTTAAATTTATGAAGCTTATACTCACATTAAAATATAATGCAATTTTAGCAGATGGTTTAGAAGAAGATGGAGTAAATAGAAAAGGTTTTATTACTGAAACATTTACATAATTTATCACTTAAGAAATTAATGAATTAAATAAAATTACTTATAAAAAGTAATCATTTATGTCAGATTAAGAAATTAGAATATCTAGATTATAAAAATTTGCCAAAAAAAAAGTAAAAAAGATCTATGTTATCATGTCATCTGTGTTACAATCAAGAATTAAATAATGATATTTATTTCATATATTATCAAAATCGTTGAAACTCTGAATTATTGCTCCTTAATTAATATATTATCCAACATCATCTACTACTTATTATATTAGTTATGCTTGTTATGTCTAAATTTGAGCTTAGGAATTTTAGGTTTATTATTATTATGGATCCTTTGGTTTTGCAGGTTTTCTCTTTGTTGCTCTATAATCTTCAATAATCTTCTTTCCTTTTTCCAATTTAGTTTCTTAGGTTTCATTAACATAATCTCCTTCATTTTATTCTTGTTGATCTTTCTCATACAATCTTATATACATATTATTTAACAAAGGTACTATAGAATCCTATTTAAATAAATCAATAGTCCTTCGATATGATTCAGACTTCAATATTATATCTCTAATTAAAATTTTATCATCTATCCTCTTATATTCCTCTAATAATCCAATACAAGCTTAATATAATCTAAGATCATATGTTTTATGCAATTTTTCAAAAAGTTAATAGATATCTTTATATTTTTACATTTTTAATAAAATTTTAATAATTAATTTTATTATTTTAGACTTTTAGTAATTAAATATTAGATCTTATGAATAATATTGACTTAGTACTTCATCTTTTTCACATTTGTATTTATCAATTTATAAATAATAATATACTAGATCTCTACTATTTGGTTAATAAATAGAAGATATTTAAGCAAAAACTTAATCTATAGAAGCTTAACTATTAAATTTTAAATGAGTTGCATAATAGAATGATTCTATAACATATCTTTAAGCTTTTTTTCTAACCAATTTTTATGTATTCTCTATGAATATTGTTAACAGATTATTTAATATTAAATTAACATCCTATTTATTGTATTCAGTATTCTCTTCCTATTCAAGTTGTTCTTATGTAAAATTTGATATTTTGAATTTTCTATTATCATATTAAAATTAAAATTAAAGATCGCTTTGATTTTAATTTAATAAATAAGAAAATTTATCTTTGATAATTAAAACTAATTAATTTAATTAATTGTAAAGTCTATGTCTTAAAAACCTTCTTATAAATTTATAAATGTTTATATAAAGATCTTACTTCATTTCATGTTCACCATCATTTGATTGATAAAAATATTCTATTTCATATTCTTTCATTTACTTAATTAAATTTACCAGACTGCAAATATTATCTAAATTTTAACTAATTCTTTCTATTGGAATATTTCTGTATTTTCTCATTACTTTTTTTTCATAAAGTTATAAAACTCTAAAATTGTTTTCTATTTCAAAAGCATCTTTTGGTACATTGAATTATTTTTAATAAAGAGCTTAATATCCTTATTCTGTCTTTTTATAAAGCTATTCATTATTTGAATGTTAATATTCAACTTATCTTTACTTTAATTTGATAAGGTCCATAATATATCTAAACTCATTTAAATGATTTAATTAAGGATTTTTATTTACTAATGCTTGTATCTTCTTCTAACTTAAAAACCAATCAATTTCAGTTTAAGTTTTCTATTTAAATTATTTTTAAGCTTATTCAAAAGTACCTTAATATAAATAATTCCATAAAAATGGTGATTCTTTATAAGCTAAAGCATAACAAATATTTTTAAAATCAATTTTCTATTGATTTTCATTTTAATTTAATTCTTCTGATTTTTAAATTTGATAATATAAGTTAGATTTGTAATCACATTATAAATTATTTTGATTAATAAATTCTTAAAATTCTTTTATTGATGAAATTTATGATTTTTATTTTGTAAATATTTATGAATATAACCATTCAGCATATTCTTAAATCTTAACATCATTAAATTTTTATAAAGACTTCTTAACTATATCTATAATAAATTGATTTAATTATCTTTAATCTTACAATAATTTTGGAAAATGAGTTAAAAAATATCCCATAAATTAAAGCTCAATTTCAGATAAATCTCTTACAAATTCTTATTAAAGATAATAACTTTTTAAAAATATGTATAAAAAGTTTTTGCTTAATTCTTTAGTACTTAATCCAAATTCAATTCTAATTTTCTCTTTAGCAAACCTTTTAATATGTTCAATAATTTTAGGGTCTCCCATATTTATTTTTATAGTATGATTTTATAAAAATTCAACTATTTTAGTTGGTAATTAATAATTTGATTTCCCTATTTTAAAAACAGTTTCTATTTGATCTTATGTTAATTATAGATTTTAGTATTATTTCTAAAATATTTCATCCTATTCTACTTCATCTTCAGAAGCACTTGAAAATGATTCTGGTTAAGAATATTTTGTTTCAAATTTTTCAACTTCTATCTACAATTCATTTTATTAAACAATAAATTAAGGTGTATATTAGTCTTTTAAATCTATTAAATGAATTAAATAGTAACGAAGTTCTAAATCACTTTATACATTGTTTTTGTATTAATCTATTAATTGATTATATCTATTTTTCATATTTATTTTTATTTTAATAAATTCTTATAGAATAAGATCTATATTAATATATGTGAATAGTTTATTTATATTAAGATGATGAAATCTTAGAATTTCCATCAAAATTAAATGTTTATTGTAACCATTTGTTTGAGTTAAGAAAATTTCAATAAATTTAGCCAAAAATTCACTTGAATCTAATTCCATTAAAGAATAAATTATAGAAAATTTTAAGAAAATAAATCCTATTAAAAGATCAGGTTAGTTAATATTCAAAAATTACTATATTAATGGTTGAACAAATTTATAAATTACTTTAAGTTCCTCTTTTTATTATACAAAATAAAATTAATTAAGACAGATAATAGCTAATCTTTTAATTAAATCATAACTTTAATTCTATTACAAATAATCCTACACATAATTTATTTATGTTCTAATTTTTTCATTATCTTCTAATCTCTATTCTTTTTATTCCCATTAAGTTAGAATTTATTATATTTATTAAGATTAATGAGGTGAGTTTGAAGAAATTTAAAATTATGCTGATTTTATCTTATCAAGAATTTCTTATGTTATTTCTGGATTATTTAATTCTTATGCACATAATTTGGCTATTCTTCCTTAAAAAAAATTGATATCACTATGTATATAGGCCATCACTCTGTAATAATTTGATAAATAAGTTTAAATTTCTGCTTGATCATTTATTATTTGATTTATGTTTGTTTATAAAAGTTCTATTTTCATATTATTAATAAATCTAATAAAATTTTTTATTTTGTTTTGTTGCTCTGGAGATTTTGGTTTTTTTTCTTTAAATCTAAAAGTTAATTCTTCATATGCAACTTCCAATAATCTTAATTTAATTTTAGGATCATCAGTAAATTTATTTGTAGAGTACTAAGCCCACACAATACAATTTATTAAACCTCTAAGTGCTTCATGGTATGAAGAACCATAAAAATTTTTATTTTATGGACTCTTTTATTGTTCATTTAAAATATCCTATTATTATTAAGGAAAATTATCATTTTATTAATAATCTTAACAAATTAAAGTTATTAATTTTTGTAATAATTAAATTATTGTTAAGAACTATTAATTATTTAATTGTTCTAATAGAAATTTAGCTACAGGACATTCTTGTTTTTCATTTTATTCACTTGAAATTTTATTGTTATTATTATTAAGTTAGAATATTTCATTTCCATCAAATTATTTTATTAATTCAATCAATTTATTATGATTGGATTGAATTATTTAATCTAAAACAAATTATTGATCTTATTGCTATTTTGTTTTTTTTGACTTTTATCTTTCAGATTATTTGACTGGTTAATTTTCTTTTGGTAATTCTTTGGATATATCTTTAGAATTCTATTATTATTCTTTCGAAATCACTATTATTTTAGTATTAGACATAAAACATTTTTCATCCTATATGAAATCTTACTTTTTTGGTTCAAAATTCACATTAATTTATAAAATATTTTATAGTTTTTTAAAGAATTTCTTTAAATCATAAGTATCTAATTTAATTTCAAATTAGAATGTTTAATTAAAATATTTTAATTTCTAACTTGATTCAAAGGGAATCTTCTCCAATTATTATTGAATTTAAGATTACTCTTACAAAAGGTCATTAACAAAATCAGTAATATTATTTTTATTAATAAAATATTTGTTCAATTCTGCAATTTTTAGTTTCAAATTATTATTATCATTCATTTTATCAAAATATATTTGGAATTATTTTTAATCATCCATTAAAAAACAAATAGAACAAACTTAATATAATATGGCCTATATGAGATTAGGTTAATTGCATAATTGTAATCTATATAAATCTAATTTAATTAATACGCTTTCAATATAACATTTAATGCTCTAGGCATCATTCCTAATTGTCTAAATATTAAAGCCATTTTCCTTTAGGTTTACCAACAATTATCAGAAATTTATGTACTTTGATAATAGTAATATAAAGCTTCACATTTATTCTCTACTTAATCACTTTAGGCTTGAATTTCAGCTAATGACATATAGATGCCATATAAAATCTTTTTATCATCTTAATTAATAATGGATTAATTTTGCATTAAATCCTTCAAAATTTGTATTCCTTTTGTTTCATTTCCATTTTCTAGAAGATCAATTGCATATTAGTATTACTAAAATAATTCTGACTCTAACTTTTCTTGATTTTGACTCATTAATAAAATAAAATATTATGTAAAAATAAATTCATTCATCCTAACTAAACACTAAATCATTTAATTATACAAAGAAAGTAGGTAATGTAATATCTTTAGAAGGAATATAAACATCCTTAGCATATTCAAATTTAAAATCTTCATAAACACTTTCAATTAAATTCTTTGTATGTTCACTTACTAACATTTTTCCTTCCTACAATATTAATTATATATATACAGATCCTGATGATTCCATAAGATTAGCAATAGTTACATCTTCACCATAGATATCATATCTTACAACATCTGTACCAACAACTCCTCCTAAAACCTTACCTGTATGTACTCCAATTCTCATATTTAGATGTTAATATTATGGATCTTTATTACAATCATTAATAATTTAAATCATTTTCAATCCAAATACTAATACATTTTAAGCCTATAAATATTAAATTAAATAATATACTTCTTCAGCAGGATCTCTTTAATTTAAATCCATTACACCCATACAAACATAACAATCTCCTATTGTAAATAATTTATACACTTAAGTCATTTAACAAAATTCATCAAAAGTTTAGAATAAATTTCTAAGCATTTCTACAACTGTTTCTGGTTCTACAGAACTAGAATATTTTGTAAATCCTGCAATATCTGCAAATAATACAGTAGCATTTTCTAATACATCAATAAAAGTTTCTGTGTTATCTGAATCTGGTTACAATAACCGTTTTAATGCATGAGGTGGCATTAAATATTATAACATATTTTCATACTTTGCAATTTATATTTGTAATTATTAACTTACTTTATAATTTTTCACTAAAATTTAATTAATTTAATGTTAAGAATAGAAAGTGATTCCAATTATACATAATCCAAAAAATAGAATTTCCAATATAAATTATTCATAAATAGTTACTAATACTATTAAAACAATATAAGTTATCAATAATTTATATTTGTCAGGTACTATCAATATTTATAAATAGAATAAATTAACATAAATTGATGTTATTTAACAAGTTTATAATATTATTTAAAACTATGTTACTTCACTAAATTAAATCAAAAGAAGATTTAAAAGATTTGTTGTAATGAAATAAATAAATCCAAAAGTCTTTATTTTTTAAAAGTCAGTTTATTCCTTATATTTATAGATTGGAATAGCCAAACCTAAACTTATTGTTATTTAACATAATACTGAAATTAATAATTCTATTTGTGTTTTTGAACTTAAATCGTCTAATAAAAAATATAATAAACTTTTAAAAATCATTAATATTAGCAAAAATGAATATGTTGATCTAAAATTTATCAATTCTTGATCTTTGTATTCTTCATAAATTTAATAGTATGCTATTTAATCCTTACTATCATAAAAGCTTCTAAATTAGTCTAAATCATAATCCTTATCAAAATCTAATTTAAATTTTTTGATATTTTTTAATTTCAAAAGATCTAATTTCTTCTAAAGCATTGAAATACCTTATCTTTTATTTACTTCTAACTCTTCAAATTTATCATATTAGTTATCATTATACTTTTTAATTGCAGAATCAGAAGATTCGTATTAAATAGGTTTAATTGATTTTTATTTAATTATTTACCTTCTTCCTATTTATTCTGTTTATAAATCATTATCAATCTAAGCTATTTTTATTACTCTATCTTTATCCTTATCTTCAGGAATTATTATTCTTGTATTAGATTTCATTAAACCATTTTTTCTTTATTGTACTAAATCTACCATAATTATAGTTCCTTTCTTTTTTAATTAAGGTCTTTATATCTACTGTTGGATTTACTATTAAGGAACTTAAACTTCATCTTCATTTTTCTCTTACTATAAACTCTCTTTGCTTGGATGTTCAGCTATTAAAAGCAATTAATTTTATGAACCTTATTAAAAAGAATTAATTAATGGTATTTAAGTGTTGTTAGAACCTTAAACATTTTGATTGTGCACTTAATTTAATTAGGTTTAAGTTTTCATATCAATTTGTGAAAATTAAGTCATTGAAATTTATTATAAAGTTCCAGCATAATTATTATTAGTTCCATCTTCAGATTATCTTATCAATCTTCTATGAGTTGTTATACTATTTCTCATTGTACTTATTAAAGCTGGGGTTTTTGCCTTTTGATGAACTTAAGATTAATTATCATTCTAATATATATATATATTATTTTTTACATCTAAATTTGATCCTGATTTTGATTTTTAAGAATTCAATCTTTTTAAATCTAAATCCTTACAGTCATGTTCAATAGATGATTTTTTCTTAATAATTACTAAAGGTTGTTATTTATTTTTAATATCTTTTTAAATCTATTTAAATAAAACTTATGTGGATTTTGTATCACTATTAATTCCTACTTAATTCATCATAGATCCTCTTTTCATTGCTCCTTTAAGTGGTGTTTTAGAATTATCTGAAGTTTTCAAAGGCTTTATTTATACTTTACAATCAAAATCATTATTTTTATCAATTTTATCAAAACAAGCTTTTGGAGTAACATTTTTACTTGATTCTCTTTCTTTAGAAAATATTTTCAATCTAAATGTTTCAAGAGTACCTTTCCCTTTAGCAGCTACTGATTTTTATTCAAATTAATGTTTAGTAGTATCTTTAATATGATTATATGCTGATTCACTTAAGGTTATAAAACCAGCATCACTAGTACTACATACTCTACTAGTTGTATTAACAGTATCACCAATCAATGAAAATTATGGTTTATGAAGTCCTATAACACCAGCTATCACTCTTCCATAATGAATTCCTATTTTAAGTTTTACATCTTAATTGTCTCCATATTTCATTGTTTTAACAGTTTCCATCATTGCTATAGCTGTTTCTAAAGCTCTTGTTGTACTATTAGCATTTTTTTAATCTAATTAATATTTATATATATTTATTTATACTTATAACTGCATCATAATCTTTTAAACCGCCAGCTGCCATATAAGTTTTACCTACTGTTTCTATCTTTTATAAATCATATGTTTAACATAATTAATCAAATGCTCTATAAAGAGTATCCAAAAAATCTAAGATATTCTCTTATTAAAATTTAATAACCTTATCAAATTAATAGATATCACAAAAAAGTACAGTCACATCTCCTTAATCTTAAGATATTTAAATCTATCCTTTATTCATTCTCTCTTATATAAATCTTGGCATTAGTAATCCTAGAATATTGTTAATCTTTTTTTTCTCATTATTTAATCTATTTTAATAAATATAAAAGGATCTTTATAAAAAGTGAGTTTTTTATACTATTTAAAAGATTGGATAAGATAATTCAAGTAAGAGTAAACTATATTTAGCAATACAAAATATTAGAATATTATTATCTGAAAAGTTCATTGTAAAAGCATCAGAAAGTACATTAATCACATAATTAATTAATTAAAGTGTTACATATAATAATAAAATTATTTTAGGTTGAGTAGTCATTGCAAATACTAATATAAATTAAAAATTAAATAAAAATCCTACAAATGTTTGTTCACTTTCAAAATAAAGAATATCAATTATAATTTAAAAAATAAATCTTAGAATATAAGAGAGTATTTATAAATTTTGTTTAGTCTTCTTATCATTTATAACTCTGAATTATAAAAAGGCTATAAATATTTAAATAACAAATTATATTATTGTAGTTATAAGTATTGAAAATTAAAATATATCTGCTGTAAATATTTCATAAAAATGCATAATAATAATGCATACATCATAAAAGATAAATGCATAAACAATATTATATCTATGATTATTTTGTTCTCTAAAAAAATCTTAAAAAGATGATTCTGTTTTTTTATCTTAAAATCCATGTAATTTATCCATTTCATCTATTAGAGATTAATCTCCTTTAATTTATTTTATAATGCATTCTTCAATTATATCTTTATTATCAAATAATTAATCAGTTAATTATTTTAATTTTTAATTAAATATTCTTAATTTTTCATCCTCAAATTCACTAAGAGAATTCTAAGAAGATATATTATTTTTCAATTGTTTTATTTCTTGATAATTCTAATCATATGAATATAACTCAGATGGAAGCACAAATTAAATTGAGAAAATTTATAAGGTTTCATAAATAATATATGATAAACCAAGTACAAATACTGTAATAAAAATAAAAGCTATAAAATTTTCTAAATCAAATTCTTCAATAATCATTTAATCATCTACACTTGTTTATATAAAATTAAATATTATTATAAGTATTGATATCATTACAATACTTGAACATATTTGTATTATTTTATGTTAAATCTAAGTAGAAAGAGAAAATACATAAAATATTATTTTAGATTTCTCCAAAATCTCCAAAGCTATATAAAGCAAGATTATTTATTAAGTTTAATCCACTTTACCATTTAAAGATACAAAGTTTAAAATAGAATTTTGGATTAATATCAATATACAAAAATCAATAATAGCTATTAGAATGACTTTTAAAGCTGATTTAAATAATATTTTATTTTTTAAATTTGATAGTAATCTTGCATAATTATTTGCATTTTTTAATTATTATTTAGTATGTAATACAAATAAATAATAATATTAAACACTCGATAATAGATTACTTGGTATTAAATAAAATAATAATAAATAAAACATATTGATATCGCTTAATCCAAAATGACCAGCAAATATTAATAAACCTATTAATGTACATCTATATAATTAAACTTCTATAATAGCTAAATAATTTAACATTTAATTAGGACAATATATGAATAACATTCTAAAAAGTTATTTCATATTAAAAATAACAAATTTTGGATTTAAAGTAGATATTAATGATTAATTTTTCATTAAACTAACTGAAACATCTGATTTTGAAAACATATATGCATTATCTAAAGAGTTTCCTACAGTAAGTATTTTTTTATCTGCCATTTTTAATAATTTGATTAATTTTCCTTTCTAACTACTATTAAATTGATAAGCTCCTAATCCATATGAAAATTAAACTATAAATATAAAATGATATTTTAAATAATCATCATTTAAAATTGTATTAAATGCTTCAGAACTAACAATAATAAATTTTTCATCATTTTAATTAGCATTTTAATTTTCTAATAATGATTATATATGTTATTTGACTTTAAATTATAATTGTTATTTATCTTTTTCCTTAAATTCTACAATTTATTCTTTAGAACGTATAATTTAAAAACTTCTTAAAAATATTAGTAATTCATCATAACCATATTATATAACAAAACAAGTTTTTAAATTAAAGTTATATAAATGTTAAAATATTTTATCTTAATCTAAAATATCATAATTTAATTCTTAAGAAGAAAGTACTAAACAATTTGTATTATGTGATTTAATACCAATAGAAAATATAGGTTCACTTTATTATTCTAATTCAATAAATAATTTTTCAATTTCATGAGATCGATTACCATAAGTTTCATAAATAGCTGAAAGTTTTTTTAAAAATTCATCAGTTTATATTTAATCTAATTATTTTTTTGTATATAAGAATGTTTTTTATCCATCCCATGTCATTTCAGATAAATATTCATTGTATTTATTTTCCTATTAATTATAATTACTAGTTTCAATACGTGAATATAGTAAAGCTCCTTCATCTAATAAAAAAGATTCTGGATCTCTAACTAATACAGATAATACATTTTTTCTATTTTCAGTAGGTTCTAAAAAAGTCAAAACATCAAATATTTTAGATATATTAGAAATTGTAATTACTTTTTTAATAATTGTTTTCATATTAAATTCTGGTCTTGAATTTTCAATTTCAGTTGCACAAACTAAACAATAATCAAATAATTCTGTAAATTATAATATAGATTAATCATATTTATTTTCAAAATTAAATTCTAATTTTTATAATTTTTCATTATAAAGTGTCATTACACTATTTGTAATTAACATCATAATTAAAATTTCATTATGAATAGTATCATCTTTATTATATAATACATCTATAAAATCTTGTTCATTTAATATATCACCAACTAATCTATCTTAATTAATTTCATTTAATTTTGATTAAGAATTTTAAAATGAAGATGAATTATGTTTAAATAAAGTTTATGAACGTATAAATTAACTTTTTTATTTTAAAATAGGTGGTGAATGAAATGATGATGAACCATTATTATTAGATATATCTTTACTACTATCATGTGAATTAGATTAATTATTAGGTTTTGCAGCAAATGATTAATCAAAAATAAATCTAGAACTCTTTTTTTTTCCAATTCCATTAGATAATTTAGGTTCTTATTATTTAAAATCAGAAAGAGTATCTTTTCTCATAAATTATATTTTTTTTATTTATTTTGTAGAAGCAAATGAATCTTATGAAGTTCTTAGATCAGGTACTCTTTTTTCTGATATAAGCATTTCAATATCTAAAGTTTTCATTTCATCTTATGTTTATTATCTATTAGTATCTATTAACATTTTATCACAATTAGTTTTTTATTATGGTGATGCTTTAGTAACAAGATCTTTTAATTTATCATAATTAAATTAATAATTTTTAAAATTCTATACTAATTATACAACTTTAGGTGTTTCTTTAAATAAATGTTAAGGATTTTCAAATACTATAATATCTGTTTAAATTAAATCTAGAATATTTTAAGGTGCTAAAGCAAGAAAACCACTTATATTTTATTTATTACTATTATGTTTTATTAATTTTAATGTATTTGATGCTGGTATTAAACTTAAACTAAATTTCTTTTTTATTGGCATTAAAATTTTTCTTTCATTTTAAGATGTAATTGTTACATGATTATATTCAGTTTTAATTTTTTAATCTGTTTATTTTTAATCTTTTAATGCTTATTAAATTTAATGTTATTCAAATAATTAATTGTTATACAATAATATACAAAAATACCATATTTTTTCTACTAATAATAAAGCTTATGGTAATATTAATAAGCAATAGATTAAACTATCAAAAAAATAATCAGTTTAAGTTAGAGATGAGTATATTATATTAGGAATAAAACATATAGAAAATAATACACCACTTAAACATACTATTTAAGTGTGAAAATCTCTTAACCAACTTTATGATTAAAAACTTTACTTATTAAGATTTGTTTATACATAACGGCAATCATCACCAACTCTTATAGCCATTCCAAAAATCCAATCTGCTCTATCCATTATTTCTCCTCTCATTATCATATTCTTTTTATTAAAAGAAGTTGCTTTAGGATCATTTTTCAACTTTATACTTCCAGTAATATTTTCTTATAAAGTGAAAGAGATTGAGCCATTTAATTTTGTAATAAAATCCATAATATTACCTTTAGAATTATGATTTACATTCACAAATGTACATGGACATGGAACACGTAATTCAAAATCAGCAAGCACTTATTCTTAACTTGAATCAAGAATTAAAAGATCAGCTGGACTTTATTTTCCATGTTTTAAACATACTATTTATCCAACTTATAATTAACACCAATTTATTGTGAGATAAGACTTAAATCTATTTAGTTAACATAATATACTCAATATAATCTTAATTATTATCTTCCATCTTTTAGATTTCTTCATCTGAAATATTAGGAAATTTTTAAAAAATGCGGCATTTATTGTTGTTAATACTAGATTGTTATTTCCATCTTTAATAACTGATAATCAAAAGATTAATTAAATATTGCAATTTATCTAATAAATAACAAATTAATGTGAATAAAACTATGATTTGTCCTGTTGAATCTTATATATATGTATTTCCTGATAGCGCTATAATCAAAATAATCAAAATAATTAGATTTTCTGTTCTCAGAATTTTATCAACTAATTTCATTAAAATAAGATTAACCTAAAAGAAATACAAAATATCTTTACACTAATAAGATTTATTTAATTATTCTATATCTCAAAATTTACAAGCTTTTAGACTTCACCATTCGAAAATTCAATCTACTTTAAATTATTTAGAATACTTTAAAAATCTATTCATTTTCTTGTTGTTAAAACAATGTTTTCTAAAGAGTCTTCTATAGTTTTTTAGGTAACCATAAATAGCAGTAAGAGATAAGGCGATAAATTATCTTCATATAATATAATTATTTTTATATTAAACAATATGTAATAAAATTAAGAAGGTGATAAAGCATTAAAGGAACAATATTTATAGGATTAAGTTGAAAAAGGTTTAGATGCTGATTAATGTGCATAATTTCTTGTCTCTTTAAAACCTGAAGGTGGTGATGATATTGATAATTGGACCTTAGATGAATTAAGTAAATTTTATATATAAAATTATTAGAGTTAGCTATTGAATAATTTAAGGAATCTTAAAAATAAGTGGAAGAATAATAACCAAATAATACAGAAGATTAAGGAAATCTTTAATAACCATAACCATAAGAATAACCATAGCAAAATTAATAAATAATTTAATAAAGTAATGCTCCTGTACTTATTAATTGTTATTAAATTTTACCTAATGAATTATCTGGTGATAATGTGTCAGTTAAGATATTGACGTAAATTTATATTATATTTATAGATATAAAAAAGAGAGTGCTGGATTCTTTTCTTCTTCATATATAGTATTTTAGATTGAAACATAACCTCATGGTTGGATTGTATTTAGAAGATATTCAGATTTTGAATGGTTAAGAGATTCATTATAGAAATTTTATCCAGCTTTTGTTGTTCCACCTATTCATAAAAAGAGATCAAGATCATTTGAAGATGTCTATCTTAATAAAAGGATGATATTTTTGTAAAGGTTTCTAAATAGTATATTTAAATCTTATGAATTAAAAAGTAATGTAATTGTTAAAAACTTTTTGAGTCTAACATAAAATAATGAATTTAAAAAATTCCAAGAAGTATAAATATTTATATCTTTAAGAGTATTACTAAATCTGCACCTCCATAAACAGTATAAAGAATGTTCTCAAAAGATGGTCAAGTCAATTGTGTTGCTCCTATGGAAATATAATAATATGCCCATTAAACTTAGGATTATTTCTATGAAATAGATGGAGTCTATAAAAAAATTAGAGTTTTAAGTAAAAGTCTTAAAGAAATATAATTATAAAACTCATTAAAAATATATTGTGTAGGAGAAATATTTGCATCTTTATTCTAGCATTTAAATAAATTAAATTAAATACTTCCTACAGGATAAGCATAAGGTTTAGCTGCTACTTTCTTAAATTTAAATAATACTATGATTACATGGGGCAATATTATTGGAAAATAAATAGAATAAACAGAAGAGTATTTAAATAGTTTCTTTAAATATTAACAACACTATAATTCATCAATTAAATAAATATATGAAACTAGAGCAGTTATATAATAAGATTTAGAAAAATTCAAATCAAAATTACATTATAAAAAGGAACGATTATTTTAATTAGGAGATATTTCTAAATGGGATCTAAGCAAAGATATAAAATTAAATCCATAAGAATTATTATAAAATAAAAAGCTTGCATTTTAACATATGTGTGATTAAGAAACTAAATAAGAAATGGGAATGGAAATGTTAGTAGGATATTACACAAACTAAATATTTACATAAACTTAATAATTTTTCAAATAGCAATAATAAGAATTAGTGGGACATTTTATTAAATTCTGTTAAGTATAAGCTTTCAATATCACGGATGTAATATTTTATTTAAATTCAAGCATCATTAATTATGGGCTGATGCAATTACCAATCTATAAAATAATTTATTAATACAATAGCGGTAGACATAGTAAGTAGTTGTAGAAAGTATTGGTTGATAAATTTAAAAATTTATAAATATTATATCATTCATTCATCTATTTCAATTAATCAAAAATTAACTTATATTCCTTTTAATAAATTATTACACTCTCCAAATTTTTATTAAAATATTTTTATATATATTAAATTAAAAAACAAATTATAAATTCATCTAGATATCAAACAATTGATATATTAAAAGTAGTATATATTTAATCAATCATAATGAACATACTTATCAATATCATAATAAATTAATATATATCTTAATTATAATTGTAATAATTGATCTTCTTTAATAGTATTTTTGTTTTAGAACATTTCAACATTACAAAAGTTACCAATTAATTTTTACAGAGAATTTTCACATATTCCAAAGTAAGAGTATAAATCAATTTGTTCAATAATAATTTACTTATGTTAAACAAAATCAATACTAATTTAAATTAATTTCAATCTTATTTCTTATAAAATAAATCTATTTTATTCTTTTCAAGAGTTAAGCATTCATTTTTTATTATTTTTAACTTTTTCATTCTTAAAATCTATTTTTCTAATTTAAAATTATTCTTAAACGTAAAAATTTATATAGTTCAAATAATGTGATCTGAATTTCTTTATTTCAATAGTATTATTATATTTCTCATTTTTAATTTTATATATTGATTCCATACTTATTCTTTAATACCATATATGCTTCTTTTTCAAATATCATATTATATTATAAAAATAAATTAATGTAAGAGATCTATATAGGAGTTGATAATCCAAATTATCTAAAGTTTGATGATGGAGAAGTTTTAGGTTCTTATCCTTTTCCTCATATAATCTCAAAAATTGATGTTGAGTTCAACCAATCCCATGTTATAGGCATCAATGTTACATATAAAGTTGGAAATGGATAATTTGTATTTATTAACATTTATAAAGGTTTCTGGATAATCTAGTCTCAAGTTTAAGAGTACTCCTGCCTATGTTAAGACATTTATAGTCCCAGAGGGTAGATAATTGTTTTTAAAATAGGTGATTTTTTATATGAAATAAATGGGTGTTTTGAAAATGTCATCAATTCCATAGGATTTGTAACTTATAAAGGATATAAGGAAACATTCGGAAATCCTATTGGGGTCTCATTTAGACACTTTTCCCCATAAAATACATTTACAGCTGCAAAAGGATCTTTCGATAAATGGTTAAATTTTATAGCATTTAGAGTTGTGCCTCTTCCACCTTATGCAATGCAATAATTTGTAAATATAATTTAGACTACTCTATAGTATCCAGGAAATAATCAAATGATGAATTAAGTTCCTCCTTAATAGCCACAACAACAATAACCACCCCCATAATATCCTTATCCTACTAATAGTTATCCTCAATAGCAACAATATCAATCTCCACCTCCTCCTGTTTAATAAGGATATACACCTCCTCCTGTTTAATAAGGATATACACCTCCTCCTCCTCCTGTTTAATAAGGATATGTGCCTCCTCCTCCTCCTGTTTAATAAGGATATGTTCCACCTCCTCCTCCTGCATAATAACCATATACTCCTTATCCTCCAACCTATAATCCCTAATATCCAGGATTTCCTGGCTAATAACCATATCCATATGTATCAATATATGAGTTATTTTTAGCCAAATTATTAACCCTACCCATAATAAACCTCTACTACTATAGTTGAAGTAATAGATACAAATCCATATGGAGGTGGTTATAACTAAGGCTATAACAATTATTATAATTAAAGATAAGGAATGGGAGTTGGAGCAGCAATGGGTCTAGGAATGTTAACAGGAATGGCAGTATCAGATTTGACTCATCATCATCATCATGGAGGAATTTATGATGTTAACGTATATGGTATATATAATTATTTATCAAAGGAGGTCATCACCATCATCATAGACATTGATTTTATGATTATTATTAAGATGGAAATTAAAATTTAATAAAAATATTTTAAAGCTTATTATATTATATCAATTAAAATATAGTCTAATCGAATGCTAAACAACTTTTTAGTAATAAAAATACAGAATAAAATATTAATATCTCCATCTAATCAGTTTGTTCTTATATATTGTTTTTTTATTATAATTTTAGATATCTTGCTTTTTTAAATATTTAACATTTAAATGTATTTGAATAGATGATATATAACATGATTTTAGATTAATATTTCAAAAATAGATTATACATATTATATGTATAATAATTATTATAATAATATTAGAAAATGTCTAAAGGATTCAATCTTAATTTAAAAAATTCTAATGTGATGACTTTTGAATAAGAAAATGATTTATTTGCTGGACAAAGCATAAAAGTAAAGCATTTCTATTATCTAGCTAAATTTTAAATTGGGAGATAAATAATTTGATTTAGAGGTAAAGATTATTTTCTCATAACAAGTTAGTTTAAAGTTGGATAAGATGTTGAATGGGCTAAAAAATGTGTTGCAGAAAAATTAGATTGCGGAAGAAATGAATTTGTAAAATAATTTAAATATATGTAAATAGGACTTGATTTATGAAGAAAAGGTAATGCCAGAATTTTTTTCTTTAAATGATATTCCTAATTTAAAAGATCAATCATCAGTTTAAATAAGAATGAAGATGTGATTCTATAAATATAATGTATATATATAAATAAATGAAATTGTTTAATGCATTTCTTTTTATAATAGCTTTGAATCAGTTTTAAATTTATTTAATCTTATTATTGATAAATAGAAATCTATAAATACTTAATTAATCATAATAATATTATTTATTCAAATATACAAATTAATTCGATTCAATAATTTTATGATTCTAATTATAATAGTAAATATGACATGATTATAATGTTAATACTTTTATAAATTCAAATAAATAATATTAATTACTATACTATGTAATAATATTATTTATTAATCAAACTTATATTTTTTAATCTATCAATACTGCTTTAATATTTAATTCATTAGTTGTTACTTGATTGATCATTATTTTCCAATCTTAATTAATTGTCTCTAAAGAAAATATTTAATATTTATATGAATATTTATTCTTATTCCAATTAATATAATTGCTCTTATCCTTTTATTCTTAATCAACGATAATTCCAATTAATTTTATTAAAAAATATCATGATATAATCACTTAATGTATTTGTCTCAAAATATTTTTTTCTATTTACTTTATTATTTTCTTAAATATTCTTTTCAAATAACTCCAATATTTAAGTAATTTAAGTTTAATAAAATTTGAAATATTAATCAGTTGCATAGATTTAGGTGGAATCAATTTACTCAAAAAACATCAAAAACATAATTAATATATAAATATTATTATATAAATGCTTGAATTATAAGTCAAATTTTATCATTTATATTTGAACAATTATGATTTCATACTATGATATTTTAAAATTGGCTTTTCAACTGGAAAAACATTATATTATGGACTAATTGGATTATATCCCTCAAAAGGTTAAGCTTCAGAAACAATAGTTTTTGCTTTTGGTTCTTCACTTAAATAAAACCGTCCATATTTCTATGAAGAGGGTAAATAATCATCTAATTTATTATCACTTAAATTCATTGGATCTGATCTTAAAAGATATCTTTGGCTATATTTTCCATATCTATTAATGTGAGCTAAATTAAAAAATACTATACCCTAAGTTGGAATAGGTTTAATAGGTTTAAAATCAGTAACTTACTAAAATTGAAATAAAGATTTACTTTATGATGATAAATTTTGGGTAATACTAAACTTTAGGACTCTTTTATAAGTTATTAATTAATTTCTTAATCTTTACATACTTCTACATCTGCATTCTTCCATGTCATATCAATTTAAACTTTATGATTTTAGTGCTCTCAATTTATATAAATTATAAACCTTAATTCAATTTCTTTTGATAATTTCCTTCTCCATCATACATAATAAATTTTGCCATAGGTCTTGACTTATGTCAATAATTATATATACCCCAAGAATTTTTGTTTTAAGTTCTTTAAATGTTCCATCTTACTTTTACTTATTTATTTCAAATTATTCAATGCATTTTCCACAACTTTTATGTTTATCCAATTTATCCATTATTATTAAATAAATATATATATATGTATATAAAATCAAAGAAACATATAAGAAAAAATTCAAATTATCAAAATGAATATAACACAATATTAGACATTATTTATTCTTAAAAATCTGTATGATATATATTAAATAATTATTTTCATTCAATAAATTATAGAAATAATAATAAATAATTATTTATATTTATTTTCAATATATATCAATTTTATATTCAAGAATCTATTTTTATATGGAAATTTTTATTTTTATCAACTTTTTCTAAATTATCTAAATATTTATTCGATATCTTTTTATATGTTTTAAATGTTTTTGGATCTAAACTATTATTTTTTTTTTTATTTGCAGCATTACAAGTAACTATACCATTTTGATCATCAAAAATTGGACTTAAATTAATATTAATTTTTACGTTATGTTTGAAGAGTTTATTTATGTTGAGAGAATTGTAACAGAAAATCTTTTATTAGGTTTAAACCTATTTTGAGAATACTAAAGTTTTATATCATTTTATAAGTTAAAATTTTCCTATGTTATTGATCTTTTATCATTTATACAATGTTTTAATTCCATCATACTTTCTTATCTTTTATTTAATAAACCCATTTTCTTATAATGTTTTCTAATTATTTAGTCTAGATCCTGAAATCTTGAATTTTTTTATGAGTCTTATTCATTTTATGAAATACTTGGAATCTATTAGAATTTTTTATCTTCTTCATATTATATTGATGAACATAGAGTTCTTCTTGATGTAATTGGTTTATCAGAATATCCCAGAATCTCTTCATTTTCATCAATTTTATCAAAATTTTTGAAACTCTATTTTTAAATACTCTCTTATTATTATTTCTTAATCTCCATTGATTAAAGTTTTTCAATAATTTTAGAGTATTTATTTGATTTTTGTTTTATTTTTTATAATTCTTCTCTCTTTATTAAAATTGTATTAATACCTGCATATATTAATTTGAACTCTCTTCATTATTTGATAATTCTTGATTCTTTTCTTTAATTTTAAGTTTAATATTTTCAATTAAAGGAATCATAGATTATTAAATCTTTTTACATGTTTAAGAATAATTGAATCTTTATAATAAAGTTATTAATACTTACAATTTAAGGCCTCATCTAACTCAAATTAATAAGAACATCTATTCATCTCTTGATCAATTTTATTTTAAACTTCTTTAGACTTTGAAAGAGATAATAAAACTCTACTGAATTTTTTGCCTTTTTAAGTTGTATTTAAAATTTTAATAGGACCATCCACAATTTATTTTTATGCTATTAAACGTCTTTGTAATTGCTCTAATTTAGGTTTGAATTAGTTAGTCAACTTAAGGAAATCTTAAGTATACTATTTTCTTCTTTAAGTGTAGAATTCAATATTTTCGCTAGTTAATAACATAAAATATTTTATTATTAAAATTAATCAAAGCACATTTAATACAACTATTCATTATGTTTTTTAGTATTTAACATATTCTTTACATAAGACCTTGAATTAGAAATTACACTAAATAAGAATTTGAAGAAATAAATAAATAAGAAAGGAATACTAAAATCAATAGATAATCATAGAAATAATAATATAATAATTATTGATAATAGTTAATGTAAAAATGGAACTGTATTGAATAAAGATATTAAAATTATATAATTTCTATCTAATTAGGATTTCATTTTATTTGAAACTGAATAAGAATTATTATTAGAATAGAACAAAAAGAGAATATAGAGTTAAATTTTATAGAAAGAATAATATATATATATATGCAAGTAGAATAAGATAACAAAAGTAGAATAGGAATTAATATAATGACATAAAATATTCATTTATGAAGATACGAAAATGAAATTTTTTTGATTTCAATACTAAATAAATCAAACATCTATTAAGAGAATAATAATAATTTTCATAAGAAACTTATGAATTTACTTAATAAAACATAAAACTAATTTTATACTTATATTTTGATTTAATTTCTCAATATAAAACTTAAAAGAATATTAAAATATTATATCAATATCTCATAATATTTATAATAACTCAAGAAATCGATCTTATTTGTTTATACAATAATAGTAAATGTTTTGTTAATTTTTATATTGTTTTAATGAGAAATAAAGTTATACAATTAGAAAGGAGTCTATTATATAAAAAACATTTGACATTTTGTGATTTCGTTTCAAATAAGTTTAAGAAGATTGCAAAAAAAGATTCGAATAATATTATAAAATAAGAGGATAATGTTAAAAACTATTAGAAATATTAATTAGAATTATTAAAAAATAATGAAAGAATTAAATAACCCATAAAATGATTATAAAATTAATTTTATGTATATAAATATTTCAATTCTACAAAATGCTAAGGGAGTTGGGTACCAGTTCACCTTAAGGCACACATATTACGAAATTGCGCAAGCAATTATTCACAATGCCTGAGTAAGTTCTGAGATGCCGTTATTTCGAAAGATTATGAGACTTCCTCCAGAAATCTATTTCACTCTAACTTAGAGAAGAGGATTGTTTCAATCTGATCGTTAGAGTGAAAGTGAGAAGGGGGTTTGGCATAGCATATTAAGTGCAATAGGTGATATCCAATTCAATTCAGGCTACTCGGTACCTAATTCTCCCACATTCTTTTTATAGTTTATTAATTTTTAATAGTTTTTAAAAAATAATTAATAAAGAAAAGCCAAATATATATATATTTTCAACCTGTTGATTTTGAGACATTTCGAAACATAAATTTTGAATCTGTGGATTAAGAATTTAAATTTTCTTGATTCTAACTTATTTTTTGTCCATTTTTATGATATTCTAAAAAAACAGGAATTTGATTAATAGGAGGTAATTCATTATTAAAATAATCTACTACAATTTCATCATCACTTTGTTGATGTTTAGTATTTGATTTTTAAGAGAGAAAGCTAGCTCTATTATTAGAAAATGTAAGTGGAATATTACGAGTACTGATTCTGAAATTTTCTCTAAAAAAAGAATGTTACAAAGCAGATGTAGCTTTTATTCTTAATCTAGGATCTTCTTGTAACATTTCTGATAATAAATTTTAAGCAGTTATAGGGATATGTATTAATGATAAATTTTAAAGATTAATTTAGCATCTTCTATTAGCTGATAATATTTCATTTTGAGTTTCCCCTTAAAATAAATCTTTTCTCAATAACCTTATAAATTTGAAAATAAATTTACAATTTATAGAATACACACCCTATAGAAAAAATATCGCTCTCTAATCCATATTTTCCATTTTTTAAATTAATTATCTCAGGAGCCACATAACCTGGTGTTCCACATTTCTTAAGTTCTTTTTTGGGTTCAAGTTTTACAGAGAGACCAAAATCTACAATTTTTAGATCTATTTTTTTTTCTTGAATATTTAATATAATATTCTCAGGTTTTATGTCTCTATGCATGATATTTAGAGAATGCAAATAAGCAATACCCTAAAGTAATTCCCATAGAATATTCTAAATAATTCTTACATTTAATTAATGTTTTAATTCTTTAATGTATGAATTTAAACTTTGCCCCCTACAATATTCTAAAACTATATAATAGGTGCCATCTCCAACATAGAACTCTTCAAAACGAGGCAGATTAGGATGATTTAACTGTTTAAGGATATTTAATTCATCGAAAATTCCATTCTAATTAAATAAGACTTCTGCTGTACCATTTTTTCAACCGAGTTCTAAATTGCTTCTTTAGTAATACATTTTGTGACAAAATTATCATTTTTATCACTCTTTCTCACAACTTGATAAACTTGACTATTGCTACCACTAGCCAAATGTTCTGTGGCTTCATAAAAGTCTTATACTTTAGTAAATGAAACAAATTTGGAAAGAATCTTCTTTAAAATGAGTAAGTCACTTTGTTTAGCATGAAACCATTTAAATTTTTTGGGTGATGTCCAAAAGCCAAAAGCATTTTCTTTAGGTGTCAGTTGCCATGTAATTTAGGAGGACCAATTTAAAGGGAGGATGTACTTAGGAGTATCAGGTCTCTTGGGCTATAGAGATTGTAAATAGAGATTTACATTTGTTAATGTGAGAGTATTATCAGTGAATCTAATCTCATAAATTTGATCAGCAATTAGATGCTTTCGATAACAAATGATGAGTTCAAACATTTGCATAATAAATAAATTAAAATTTCAGAATCTATAACATTCATTGAGATACGATTATACTTCTGTAAAGAAACGACTTTGGAGAGCTATATTTTACCTAATCTCTTACATTTATGTTCTTCCTCAAGTACATCTAATTCTTGATGTTATGTTATAATTTTAAGAGTCTTTTTCTTCATATTTTGCTAATTTTTTTCTTGATTATTCAACTACACAAATGCAAGTAACATTTTGTCAAAACTAAGTACTTAAGGTATGTTCTCTTTAAGTATTATTGTTTTAGGTGGTTTGACTACATATTATTTTTTAGGTTCAAGTGTTCTAAGTTGCAATTCTTTCTTCTATACAAAAAGAGATTTTTCATAAATGGAATCTATTGATTACTCTATTCTCCGTTCCATAGGTTATGTAGAATTATATCTTCTCTTAAATTTTCTAAATATATTTCGGTTTTCTACTAAGACAGGAAAGAAAGGCTCTTTTTCAGTTAGAAGCATTATATTTATAATAAAATAATAAGAGGATATTAATATAAAGAAACTTCAATAAACATATTTGATATTGAGTACAATGACATCAAATATTCTTTCATCAATGTCAGTAATGAAGATGTGTACTAGTTCTTCACTACCTGGTAAGACTCTGATTTTAAATTGAACAATTTCATTAGGTCCTGTAGAGATACTATGATCAATTATCTATATTAGACATAATGATAAATGAATACTTTGACAAATTCACTTGAAGATACAATATTATATTATGTAGTGTAATTAACTTAATTTTTGTAATTAACTTGATGACGAGATTCTCTTCCATCTATACATCTAAAAGATTAATAAATACATACCTCAAATCATAAGTTGCACTTGGAGGTTAAGGTTAAGCATGAACATTCACTAACCAAGAATAAATTAGTTCTTGAGAATGAATGTCTACTCCATTCAATTTAATTATATGTTTTCCAATTTAAAGAGCCAAAATATTAATAGGAACTAAATTTATTTTACCTGGTAACATTGTAATTTCAGAATCAAAAGGTTTAACAAATGATACCATTTTATTAGATGATGTCATTTTAATAATACGAGTAATATCACAAGGAAATGTTATTTTAGTGCACACTCTTTAACCTAATGGAACTTCAATATCTATTGTAGATAAACTATAAACTTCTATCTTCCAATTAGCTATTATTTTATGTTGATATTAATCTTAATACAATAAAATGTTGAATATCTTAACACTTTAAGGTTCTCCTATTCTAAGATTCAATCTAATTGAATTAAAATCAGATGACCATTCTATCATTACATCAGGATCAGTAATATGTACATGAGGTTATTATTATAATGGTTAATTGAATAATCTAGGTATAACAAGTCTAGTTTAACGATTTTCTCTTTCATAAAATCTAAGTACATGATCTATTGGTTATTAATGAGGTTCTACTATTATACGTAATCCATCCATCATTTTACCATCCTATTATAATAAAATAGTTATATGACGAGATTACATATATTTTTTAATATATTCAGGAGTTCTTTCATGATCATCTACTCTATAATCATATTATCTAAAACTTATAAATTTAAATAATAAAGTAACTTCCTAATTAGGATCTAAAATAAAATAATATTAAGTTTTTCCTTAATTTTCTTTCATTCTAATTAAATCATAATTTTCAGGTTCTGGATATTTATTATTAGTAACCCAATATTTCCATTCAGCTGGATTACCAATCAAGAAGAATTCTTAATATTCTAACATTCTGCTTTCTGGATCCTCTATATTTACAGTAAATTATTCTGGTTTAGGGTGAGTATTTTTAAAATAAAGAGGTACAATTTCACATTTTCCATAAAATGAATGAACTACTTTCTCATTTTATAAGAATCCTTACATTATAGTTCTTACTAATGATGGTTTTTTTATTTCTTTATATTTTAATACTTCATTTAATGATCTTTATTAACTTTATTTATTTTTAATCATTTCCTATAAATTTGATTATTTAATCTTTTTTATTCTGTCCTATATACTATTTCCATCAAAAGCTTATGCAGGAACATCCATTCTATTTACTGGTTTTTCAGATACTAATTTCTTTTTCTGAAATCCATTTTATGTATTTTCCAAAGGAACTGTTTTACTCATATCTTATTAACCAATCTTGCCAATATTTTTAATAACAATCTATAAAGTTCCTTTAACTTTCTTTGATTAAGGATCAAAAATTTCAACATCAGCCATTATTTATGCATTCTATTTACCTCCTCTCATTATACCTCTTAATGGTATTCTAATACTACCAAATAGAAATAGACTCTCACTATCCCAAATATCTAAAATTAAATTTTTATTAAATAAATATCTTGCAAAATCTTATTCTAAATTTGCATATCTTTATAAAGAAGTTTCAATATTAAACTTACAACTGAAAACCTCATTATTATATAATAACCTAAGAGGATTACCATTCTCTAAATTGTATTTAAAGTTTCTTTCATCATTATAATACTCTAAATTTAAAAATGGTGATTTAAATGTTTATAAATCATAGAATATAATTCCTATTTAAATTGATTTACAAATAGGATATGGTCCTAAAATTTATTTCATGGAAACTGGCTATATCACAATTATTTAATCTTTCCTTTCATCTTACATTTCAAGTGCCATCAATCTATTTTCTTAATCTATTGATATTGGATCATCAACTAAAGCTGTAACATCTGTACGTGTTATTGGTTTCAAATTGGCTGAAGGTACAGGATATGCATAAGAATCTATAGGTTTAATAACTGTATTTTATGGTTTTGCCTCAGCCAAAACAACTGGTGGAGCAGCAGTTCTATCAACTGTTTTTTAATCTTTAATTAATTTTTCTAACCCTTCAAATTATTTAGCTTAAGTAAATTATAATAATCTATTTTCTTCTCTTAATTTTTCAATTGCTTATAAATATTCTTATTATTTTTAAGGGTCTGCTGTTTATTAAATTGCCAATCTTCTCAATCGTTCATTTTCCTCTTATAATCTCAATAACTGTTATTCAAAATCTTTCAATTTTACCTATGTTCTTATATCTATATCTGATCCTCTTACCTATTATTCTTACTTATTTTAATACTATTATTAAAGTGATTAATTTTAATTCAAATTAGATTATTATTACAATCCTTATTATAAAGGACCTTATTAGTATCCTTACTATTAAGGAACTTATTATTATTAAGCTGCCCCCATATATAAATCTTAGATTTAAAATCCACCACCTGAAAGATTAAGACTCCCTTTCAATTTAATAGATAAATCAGGATTCTAAAAAGATACAAGTGGTCTTCCATCTAATGTTTTTCCTGGTCCAATAATAAAATCTTCTTCCAAAACTTCATCAGCACCAAATTTATTATTAATGTATATTGGAATCCATCCAAGTGTCAATTACATAGTCTCTTTAGTTAAATTTGATACTAAGAACATAGCTTCATATTCTAATTAAGCTACAAGCATGCCTGAATTAACAGTTGGATCAGTTGAACAAACATTGTTTATATCAATTACACCATGATATACTAATTATTTGTATTGAATTTATTTCTAATCAACAAATTCATTAACTAACATTCTTGTTTCTCCAAGAGGTACAAAATTATTTGTTCCTCTAGTATTTATAAATGTCCAACCATTATGAAATGCAACTATCAATCTTTTATTTATTATCTAAATATCACCTTTATAATCATCAGGAGTTCTGTATTTATAAGTCCTATATTTCTATACTTATCTATATATATCTGCTTCCATAGTATCTGGTATTAAAACTTGTATTTTACTCATAAATACAACCATACTTCTCTATAATTCAAAATCTCCACCAACAAAACTCTTTTTAAGTCCTGGTAATTCATCTCCCAATCCACATAATGCATTTTCTGGTGATAAATGCATACTTATTTGAAATTCTTCACTTTGCACTAGATCACATGTTACTGAGATACCTGAAGATTCAAAATTAACTTATTAACCCAATAATAAAATTCTTGGACTTCCCTTTCTAAAATTGAGCTTAGTTGATTATGTAGTAATAGTTAATGCTTATAATTCACACCAACCTAAATGCATGCGTTTTAATACTAAATCTTATTGTGTTTCATATGATTATATTTCTAGAATTATTAAGAGTGGCATTTCTTTATTATTTAGAATTCTAGTATGATAATAGATTGGTATAATTGGATGTTCATAATTTACTCCATCAGGTCCAAATTCCACATTTAAACGAGGACTATTATATGTTCGTCCAAAAAAGCATTTGTCTCCTTGTTAGTTTTAAATAAAAAAGTTAGCAGCAACTGAAAATTGTAAATTTAACACAGGATTTTAAGGACGTCTGAGTCCACCAATTCGAGACACAATTAACTTATAAGCTTTTGAATCTAAACCCATTTGGATTGGGATTGAAGATGGTAGACTCTTATGCATCTTTTGAAATTTTAGAAACTTCTTTATAGAGTTTATGTCTTCGGTTGACATTAATATTATTGTTTGAAAATAAAAAATATCATAAATAAAATAATATTATGATTACTTATTGATACATAATATATTTAACTGTGACTTATGATCAATATAAGAATTGTAAATGTAATAAGTTATACAATTTATTAATTAATTAAGTTCATCTATAATACTATATATATCATTATTTAGAATCTTCATTATCCCATATAATATCCCCTTCAAATACTTCTCCTTATTCTTAATTCTCCTCTTCCATAGCTAATCTAACATATTCCTAAAATGCAAATCTATCCCAATCTGTAAAATCTGGATGATCAACTATGTCATTTCTTACTTGAAATGGATCTCTATTTTCATAAGCAATTAATTTATTTAAATTAGTTAAGAAATTGAAAAATACACCACAAACAGTTAAATTCTATTTAAAATGACTTAATTTAAAGAGAATATCATTTTCAGGATGTAAAAGATCAACCATTTAACAAACAAAATCATGAAATAAAATAGGTTCATGATTTAAATAATCCATTCTCTATTTCAATTCCTCATAAAAATAATCCATTTCAAATCCTGTAATAATTCCATTATCATCCAAATCAATAATTTTAAACCAATATTCTATTGATTATATAGTAGTCTTATCTTCTTCACATAAAATAAAGTAAATAAAATCTTCATAGGACATCTTTTAATCTATTTAACTTCTAAATCTACGAGGAACTTAATCAAATATTCTATCAACAACTTTACGACTTAGACCATGGCTGGAATAACGAGAAAAATCTTCTTTGCTAATATGGAAATCATGATCACCATCTAATTCCCAAAATTTACAATAAATAACATAGAAATGTTCATATGAGAAATATTATCTAATCTAATAAAGGAGTTTAGATATAATACTTTATTAATATCATCTTCTTTTCCCAATATATCCAAGATATCAAATAAATTACTTGATTTAAAGTCACGCCATGTAATTTTATTGTTATCCTTTCGACATAATTGAAAGAATATTCTATGAATTACTGTTTCTGCATATCGTTCTTAAAATTCCGGTGTTGCTTACAAAAATTCCAACCCCGGATGTTATTCAAGTAAAACTATTTAGGAAAGAGAATGTACTCTTCATGAAAGGTTTAAAATCATCAAATTAAATGAAGTCATTCTTTGCTTTTTTGAGAATATGAAAACATCTCTATTTTGGTTCTTTTTAAGATAATTGCTAATTCCAATACTTAATAAAAGCAGTTTTACTAATTTTGTTGCTTGTACCTTCTACTGCAGTCATTAAAATTCTTGTTAAGTATTTGCATAGTCCACATAAATTTGTAGTTATCTGTTCAAAATGATTAGCATCAATATTTTCAGTTTTACCAAATATTTCATTAATAATTTTCTAATGCATTATAAAATATGGACTATACATTCTATTCTTATTGTAATTATAAATTGATCTCTTATGTTGGAAAATAAAATTGGGGAACCAAATCATAATTTTATACATCATCTACATAAAGCTTTTTCTAAATTATTTATGATTAGGTTAATGATTATGATAAATCTTCTGGAATGCGCTATTTTATTTCATGAAATGAGTCTGCACGAGGAGGAGTTGAAGGACCTTAGCTTTTTTTATTAGGTGAGCTTAAAAGAGCACTTTATGACATCCCAGACATTGTCATTTTATTTGTGAAAAAAGCATTGGGTTGAGTAATTAGATTATTTTACTTTCCTTCCCGCACATCCTTTATAAGTTAATGTACTAATTTTTATGTTTAAGGTATAGTTAGCCATTTAATGAAGAGATCATCAACTCGAGTTTTGGCCAATTAATATCTAATATTCTATGTTAGTGGAAAACCTGCTCCGACTCCTTCAGAATACGATTTCTAAAACATAAAATAATTAAAATATCTTTTTAATTCTATGTTTGCTATCACAAAGTAGGCATTGTTTAGGTAATAGGCAATGAAACTCATGAATCGATTTGCTGTAGTTGCCAATAATAAACCAGAAAAAGGACCATCTTAAGTAATATTAAAATTAATGATAAAAGGGACATTTGACAGACAAATACACAGTCATAGATCATACTTATGATGCAGTAGTTGTAGGAGCAGGTGGAGCTGGATTAAGAGCAGCTTTTGGATTAGTTGAATTAGGTTTTAAGACTGCATGCATATCTAAGCTATTTCCAACTAGATCACATACTGTTGCAGCATAAGGTGGTATTAATGCAGCTTTAGGTAATATGACAGAGGATGATTGGAGATGGTATATATGATCAAAATTTACATTAGGCATGCATATGATACTATTAAAGGATCAGATTGGTTAGGAGATTAAGATGCTATTACATACATGTGCAAAGAAGCACCTAAGGCTGTTTATGAATTAGAAAGTTATGGTTTACCATTCTCTCGTACTCCTGAAGGCAAAATATATTAAAGAGCATTTGGAGGTTAGAGTTTGAAGTTTGGAACAGGTGGATAAGCATATAGATGTTGTGCAGTGGCTGATCGTACTGGACATGCTATGTTACATACACTTTTTGGCAGAGCTTTAGGTTATGATTGCATTTTCTTTGTTGAATATTTTGCACTTGATTTAATGATGGATGATTAAGGGTAATTTTATATTTATTATAAATTTATAGAGCTTGTAGAGGAGTTGTATGTATGTCAATGGCTGATGGATCAATCCATAGAATTAGAGCTGGATATACTGTTATTGCAACAGGAGGATATGGAAGAGCATTCTAATCATGTACATCAGCTCATACATGCACTGGTGATGGTGGTGGTATGACAATTAGAGCAGGTTTACCTATGGAAGACTTAGAATTTGTGTAATTCCATCCTACTGGTATTTATGGATCTGGATGTCTTATGACTGAAGGATGTAGAGGTGAAGGAGGTATTCTAAGAAATTCTTTGGGAGAAAGATTTATGGAAAGATATGCTCCTACTGCTAAAGATTTAGCTAGTAGAGATGTTGTTTCTAGGGCTATGACTAAAGAAATTTTAGAAGGAAGAGGGTAATAATTATTATATAATGATCTTTGTTAGAGTTGGACCAGAAAAAGATCATATTTATTTACATTTAAATCATTTACCTGCTGAATTATTACATGAAAGATTACCAGGTATCAGCGAAGCAGCTAAGATCTTTGCAGGAGTTGATGTAACCAAAGAACCAGCACCTGTTTTGCCAACTGTCCATTATAATATGGGTGGAGTACCTACAAATTATAAAACTGAAGTGTTAAATTAAGTTAATGGAAAAGATTAAATTGTTCCAGGACTATTAGCTGCAGGAGAAGCTGCCTGTGCTTCTGTCCATGGTGCAAATAGATTAGGAGCCAATTCTTTATTAGATATTGTTGTTTTCGGAAGATAGGCTGCCAATTTAGTAGGTGAGAAATGGAAGCCAGGATAAAAATAACCAGATCTTCCTAAGAATGCTGGTGAAGCTGCTATTGCAAGAATTGATAGACTTAGACATCATGAAGGATCATAAACAATTGCTTAAGTTAGAAAAGATTTATAGAGAACTATGTAGAAACATGCAGCTGTATTCAGAATTGAAAAGACTCTATAAGAAGGTGTGGAAAAAGTGAAGGAAATCTATTCAAGAAAGGATGATGTTAGAATTAAAGATAAAGGATTAGTTTGGAATTCTGATCTTATTGAAGGATTAGAATTAGAGAATTTATTATGTAATTATAATACTTAAAATTAGTATAAGGAAAAATGACTATAGAAGGAGCTCTTAATAGAAAGGAATCTAGAGGTGCTCATGCAAGAGATGATTTTCCTGATAGAGACGATAAAAATTGGATGAAACACACTCTTGCTAGAATTCAAGATACTAAGTCAGGAGATGTTCAATTGACTTATAGAGATGTATATATCAATTAATAAATATAATCATAGGTTATTACGAAAACCATGGATCCTAATGAATTTGACACTGTACCACCTAAGAAGAGAGTCTATTGATAATTATAAAATAAAATATATATAATAATTTAAAACCACTAAAAAATCAATTTCCAAATATGAAATAGACATCTCTTTACATTGGTTTAATATGTTTTAATTTATTTTTAAAGAGACTATTAGAATTTAATTTAAAAAATCAATAATTAGTTTATAATTCTGAATTACAGTTTATCATAATATATGAAATACAATCTAATTCAATATTAGTAAATATCCTTTAATTTAAGATGAGCAATTAACTCTATTGTATTATAATTTATATCTCATCATATATTTATAGAGTATAAGCTAATCTAATGAAATATATATATTCTAATTTCAGTTAAATTATATATAATACTCTTTTTACTATTAAATTATAACTAAGAAACGAAATATACCATTTTATACAAATATCATTTTATTTATAGACTTACTACTTCAAAAGTATTACATAAAATAAAAAGACAATGTATATGATTTGTTTAAAGTATGAAGAATTAAAAAAAATCCTTTTTGAGACTTTCCATTAAAAATTATGTAATAATGTTGGTTGAAAAAAGATATAAAATCAAATATCACTTGTCTTTTTTTTTATTTTATAGTATTACTATTGTTTTATCAATTAAATCTTTAAAATAATAGTATCAAATATAGAAAAAAAAGAATAAGCTTTTATAATATTAGTTATTTATTATTATCACTAATGAAAATTAATGAACGTTTGTAGTTCTAATCAAAGTAAGAGGAAATTAATTTGGATAAGGAGGCTTCTGAGATTGCTTAAAGAATCATGGAAAAGGTTCGATAGAGATCTACTGCAAATTCAGGTCAAAAGGAGTTGTCTTCTTAATATCTTAGAGCAAGTGATTACAAGGCGAGACAATTATTTCAAAGCAATTAAATTGAAATTAGAAGACAATCTGAAAAGGTTACTAAAGGCCCAAGTCAAGAAATGAAACGAAAAGAAGAAGCTTTTGTATCAGAGTTTAAAGTCAGCAAAGACAAGATGCCTTAGGAGTTGATTCGTTTAGAGAACTAATTAAGAATGGGAGACTTAAAAACATCTTTAAAAAGTCCACTTAAGCTTAATGAATAAGGAATTAATGATGGACATCAAAAGACAGTTAAAATGAATAATAATGAAAGTATTGGTTTTTAAGAATAGAAAAATGAGAAAATGAAGTAGATTTAAATTATGTATAAATTTAACTTTATTTTAGGAATGAACATAATCAGTAATTAAATTATCAAATGCATTAACTTAGCAGTAAAAGAATTTCATCTCCAAAGCGTGACCACTTAAAACTTGATAGTAATTAATAAACAAAATCTTCTTTGAGTTTAAAAACTACTTAATTATAAACTCCTGTTTCTGTCTAGTTCAAATAATAAGATATAGTTTACCAACTATTAGGAAGCTTGAAGAATTAAAAAAGAAATTAAGGAGAATATTTAACAAAACGATGAAAAGTTTAGTCTTTTCGACTTTTAAACTATATTAATTTTACTAAATTGTTAATAATAATAAAATAAACATTTTATTTATAAACCTTTATTCTTGAAAAATTATTATTTTCATAAAATTTAAAACTAGTACTCAAACATCAAGTCCAACTTTAGAAAGAGTCACTCAAAATTCTTTAATATCTTTAAGGTTTTAAGTCTTATAATAAATAGATAAATACCTAATGTTGTTTTTAATTTAATGGGATGACGAGCAGGTTTACTAAGACCATCTTTCTTTTTATATCCAGGCTTATTGTCATACCAAAGAAATGAACAATCTGTTGCTCGGTTTGTAATAAATAAAGAATTGGAAGATAATTCCTTTTAACATTAAATTCGGTATTATTTTCTTGGACGTTATATAATGTCTTTGCTAAGATTGATATGCATATTACAATTCTATTTTTGGTTATTATTTTAAAAGGTATTGATTTTTCTTAGGGTATTTTAATGTGTATTCTACTTTTTTTTAAAGTTCTTAAAGTGAATTGAATGTTGAAATATGATGTTGATGTGAATCGCTTTTCTGAAACTCATATTATAAAAATTATTGTTCCTTTTTTAACTGTTCAAAATTTATGACAGGAACTTTTGCCTTAAAAATTGGTCCGATACGAAATCTATTTTATGTAAAATTCATTAATTTATTAATAAATGATAAAAAATTGAGTTTAACTTTTAATTCTATAGAAATGGGCAATGATCATCTCTAATGATCTTAGATAGCTGTACGTTACAATAAAACCAATATATATTATTGTTAATTTAAATATATTACGCATATATAGAAAATAGAATAAACCTAATTGAAGAAGAAGTATTTAATTGATATATTTAAAAATTTTAGAACTTAAAGTAAATTAATAATATTATTATTAACTCTATTAAAATCAGTTTATAAATTAATCTAAACTAAAGAAGAACTGTAAAAGTATCAGAGTTTTAAAAAGAATTTATTTTTAATTTTCCTTAATACAATCTATATAATCAAACTTTTTAATTTTAATATGACTGAAATATGTCTAAAAAATAAATAATATAATAAATCTATTAAATAGATTACAGAGAATTTTTTCTAAAAGAATTAAAATAATACAATATATAACAAAATATAGTTTTTTCAACGATCAGAATCATCTGACAAAAAGCAAATTTTAGACTTTCCTAATCTTTTAAAAAAACTTAATCGAGGTAAATTTTAGAGACTCATTTATGAACTATAATTAAGTTTCTCTAGTAATTCTGAGTATAACATATTAATCTACAGGGAAGGATAACCTTTTTATTTTATTTGAAGTTAAGAAGAATTTTTATTTGAATCCTTTTGCAAATTTGATACTTATTTATTGTTAGAATTTGTTGTTTTGAGCTTATTTTTATTTAATGAATTATCTGGATGTATATATTAACATCTTGATCCATAATTGCACCATCCATTATTTAGAAAATTTTTACATGGTTTTGTCTTGTAGTTTTAATGAAGATGTGATTTAGGTAAGAGCTCAGATTATCCATGAGCATACGAACACTTAATTATTAATAAAAAATTATACTTCTGAGCCAAATTTACAACTACCTTTGAGCATAAAGTTTTTACATAATTCAGTCTTTTTCTTTTTTGTATACTCCTCTATAAACTATTATTTTTCAAGACTAGAATTGAATATTTTTCTAGTAGGTTTTACACTAAAACAATAATATTCTATTATTACCCTATTTCAAATTCATCCTCCTCTACTTCAGTACTAATTTAATCAAAATAGAATGAAAAATAACCATCATTCTCGATAGCTTATTTCATATTATTTTATTCCATTATTTTTACTAATTTAATGATAAAAAATTAAGAATTTTTGATTTGTATTTCAAATGATAAATATTCTATTAATTGAAGTTGATAAAAAATTCTATTAATTGTTAGTATTCATCAATCACTTCCTGAATACAACTTATTTATTTAATTAGCAAAAAAGGCTTTTGCTTTATGTCTCATCAATTTCAATGTATTACTTGTTAATCCATGAACAACAAAACTAGTTGGCTCAAGGTATAATTATTTAACATTTTCTAATCCATTAAGTCTCTCTAATTTTCCCTAAAAATATTAATATTTTATTTTACTTATTTAGTAATTTACTCTAGGAAATATTTCACAATATCATTATTTTAACATAATTCTTCAAAAGTTTAACTTAACCCAAATTGATTCCCTAAATTAAGTACAAATTATTTATCAGGTACAATAATTGCAATACAATAACTTTTTGAAGAATCGCCATAAACAAAGGCTTCAGTTACTCCATTTACTCTTTAATAAATTCCTTCTATTTTTTCAGGTGCAATGTATTCTCCTTGACTTAATTTAAAGATATTCTTGACTCTATCAATAATTTATAAGGCTCCATTAGGACGTATAACTCCCACATCACCAGAATGGATCCATCCATCTTTATCAATCATCTCTTTTGTTTTTTCATCATCTTTATAATATCCAGCAAAGATAGCATTGCCTCTTAAACCTATTGCTTTTATATAAATATTTACAGATTTCTCCTCTTGGAGTTATTTAATTATTTTCATTAATATCTGTGCTATGATAATTCATTTCAGGAACATCAATTACTTTAAATTCTATATTAGGAAATACACCCCCAACATGTCCACTCATTGTGTCTTCAGCTTTTGTAATAAAAGATCCTCCACAACCTTCTGTTTATCCATATCCTTCAATAAAGGGAGCACAAATAACGCATTTTAGAAAATCTATTACTTCGGCAGACATAGGAGCTGATCCTGACAGCATATATCTAACTCTTCCACCTAAAGCTTCCTTAGTCTTTTTAAATATTAAGTTATCCCAAAATCTATGTTCTACATGACCTCCATTTTTTAGATAATATAATTTGCTTGCTAAAGCTTAATCACATAATTTTTTTTAAACTCCTTACAGACTTTCGAATTTTTACTTAATTGCTGTATATATTCTAAAGTATAATCTAGGAACACTCATAAATAGAGTTGGTTTGACCATTTAAAGATCCTAATTTAATTTTAGAACATCTCCCCCATACATACAAATAGTGCTTCCATATCCCAATAATGTAATTACAACAAATCTCTCTAATACATGAGGAAGTGGAAGATAACTTAAATAAACATCTTTCTCACTTGCTTAAATACCTTAAAATACCACTCCTCCACTAACTGATACAAAATTTTTATGCCTTAACATAACACCTTTAGGTAATCCTGTTGTACCAGATGTGTAACTAAACGTAAAAATATTATTTTCAGTTAATTCAGTATATGCATGTATTTTAGCTTATCCTGCTTAAATTACTTATTCATAAGGGATAACTTTGAGTCCTTTTTAATTAAACTATCATAGTATTTAATATAATACTTTCTCAATAATTTCTTAGTTTAATTCATCAAAACATATAATATTTTTTAAAGCATGATAATTTGAAACTTTTAATATTGTCTAAGCATTTGACTCAGAAATAAAGAGAGTACTAAGTTATGTTTATTCAAAAATATAAGGTAAACTTTCGAAACCCAAAGTTTCATACAAAGGAATCATTGTATTTCCATAAAAAGTATTGGCTATATCTAAAATTAACCATTCTTCTCTATTCTTAGAAAACACTCCTATCATTTTTAATGGCTAATCTTCAAATATTTCTGGTTTCGGAATAAGATTTAAGTTAATGATACCAGATCCCAAATATCTATATATAATGTAATTATTATTACTCTGCATTCTATTTAACTTCTTTGTATGTCAAATATCTGTAATGTTTACTATTCTAACCTGTAGAAATCTATCTTCCTATACACCTATTATCTGGATATAAACGACAAGCTCTTAAGAACATCCCTTATACAGTCTTTTCTCCTTCAAAATTGTCTAATAATTTAGTAACATGAGTAGGATTTCTATAAATATGACTTTCTCCTTCTTTTTTCTCTCCTACTGGAACTGCATAAACTAATGACTATCCTTACCCCATTTAAATTTAATTATATATAAATCAATTGAAAAGATATATCGTAATATACTAATAATTATATTATTTTCTTAGAGAAACTGATGATTTATATGATATTTTCAATCAATAATAATCCTAATATTATATTCATCATTATTATTGTGGTACTAATTCATAAGGTATTTGTAAGCATTCCTCAGAACCAGAAATGTCTGATACATTATCTATATATATATTTAATATATATTACCTTCATTCTAATCTGATTAGGTGAATCTTATTTCAAGGTTGTCAGGCACAATATAAGAAAATATTTTGAATCCATTCAAACCTTCTGGTATTACTGGGTATTCTCCACACAAATTTACACTTCTTCCCTTAAAATAGCATTGGTCAAACACTTATAAGCAACTATTATTCTCTTGTTATTCAAAATCTACTTTCTTTTAAACCATTCTATGATTCAAAGGTTTAGATCCCTATTTAGCATTAAAATGCTTTTCACTAACATAATTGTGTCCATAATGAACTGTTTCATCAAATGGACTAAAAACATTTGGATCATTTATATTCCTATTATATACCTAATAACGAGGGTCATCTTCTATTATTCCCTAATATGCCTCATAATAATTTGGTCTCATATCATCATACCCATAACAATTAAAATAACCAACTTAATCTCTGTATCTCTGTACTTATTGTTTTTAATATTATTATTATTCCTATCTTAGCCCCATTTCTCTTAAATGATAATCAGGATCCTAATATTTTCCTCTATATAAATTAGAGTATCTCCCATAGCCTGGATAAGGAGGATAACTTTATCTAACCATCCAAGGTACACAACTTGAACTCTAAGTCTATTTATTATATGGATTAAGTCTGAAATATGGATTACTATTATAAAATGGATTTGAATTAATAACTTAACGATGTCTATAAGGATAACCACTATAAGGATTTCCAAAATTTTAAAATCTATTTTGTCTATTCATACATCTATATCTCCATATTAAATCTTCATCAAATAATTCATCACCAGGATATCTACCTGGATAATTATATGGATAATGTGATTTTTTATTCTTTCTATGCTAATAATATGGATGATTTTTTATGTATCTTCCATTCTCATCATACAGTTCTTCATCTTCTTCCTCTTCATCTTCTTTATTTCCATTGCCTTTGCTTTTACCTTTTTTTTATTCTTTGTCTTTTGAACTAAATCCTCTCCATTAATCATCTTCATCCATCTCTTCTCCTTTTTCTTCAGCATTCTCTTTTTCTTCATTATTTTCTTGCTCTTAATCTTGTCCTTATTCATCTTCATTTTTTTCCTCTTCTTAATTTTCTTAATCTTAATTCTCTTAATCTTCATTCTACTATTCCCCATTTTCTTAGTCTTACTCTTTTTCTTCATCCTCTTGGTCAGCATTGGATTTAGCATTAGATTTAGGTTTAGGTTTTGGTTTATCTTTTTCTTTCTCTTTTTCTTTATCTTTAGCCTTTGAAGAACTTTTATCTTATGCTTTACTTTTTGGATTTTCATTATTCTTATCTTAACTTTTATTTTATGTCTTATTTTTTGCAGTATTTTAAGATTTATTTGATTTTTATTATTCTTCCTCCTAATTATCTTCCTCTTTAGCATCATCTTCTCCTTCTTCTTGATTTTTATTTGATTTAGATTTTTATTTATTGGACTTATTATTTTTAGGTTCCTCTTCATCTTCTTGTCCTTTCTAATTTTTAGGATTTTCTTCCTCATCATCTCCATGTAGTTTTATATCCTCCTCTTTTGCATTAACAAAATTATATTCTATAATTATTCTATCTGCAATTATGGGAATAGTATCATCTTAAGTAGTTTCATAATCATTATTTTTTCTATTTCCTCTTAAATTAAATTTTTAGCCCTAATAACCCTGTCCATTTAAATCTAAGTTTTAATTATCATATTCTCTATCATTTTTAGATATTTTATGATGATGATGATGAAAATGTTTAATTTTAGGGGTTCTATGATGATGGGTTAAATGTCTTCTATGATGAAAATCGTATTCACTGTCATAATCATTATACAAAGATATATAATCGTAATATTGATCATAATCATCTGTGTATTCATATTATTTTCTTTTACTATGATATTTATTACTTTCAGAAATATCTTCTTATTATTAATTAGACCCTTTATCATCTTAATTTATATGTATATCTTATTAATTATTTTAAGTTGAAAATACCTATTATTATTATTATTATTATTATTATTATTATTATTATTATTATTATTATTATTATTATTATTGTTGTTGTTGTTATTACTATTATTATTAACTATTAATATTTTAAGCTTATGAATTATCTTAATCATCCAAAATAATTTCTTCAACTTTTGCTTATTATTCAATTATCATACCATCTTATTAATTAATCTAGTTTAATGAAGAAGTTTATTATAATTCTAGTATTTAATTTGATGCTTATTATAAAATTTATTGCTATTAGTCACTATTTTTCGTTTCATCTATTTAATTACTTTAGATTGGTATATAACTGCTAATAGCTTGCTAATTCTCATTAAATTCAAAAACTTCAACATCCTAGTTGTCTTAATTCACCCAGCTAATTGGATTTTCATACACAATATAATCTAGGTTTTACTCCTTCTCCTCTTCCTTCTATAATAAACTTTATTTTTTTTATTCACTCTATTATACTAATGTTTCTTCATTAATATCTTAATTTATTTCCTTATTATTTTATTAATCATTATCTCTTAAAAAAATTTCTGGATCTTAAGGAGTATAAACTCCATTTAATGTCTTATACGTTGGTTTCTAATCTAAATTGTTAGATAATTAAAAAGTTGGAACATTATTAGATTCATTCTCAGAATTATCTTAAATTTAAAAATTTTAAATTGGTTCAATAATCAAGTTTATATCTTTCTATTCTACTTCAGTATTTACAGAGGCCTAATATTTAGAGTAAGTTGATTCTGATTCCATAGGGACTGAATCTTGTTATAAAAGGATTCCATTAATTTTTAATAACTTCTTGATTTTTTCCAAAGATTTACAATTTGATTGTTAAATTAATATTGTTAATTTATCAATTAAGATTTCAGCTTGATATTATTATTAGGATTCAAAAGAGAAAACATAATTTTGCCACTTTTTAACGTCATAACCTAACTTAGATTTAATAATAAATTGTACTTTTTTTGGTTTAAATAATATATATAAAACTTTGTGTAATGTTACAAAACTCCTAATGCCACACATATGTAGAATTATTGATTTGAACCAAATTTTACATAACCAAAGAACAAGAATTAGTTTTAATTTGTTAAAGAATTTCATGCTCACTTAAAACATTAGCATAAAATATATTATTCAATAAGTTAAAATCTTAAAGGAACTTATCCTTAGAAAACTAGGCTAATATTATTAATGATTTTACCTTTTAATATATTTTTTGGATAAATTTAAAGAATATCTATATTTTATATCAAACGTTATAACTTTAGATCATTTTTACATTCATTTATCTCACAAATTTTATTCAATTAATTAAAGTTTCCAATAATACTTTCTATTTATAATTCAATGTTTTAAAGTGTTATAAATATCATTGAAAAGAAAATTGATTTAGGATCATCTGATTTTTATTTTAAACTAATTTTTCCATAATCCTTTATAGTGAATTCTTTGAATTAGGTCTGTGAAAATGTAATTATATTAAAATATATTTGATTCTCTTTATCAATAATAAATTTAACTTGTTTATATAATAGACCACCTATGTAATTGCTCTTTATCTAATAATCAGCAAAATTAAAATACACATTTATCTAAAGTATAATTTTCATTTTACATCAATTTCTTTTTCATTCTAAAATATTAAAACGTCTTTATAATCCTAAATTTAATTTGTTGAATTGATTGAAACCTAATAATTAGAATTAGATGTTTCAATTCCAAACATGCCATTTTCTAATTTTATTATTTATAAATATTCATCTATGGCATTCAAAATTTCACAATAGAGTTTTGAATTGATAATTTGGTTTTCATTAAAGAGTTCTTTTTAAGCACATACTGACATAATCAGTGTATAAGCGAGCAGAAAAGTTGTCCGTTTTAAGAAAATTTTCATTCAAAACAAATAATAAAAAAAATTTATAATTAATTTAAAGCATATATAAGAGTAAGTTTATTTTTATTATTTATAATTAAAAATATATATGTTCTTACTTAAAATTATCAAAAATAAATAAAATATATATTAAAATTATATAGTTGTTCAAATTTCTTACCATAAATGAACAATATAGTAAATATTTTTTATTTAAACTTTCTTTATAACTTTAAATAAAACTCAGAAATCATATTTATATCATGATAAAACAATAATCTTTTTATAAAATGAACAATTTATGAGTTATTAAAAATTTTTTATTTAAACTTTAGATAAGTCTAACAATTTAAGGAATATTATCATTGCAATATTAAAAATTTTATAATTAATTAACTCATTAATTTTATATCATCTCTTAAACTAATCTATCTCCATTGATTATATGTGTTGTGCAAATTTGTATATCTTTTTCTAAGTAATATATAAATAATTTAATTACTATAACGCAATCCTAACCAACGAATTGCTGCTATTTCACCATATGTTATACCTCCTACAATGTAAATAACATAAATTTAATTTTGTTCTTCTTTTATTTCTTCTCCTTTAAGTTAATTTAAATTTTATTGCATAACTAGTTCACCAGGTAATTCTTTTAATGCTTGTAAAACCACTGGCCCCCAAGTGTTTTTAATAATTAATTCTTCAAAAATTCGAACTCTCATTAATAAGTAAAAAATACATTATTGGTGCATATGCTAAAAAAACATATGATATATCCTCTGGAGCATCATGATCAACATCTTCATTAATCAGACGCAAAGGTTTTTCAATTTTTTCCCAGATATGAGTATCATTTAATTTTTTTCCAATTAAACCTAGTTTTTCACAATTTTCAAGTGTTAAAATGTGCTCTATACCATACATATGCAAAATTTCTCTACGATAAAAATCATAGAGTTTGGTCTTCATTCCATTTTAGATTTAATTGTATAGACTAAACAATCGAATAACTTTAGTGATTGGGGCACCAAAAGAAATAAGATTTTCTATCATTTATTCAACTTATGATGACTTAGTTTAAAGTATAGCATGAACTTCTTAATTAACGCACATATTAAATAAAATGGATTCTAACTATTTACTTAAATGTTAACTAATAATAAGATCTGTAATAGTGTAAATTATTACGGTCAAGAATTATGTTTTGTTCTTTTGGTAACTATCTTAATTTGGCAAGATATTAATTCATTTCACTCATATTCATTTTATTATCTTACTATTTCATGGATTAAATCATCTATTTGTTATTTTATCTCTTTTCTTCAAGTATCCTCTAACAATGCTTTATATTCATAATTTTGATTCTATTGTAATAAGAATCATTGAGTTTCATAGTTTTAGGTCTATCTTTTAAAGCTGATTCATTTTTAATAATATTTAGATTAATTGAATTGTGTTTAATAGAAAACACTTCATCAATCAAAGCCTCATATGTAAATGGAGTAAGCATAGGAGTAATAAAATCTACCTTTCTATCAATTATCAAAAGTGTATGCATTTTAGATTCCTTAAAACTAATTTCATCTTCAATTAATTCACCTTATTGTTTTTTTTATTTGAGTATATCAATGACAACTTTAGAGTAATTTCCCTTAGCATAAATATTCTTAAATTTACCATGTACTAATTCCATTCTTTATATAGACTCTGCTACAGTTTATAAAATTGACATATCTTATCCAATATATAATTGTTTAAGACAATTATTCATTTCTAAGGAGAGTAAATCATTAGCTAATGGTATTAAATCAAAATTAAAATTTGTTATGATTAAATCACCCAAAACAGCTTCTTTTTCTAAATAATCTTTGCATACAATATTCATTCTAGGACAGAATATTAATAAGTATTTTTTATTAAAATTTGCAAGTTAATTATTCCTAATGATTCTTACTATTCTTTTCATATATTGTCTATCAGGACTTACAAAAAATATAATCTAATTAGCTTCTACTTCTAATTAATCAGAATCATTATAACAGATTTAATCAACACCATTTTCTCTCAAAATCTAATTAGATTCAACAACCAAATTAAGCATATCTGCAATAAATGGATCAATTACAAGCACTTTTTTACCAACAAACTAAATTATTCATAATATTTAAAGTCTTACTTAATTCAATTTATTGATTAGCTTTTATCTCAAATACTTCTGATATATAGCAGTTTGAAAGGACGATTACTGATCTTCAAATTGACTTAAATTGACTTTAACAGAATTGGAAGGGATTCCACTCTATTTAACTTTAGATGCCACTTATTCAAATGAGTCTTTGATAAATTGGAACATTTATTACTTCTGAATATTAATATTTTAACGATATTGAAATTATGCTGTAAAAGAAGGACTCTGATAAGGAAAACACTTCATATAATAACAAAGATTCATAAAAACAAAGGGTGATCGGAGATTACTTATTAGGTTTGAAGTTTTTACTATTAGAGTTAAAACTCTTGGAGTAGGTACTTTTGGTTTAGTGAAACTGGGAGTTCATTAAATTACAGGAGAGAAAGTGGCCATTAAAATATTAGAGAAGGAGCGTATTGTGGAAGTTGCAGATGTAGAAAGAGTGTCAAGGGAGATACATATTTTAAAATTGATTCGCCATAGACATGTTATCTAACTATATGAAGTAAATATAAACCTAACATATGATAGATCATAGAAACTAAGAAGCATATATTTTTAGTAATGGAATTTTGTGATAATGGTGAACTTTTTGACTACATTGTTAAAAATGAAAAGTAATACTCTAGAATTTAATTAATTAGACTTGAAGAAGTTGAAGCATGTCGGATATTCTAAGAACTGATCTCTGGTATTGAATATATTCATAAACTAAATATCGTACATAGAGATTTAAAACCAGAAAATCTTTTATTGGATCATTCAAACTAAATTAAAATTGTTGATTTTGGACTTTCCAATACATATAAAGAAGGTGAATTACTTAAAACAGCATGTGGAAGTCCTTGTTATGCTGCACCTGAAATGATTGCTGGTCATAGATATTAAAGTATCTTAGTTGATATTTGGTCATGTGGTGTTATTTTGTTTGCCACTATTTGTGGTCAATTACCATTCGAAGATAAACATACAAGTGAATTATATAAGAAGATACTTAATGGATAGTATACAATACCATCACATGTGTCATAAGATGGTTAATCCTTTATTAAAGGATTATTGAATACTGATCCTAAAAAGAGATTTGATATTGACTAAATTAAATCTCATCCATGGTTTAAGTTGTATAAGAGAGTTCATTCAATACCTTAAGGAATAATTATTGGATATAGTCGAATTCCAATTGATGAAGACATTGTGGAATAACTTGCTCAAAAAGGATATAGTGCTGATTATATTAAGAAATGTCTAGATGCTAATAAACACAATAATCTAACTACAGCTTATTTTCTCCTTCTAAAAAAACATTTAATTAAAGGAGGACAATCAACAGCAGATATTAATTCATAAAATTTCAATGAAAAACTTTTAGAACCAGCTACTAGACCTTCAAAACGTATGTCTCTTTTCTAATTTATTAGCTCCTATAAGTAATTTATTAGATAGTTAATTAATGAAAACACTCAAACACAATAGATCTGGATCTTGCTAAACTAATTAAAAATCCCATACATAAGGAAGAGGAATGTCTGTTCCTTAGGTTGAAGATATTAGATCTATTTATAATGGATCTAAAAATTATTAGAATTCCTCATTATCAATTGAAGTAATCTTTTTAATCTAATTTCAAATAGGATCAGTCTTTTTTATTTGAAAGAAATAAATCTTAATCTTTTCAATAGAACAATCATAAGAAAATTCCTACTGATATACAAATCAATGATGTTTTGAATAAAACAACTTATATAAATACAAGTAAGAGGTCTTCTAATGCTTCGACTGTATCTCCTGGACATCAAAATAAATTGCTTTAATATTTAAGTAAAAAATATAATAATAATAATAATTTAGAATCATCTACAAAGAATACTACTCCAACTGCAGTAAGAGGAAATTCTTAATCAAAAATGCCATACAATAGCAAAACTACTAAGAATTAAAAGGTTTCTTATACAATTTTCGATAATAACAATAATTCTTTATTGGAAAAAAAGAAAGAAAATAAGCCAATAAATTTAACAGACACTACAAACATTGATAATAAGAAAAGATCTTTGCATATAGAAGGGGTAATTATTTGTATTTAATTAAACTTAGGATCTCTCTATGCCTGCAAGTACTAAACCATAATCAATGCCATATCAATTATGGCTAAAGATGAACAGTAGAAAAGGATCGAGAGATTATAGCAGTGGAGGATCAAAGACAAAAAAATCAAGTGTTAGTGGTAAAACTAATGTGAATTAGAGCTTCAACTTTGATAAGAGAGCATGATTCCTCCTACATAATTAATTTATTTTTCGGATATTTATTTTAATATATGTTCTTTTTTTATTAGAAGCATTAGAATGAAATAATCTATTAAAATAAATGCAAATATTTATCTATTGTTAATATACTGATAAAATAGCTAATATTTTTGCTCATTTTTCTACTTTTCCAAGCCATAAAGCCAAAAGTGACTTTCCTTTAACTGCAATAATCTTAAATCTGACCCCTGGAATATCACCGACTGCATGTCCCTTTCTTCCGAATCCAGCTACTGTGACTTCATCATTTTCATTTAAAAAGTTTAAGCAACCATCCTTGGGAACGAATGCTGAAATTTTTTTACCATTCTTTTTCAATAACACTCTAACACACTTTCTGACAGCAGAGTTTGGTTATTTGGATTCACTAAATGGAGTTTATAAAATTAGTTATACACTCCGATTTTTTCAACAACTAATCCTTTAGCATGTGATGCACCCATAAATGGATTCTTATATCTTGATCCAATCATAGCCTTATTATATTCTTTATCAGCCCATCTGTTAACTCTTCTGTGATCTTTGAGCTTTCTTCCTGCTCTCATACCTCTGGGTTTACCAACTCCCATGATTAAAAGATTTTAATTAAATTATTTAAATTTTCATAATATGATTAATACAATATAAAATTGCATAAGATAAATCTCAAATATACATCATCATAATTATTTTCTGTCAATATAACCTGAATTTCTAACAACTGAATTTCTTCCACTGTTGTTAGTTCCATATGTACTATATCCTCCAGGAGCTATAGTAGCTCCTTTAATGCTACTTGTTTCAAATTAAGTTGTTATTCCAGTACCAGATGGTCCAGTTCTTTTGATTTCACTTTCTTTGGTTACTGTAACTTTACTCTTTTTCAAGGCTTCTAATTATGTTTCAGCCATTGTAAGTTTTTCTGAAATATCAGAGTTGATTTCATTTTGCTATTTAAATTTCTTTTTCCATAATTCTACTTCTCCTTACAGAGAAATAATTTACTATTCTGATTATGAAAAACTCTCCAATTAAATTTCCAGTTCTCTTATTCTTTAGTCTAAGGATTCAAGTTCATTATCTTTATCATTCATGAGTAATTTAAGTTTACGAATTTCTTAATCTTTAAATTCATTTTGTTCTTGGGAATTTTTGAGATCATCTGTTAAATTGCCTTAAAAATAATTATAAATAATTACTAATTTTCTTTTTAAGTTGTCTAATCTCATCATCTGCTCCTTAATTTTTAGAATTAGATTCCTACAGTTATTTGTATCTTAATTTCCATTAGTCTAATTCATCTTATAGTTATTTATTTGATTATCTGAGACCTTGTTCTTATATTTTTAATTCTTTGTTAGCATTAATAAGTTCATTAATCTAGAATGTTAAATTATAATAATTACTTTGGAATCATCTTAAACATATGAAATTTAAGGTGCATTTCCTTTTAATCTGAGATTTTCTTGTTAAAGATCGAACAGATATACTTCCAATTACACTTAAATTACATAATTAGAATACTGCATTTAGTTTTCCACCTGGAATCCATATCATCTAAAGTAACAACTTATAAAGGTCTTTCCTAATGATGCACTTCAGCATTATTTAGTTATGTAGATGCAATCCTAACAGAGGGAGTGATTAGAAGCGGTTGTGATTATGTAATGTTTTATGATACAATAGGAGTGGTAGCAATTTATCTAGCAGAAAAGGGACTACCATAATTTATATATTTTATACGCTATTCCAATGTTCTGAGATGAGTATTATTAAATTAAGGTTTATTTTTACTAAGGACTATATAATAAAGAAGTGATAGTACTTGTATTAAAACATTTCAGATTGCCCTATAGATGATCCTTATTGCCCTATTCTAGGTGGCCTCATTAAATTGGATGATTAATGAAGGAGTGATTGTATTTGAGTATGATTATATCCTGCCTAACTATGAAATAATTATGTTAGATTAATACTCCATTATGAATAAGCTNCATCATCATAATTATTTTCTGTCAATATAACCTGAATTTCTAACAACTGAATTTCTTCCACTGTTGTTAGTTCCATATGTACTATATCCTCCAGGAGCTATAGTAGCTCCTTTAATGCTACTTGTTTCAAATTAAGTTGTTATTCCAGTACCAGATGGTCCAGTTCTTTTGATTTCACTTTCTTTGGTTACTGTAACTTTACTCTTTTTCAAGGCTTCTAATTATGTTTCAGCCATTGTAAGTTTTTCTGAAATATCAGAGTTGATTTCATTTTGCTATTTAAATTTCTTTTTCCATAATTCTACTTCTCCTTACAGAGAAATAATTTACTATTCTGATTATGAAAAACTCTCCAATTAAATTTCCAGTTCTCTTATTCTTTAGTCTAAGGATTCAAGTTCATTATCTTTATCATTCATGAGTAATTTAAGTTTACGAATTTCTTAATCTTTAAATTCATTTTGTTCTTGGGAATTTTTGAGATCATCTGTTAAATTGCCTTAAAAATAATTATAAATAATTACTAATTTTCTTTTTAAGTTGTCTAATCTCATCATCTGCTCCTTAATTTTTAGAATTAGATTCCTACAGTTATTTGTATCTTAATTTCCATTAGTCTAATTCATCTTATAGTTATTTATTTGATTATCTGAGACCTTGTTCTTATATTTTTAATTCTTTGTTAGCATTAATAAGTTCATTAATCTAGAATGTTAAATTATAATAATTACTTTGGAATCATCTTAAACATATGAAATTTAAGGTGCATTTCCTTTTAATCTGAGATTTTCTTGTTAAAGATCGAACAGATATACTTCCAATTACACTTAAATTACATAATTAGAATACTGCATTTAGTTTTCCACCTGGAATCCATATCATCTAAAGTAACAACTTATAAAGGTCTTTCCTAATGATGCACTTCAGCATTATTTAGTTATGTAGATGCAATCCTAACAGAGGGAGTGATTAGAAGCGGTTGTGATTATGTAATGTTTTATGATACAATAGGAGTGGTAGCAATTTATCTAGCAGAAAAGGGACTACCATAATTTATATATTTTATACGCTATTCCAATGTTCTGAGATGAGTATTATTAAATTAAGGTTTATTTTTACTAAGGACTATATAATAAAGAAGTGATAGTACTTGTATTAAAACATTTCAGATTGCCCTATAGATGATCCTTATTGCCCTATTCTAGGTGGCCTCATTAAATTGGATGATTAATGAAGGAGTGATTGTATTTGAGTATGATTATATCCTGCCTAACTATGAAATAATTATGTTAGATTAATACTCCATTATGAATAAGCTGTTATTAAATAAATATTTATGTTTAATGTAAATCCCTTAAGGGCTGGTTAAGAAGTTGGTCGTAATTGTATAATGTTAACAAAATATGATAAACAATAATGTTGAATTGTAGTTTACACATGACATATTAGGACAATAGCAGATTTCCTAATTTTTCAGTTTGAAGAAATTTTATCAAATTAGTTAACTGAGAAAAAATTGGGACTTAAAATTGTTGAATCGGTTTTAATCACATATTATCATCTTGATCATTGTGATACATTTTTCTATTCTTCGCAGGATTATATGGTTATTAATTATGATTATTTAGGTAAAGGTAATAATGGACCTGTAGTAATGTCCAGCCAAAGCATTGTTATCATACATTTTAGAAGATTATAGAAGAGTAATCTATTATCATTAGCTCAATAGATATGGATAATTCCAAAAGAAATTAAGAATTCAAACTAAAATCTAAATAAGATTTTATTATCAATTCATATTATTAATTTATGATAATGAAAATATCAAAAAATACTTAGATAAAGTTTAAGGTATCAGGCTTTATGAAACCAAAAATTTTGATGTGACTGCTTATTATGCTGGCCATCTATTAAGGGTTGTATATTTCATGTGAAATATAAAAATGTTTCAGTAGTCTACACAGGAGATTACAATTCTATTGCTGATAAACATTTTGGTGGAGCCTATATTGATCAATTACAACCAGATCTAGTTATTTCAGAAAAGCGAATACTTTATAAATATCACACAAAGCGAAAGAATTAGAAAACGAAATTTTTAATGCATGCCTAAGAAGTGTTGATGGAGGAGAAAAAGCCTTAATCCTGTATTCGCATTAGGAAGAGCCTAAGAATTATCTGTTTCTTAGGAATCTTATTGGTAGAGAACCAAGTGAAAAGCAAGTCTTTAGTATGCTGCTGGAATTATTAATAAAGCCAATTAATATTATAAAATATTCAAATTGGAATCGGAAAAAAATTTAATAGTACGTAAATGTTTAAAGATTAGTTTGGTGTTTAAATGATAGTTTAATAATTCCTAGATATCATGTACCTGAAACTTTAGGATAAAAAAATTAGTATTTATAATTATGATATAATAGTAATTTAATAGGTATTATATTATTATTGATTTTGGAAACAACAAAATTACTTCTAGTATATCATAATGCAATCAAAATCATGTCTTTTAGTACTCATAGTGATATTAGAGGAATGATATAGTTGGATCATCTTTAATAATACATTATTGCTTTTGTTCATTGTGAATATCATAGAATGAAAAATCTTGTAACAAAAATCTTTGAAAAAAATCTAAATTAGAGTTGATTGTCCTACTAAATTTGTATAATTGGAGTATGAGAAATCTTATCAGTTGATCGACCTTTAAACAATAAAGGGAGAATTCAATAAGTATATGAAAGGATACTTTTTGGTATATAAAGGATAAATGGCTTGGGTTTCTGATGAAAATGATATTTTGAAAGAAGTCAATTAACTATTAGGAATAATGTAATTAGAAAAAGGATACATGAGGTAATATAAAATGAGTGGTTATCTATTGTGAGTGTAATTAATTTATATATTAATCAATCTCTATAAGTAACAATCGAGTATGTTTATTATTATTTACTTTTTGTCTTTGTTCTAGCATTTATTGAATGTGATCTCAATTTTGGTAGTCTTAACACATCTCTCTTAATAGTAGATTAATCTAATAGACTTTAGTTTGTTGGAGTTACTAATTATGTCTTATTTGTGTTTTACATAAGTGTGTCATAATTATTTTCCAAATCATATTATTATAAATAACCTAACAATTAAATGTCGTTTAATTTTATTATGTTTCTGAAACCCTTAAATTATTTATTTTAATTTAATATCTAATCTGTCTATTTGGATTACTATGATAATTATTTTTAAATAGTTTCTTTTTAATTCATAATCTAATAACTCAATCGAACTCCTGGTTACAATTTAAAATCTTAAGTTTATGACTCTATAAATTCAACTATAGTTTCTTCATTTTCTGCTTATCTTCGTTTCTACCTTATTTGTTCTACAAGTTTAGGTTTTGAAATAACAGCATTATTATCAGTTTATGGTACTTCAAATGGCAATGTAGTTATTACATCCTTTTTGATTTAATTATTAGATCTTGCAATAGGATCACAATTATAATCATAAGTGTATTCTTTTGATCCTATTTGCATTATCAATCTATTATATTACTCTTTCATCAATCGTTTTTCTTTAGATCGTTCTCTTATCATTTATTCTTTATTTGATTTTTCAATACATTTTTATTCCATTATTCTTCTTTCATTTGGATATTCTTCAACATATTCTATTGTTTTTTATCTAACCAATTAAGGTTCATAGTCTTCCCATAATTAAGTTGGTAACATAAATTTATGCTTTGGAGGTAATTCTACTTTTGGTGTCATCCTAACAGAAAGTGGAGCTATGTCTTTTATATCATAGGCTCTAAATCTTTCCTTCTAAGTGCTCTAAGCTTCGAAATCCTCTTACTCATTATAATTTTGAAAATAAGGATCAAAACATTTCTAATGCATCATATTGTAAGCCAAATTAGCTGCAAAAGAAGCACTTGATTAAGATTCTAAACTTTCAAAAATCTTATCCTCAACTCCTGTCATAATTTTGTTTATCAAATAAGGCATGATAGTTTCAACTATTTCTAAATATTCCATTAAAATATTTGAATATGAAATATTATTCAGAATTATCAAAAATTAACATGATGAAAAGGACTCTAATCATTTAAGCACAATGTTAAAATATAATAATTTTGGTTTTATATTATGAATTAAAATGAGAATGACTTATTTTTTATATTTTATAACAAGTCCAAGAATAAAATAAATGATTTTGATGTATTCAATCAACTTTATTTATATTGGGGATTGATAATTCAATATCCAATCAACTAAATATATAAGAAATAAATTTGAGGGGAAATACCATCTCTCAAGAAATAGAAATACAGAGAAGAATTATTTTATTATGGATACCAATCTATAAATTGTTGAATTGTATTTTATAGAAACTATTGATAGTAAAAGTGTGTCGGCAAATGAAATTAGTATCTTATTAGTTGAGGGAAATAAAAAATCTTAAGTAGAAAAAATCAATGTTTAGAGGGAAATAAATAGACAATTTATAAATCATAAGTAAGTGGAGTGAAACAAAAATATTTGATCTAATAAGAACAACAATTAAATTTATAGTAAGGCATTTCTAAAACAATTAATTAATCTCTAAAAATTTTATACTCAATTTATGAGAGTATGACAAACAAAATAAAAATAATTTTTAAGTTGAAATTGATTAGTTAATTTTAATTTAGATTCTTTAATTCTAGCATTAAATTTTTTAAATTATTAATTGCTCCTGATCTATATTAAAAAATAAAAATTATTAATTTTTTTGATTATGCTCATAATTATTCATAAATTTTCTTATTTTTACAATTAGTTTAGAAATTTATTGTGCAATTTAACAAGCACCTTTCTTTTTTCTCGAAAAGAAAAAATCTATTTTTACTATAGTTCTTTATTTTTCCTATCAGAATGTGTTTATATATGTTAAAATTTTCTGGAGCTCTTTGAGAATGTTCGATTATAAATATTAAAGAGTAGACAATAAATAGGTTTGGCTCTTTGGGAGTTATGAGTTTTTCTGACTCTTTGATTACCAGTTACATTAGAGCTACTAACCTAGAGGAGCAGAAAAAAGAGAAAAATTAATGGAGCCTCTAATTATTTGCAACTTAGAGAATTAAAAGAGCCTCCTAAATATAAAAGAAAGGACTTAAATCTATAATGGGGACTATTAGAAAAAATCAAGAGGCAAAGGGTTAAAAATAACTCGATATATAAAAAAATATTAGATAGTTTTAAGGGAAGTAAGGGAGATGAATTACTCTTTAAAGTTTTGGAGGCAAATAAATCCATTTGAAAACTTTGGAAAAGTCTGAAAAAAGTCTTACTATCCAGGTGTTCTAATTAAAATAGACATCTATAACAATATTCATAAATATTTTACTTTATATATAAGGAGTCCTTAGAATCCAATTTAATCAATTGTTGCAATTTTGTAAATGTCCTTTTTTGAAAAGAAGTGTTTTGAATGAATTGAATGCAAATTAAATATATCTAATTTGATGTTCTTCATTAGGACTTAGAATGTATATTCAAAATGAAAAAAAAACCATTAAATATATTTGGTTGATAATAAAAAATATCTCTTAAAATTTTTATAACTCAGAATACATATGAGTTATAAAAATAAGTTAGTTGATTAAATTGAGGATAAATAAGTAATTTGAAATAAAATGAATAATATTTTTTTTTAATTTTAAAATCAAATCATGCCATTTAATATGTTATTTCATTATGACTTAAATATTCGCATAAATCTCCAATTATTAAATTCTAAAATGTAATATCATCTTTGTCTTATGGAGTAATTACTATTAATTCAGGGTAATCTTATTTAAATAGTGTAATCATTCCTTCAATATTTTGATTTAATTTCATAATTTTAAATTAAATCTTTGCATTTTTGATATGCGTAAAAATTTGACTTTATTGTATTTTACAAGGGCATCCATCTGGATAGGAATCTTTAAAATTATGATATTTTTTTCCATGTGGAGGGGCATCACCAATTAAATATAACAAATTTTAATAATTGCCACTCCAATTTAATTACGAAGAAGCATATAGGCCATCTAAAACAGCCTCAGGTGTATCATCTCCTCCAGTAGCTGACAATTTATCCAAAAAAGATATTGCTTAGTTATCTGAAGTAAATTCACAAACATCAACAGCTTTCTCATTCTAATCATAAGGAACCTTATGATCTTTATATGAAACAATCGCAAATTTCATATCAACATCAATATTATCTATAGTTTTATGTTCTTTAGTTTTTTTAATAATACTTTAGATGATATTTTTGCAGCTATTTATGTAAGTAGACATTGATTCTGTTGTGTCTATTACAAAAGCTATTTTAATCCCTTGTATACATTTTTCTTTGTGAGTCAATGTACATGGAAATTAATGAGAACTTATCTTGTTATCTTATGTATGCCAAGCATCTTGAGAACAAAATTGATATTCTCCATTTATTTTTATACATAATGGACAGTAATAATTACATTGACCTATATTATCCATTTCATTTGGAATTGGATGAGCCCAACCTTTAAGTTTCCAAAAGTCTAGACATAATACTTCATCAAAATTCAGATGTTAAAATCCTGCATATTTTTCCTTTGAGTGTTTTGCTTTAATATTTACTTATTTTTCTAAACATTAACTTTGGTCTTTACATTCAATTAAATGATAATGACTTTTTCCTCTTCTTTTACAACTCTAATCACATGTTTCTGGAGTAGATTTATCTCCAACTTAATATTGTCTCAAAGTACTATTATTTTAGTCTTAAATAACTATGTTCTCTTCTTATCCTTCTTTTAATGTAAATATCTAATTTTCCTTATTTATATGAACTTATGAGGAATGACATCCAGGATGCCCATATTTCAAATCACAAATTTTATTACACTCAGGACATTTTTAATCACAAAAATGAAATTATTTTTCTGTTTCTATCATGCAACTATGTATTTATTCATGTTTAAGTTTGTCTGACTTGATATCTCTACAGCATTTCTTTTTTTCATCACCTTAAGGTGTATATTTAACAAATGAGAATTTAGATTACCACATTATTTCAACTTGAGTATATCTTATTTGACATACACCTTTCTCTTAACACATTTCCTTACACTCATGCTAATCTCCACATAAATGATTTTATTATTCTACTGAATGTTAATGCTCCTTTTCACATTATGTATTACAAAACTATGAATGTTTATGTTTTTCTTTACATCTTCTTTCACATAATATGCAATTTGCCGTACAATATAATTCTTCACATTCATGATTGGAATGTGGAATTGACCTATCTTTATGGCATTTTTTACTACAATACTAACATTATTCTGCACATGGATGATCATTAGTACAATTATGTTATCTAGAATGGTTTAATTCTAAATTGCATTTTTGTTCACATAAAGTTATTTCACATTAAATATTGCATTTATGATTATTAGAGGAACATAAATGCTCTTATTTCTCATCATGACCAGCTTTATTATCGCAAATTTTATCCGGACATACTTTACACATCTAATCACATTTGTGATCTTCTCTCAAACAAGAATGTACATTAAGATTTAATTTAACTAATTCAATCAATTTTTATTTTAAACTAATGAATCTTCCAGCATCTGTTTCTACTTTATTGTAAATTTCAAGACTATTTATATTTTCTTTTTATTAAATTAAGAGGTTTACTCTTTGTTATTCCATATTTTACTTTTCCTATTATAAATCTTCAAGTGAATGATTTTTATAATCTTCTTTCCCATCCCAATCTTTAAGTAATTATTCATGTTCCTACTTTTATTATTCTAAAATATTACATTACATTAAATCCTATTACAAAATTTATAGTTCTTTCAAATTTTTATTCATTTAATGAATTGATTCATGTATTTATTAGTTTTCTTTAATAATTTCTTGTTCTTTTACTTTCAAATTATTTTATTCTTTTTAGGTCTAATGTAATTTGTCTTTGAAATTATTAGATTCTTATGAAAACAATTTTAATTAGTTATTTAAATCCTTTAATTAATTCTAATAATTATTAAGTAATTCTTTTTTTTCTTTTTTTGCATTCACCAACTAAAGATATTTCTATTACTCATCAACTATTTTTTGTGATTTTTAGATTTCCTAATCAGCATTTTGAATCTCTTCCTATAATTTTATTATTTCTTTTTAATAATCTTCACATTCTTAGCTTTTTAAATTCAAAAAATATTTTTTTATATTCATAGATTAGACTTCATTAATCTAATCTTCCTAATCATGCTATATCTCTTCTTAAATTTCTTCTTAAAAAATTTATTCAATTTATAAATTAACATCATTTAGATTCTCCTCTTATATTCCTTATTAATTAATTGTTTGCTTTTAATTATCTAACTAATTACTTTGAAAAGTTTCATCTTTCATTACTATTTCAAAACTCTAAACATATAGATCCACATTAGAAAAATAATCAGCAGCAATACTATTCTTTAATTCAAATTCTTATTAATTGCATTATTTGATTAAATTCTCGATATCATGGGAATCAAGTTCTAATAATTGTTTTTTAAGATTCTCAATTTCAATCTCAATTTTATTTTTATTGCTTAATTTAGCTTTAGATTTCTTTTATAATTCTTATTATTCTTAAATTTTTTCTTATAATTCTTAATTAATAAAATTAATTTGGACTTACTTTTCGTTTAAATCTTTTTTTTTTTATTTTGTTTAATTAAGTTAATCATCAAGCTCCTTCTTTTTTTATTACAAAGATTAAAACTTTTAAATAAATTCTGATTAAGACATTTTATCAAAATCAGCCATTTCTCTTTAAATTTCAACATATCTTGATTAACAAAGAGTGATTTCATTTTTAAATTCATTATTTTTTTTGTTCCACTCATTTATTTATGATTGATGTTCATTTCTTACCTTTTCATCATAAATGATCTTAAGTTCATGAATTTAATTTTTAATTTCCTCTTTATCACTTATTATTTTTTAATTTTCTAAATTTAGTTTTTCTATTTCCTTTTTTTTTTCTTTTTTTATTATTTTTTATTCCTTTATTTTCTTCTCAATCTCTTGACATGATTATTAAAGTTTTAAATATTCTTCTTTAATTTTCTTAATTTCATTGATATTATTATTCTATTTTTAAACTTAGTTTTGCTACTTTTTATTAATATCTTCTTGTAAATAATTGATATAATTTATATCGAATGTAATTTGTATATTTTACTTTTCCAATTCTTAGTTGATTTCAGAATTTTAAAGATTTTCAACATTAAAAAAATGAGATTTTCGAACTTCATTCATTAATTATTATAATTAATCTTAAATCTGTGACCACTTAATTAAATTTGTTAATTCTTTTAAGGTATTATCTATCTCTTCAATATTTTGTGCAATACAAATTAGACTATTTCTAACCACTTATTCTTCTTTATTATCCTTTATTGATGACATATTTCTTAACTCTTCTAAAATAGAGATTTCATTTTCAAGTTTTCCTTTCAATTTGCTAGAATAATCAATGTGATTCTTGAATTATTTGCATGTCAAATAACACTCATTGCATTTACTTTAACAAAATTAATATCTATTAATTTAAATTTAGAAAAAATCTAAAAGTTTAGAATTTTCTTTTTGTATTTATGTTTAAACTTCTAAACCATTAATATCAGATATTTCAGATTAAGTCTTCTAAATAATTAGTTCCTTCCTTTATTCCATCAATTTATTAAGTTAATTATTAGCTTCCTATAAATTTAATTTATGACTATTAATAGTATCATTTAGCTTAAGATCATCATATAATTATTTCAAAATTACTTTATTCTCCATAATGTAATCATCATCGTCGATTTCAAATTAATAATTTCCTTAAATTAACTGTATATCTTCGCAATTTGGTTAATTTAAAGAAAATTTATACCACTGAGCTTTGCTTTCAAAATAAATTTATTCTAATCTAATTTGAAAATCTATTAGGCTTGCATTTGTAGTATCAGATAATTCTAGCTGACAAAGAACAATTTTTACCATTTATATTAATTCTTTACCATTTTTCCAACGAATAGTTTTCATGGAATTATTTAAGAAATAGCTTCTAACCTTTTTTAATTGTTCATCAAAATAAGAGTTTTCATTATTTACTAATTTTTCAACAGAGAGTTTGTTATTAAATAATTTATCCAAAAAAATAATATCCTAAGAATCAGCTGATTTTAATCTGTCCAAATTTTTTAATAATTCTTAATCTACTCCTTTATTATCAGTAATACTAACATCTCTTATGATAATGTATAACAAACCCATAAACAACTTTTCATCATTTAATTACTTAGATGCTTCAACTAGATTATTAAAGAGTTCATTCTAATAACGACTAAAAGTTGAGTCAGAATTTAAAATAGTTATATCACTTATTGCAGTAACAAATGCAAGCATTTTAATCTCATCTTTTTCAGTCCTAGCTCCATTAAATAATCCTTCACAATCAAGTATTAAAAACTTCTGATTATCCACATAGGCTATACTTCCCCACACTCCATCAGTACATCTAGCTGATGAAACAGAAAATCTTGTTCCGAATACTCTATTTAATAAGTAACTTTTGCCTGATGATTGTTTTCCAATAATACCTACAACAAAAATATTCTTTTCTTCTGCTTACAGATAGTCTTCTAAAAATCCTAGATGTAACTATTTTACCTTTGAATCTACTGTTATATTTCTTTAGACTAATGATAGTTATCTAAAACCATCATTTAAAGGTATCAAAATTCCATTTTCAATAGTGCACAATTACAAAGGAACTCTTGAAAAAATTATATTAATTATTTAATTGCTATCACATTCAGAGAATTTAATCTCTTGGTTATTCAAATTAACCATATTCAAATTCAAATTATTGAAGTATTATTCTATTTGATTATATCCTTTAGGTTCAATATATAAATGAATATTTTTTTATTTTTGTTTATATAAAAACTAAGCATTTGGTCCAAATTTAGTGAATGAACCTTTTACAATATCTAATGCAGGATTACCTATAAGTTATTTTTTATCACTTTATTATTTATGAAATATTTTTTATTAAATTAAATTACTTATTACATGAATCTTTTTCTATTTTTAAAATGATGATTCATTAAATTAATCAAAAATGATCACATAGAGGAATCAGAGAATATTTTTATTTGACCACTAATAGGAATTGATTATAATCTTTTGCCTGTTTAATCATATCTGTCACAACAATAATAATTAGCAAGATAAAAGTATTTTCCACTTGGGCAAGTTAATAATTATTTATATTTTTCATTTGCTTCAATACTTGGAGTAAATTCTGTTTCTTTTATTCCCTTTTTAGTTTCTTATAAACATTTAAGTATTCGAAATTATTACTCTTTTTCAGATTATGCATAAATTGTATTGTTTTTGGACAATACTATAAACTTTTTACAAACATTAATGTATGCTACTTAATCTACTAAGAATTAATTATTCTAATTATCCTATTAATAACAAAAAAATTGATCATTTTAAATAATTCCTAATGGAGAAATCATAATTGATTATACATATTTATCTCTATGATTAAATACATATAATTATCCTTGATTATAATCATAATAATAAACTGATTGTTTTATTTCATAAAGTTCTTATTATCTTATCACTTTTACTTAAGATGCTTAAAACTACAAAAATAAAATATAAGCTGTAGTTTATGTGTAAACTATAAAAATAGTAGCCTTTTTTTTTGTTGAAAAGATCTCTTTAATTTCAAAGTTTAATGTCTGATTTTTTAAAAAACTACCATCTAAGCAAAAATTTTAATCTTCATCGAAATAAGGCCAAATATTTAATATTCTTTCAGTTATATTTTCATTCTTTCTATAGATTTTTAAATTTATTTTCTTCACCGAATATTTTGTTAACTAACATAATTCTGAAAACAATTATTTGATTTAATTTTAAAACTATGACTATATTTCTTTAGATTTTTTATAAATAATATCTAAATGAAATTGAATAATCTCATTATGTTTTTTGTGATCTTAAGTTAAATTAAATTAAAAAAGTGGATGTTTCTATTAATTCAATTTAACAGTTTATAAAATTGTGTTCACAATTTATTCTGATTCCTGCTAATATTTTTTATCCTGTTAATAAACGCAATTATACCACTATTAAAGATTTTTAAAAATTTTTTAAGTTAATATTTACCTTTATTACATTATTTCATTATATAATTTCTTCGAAAAGTCATTTAGTAACCCTTTTAATTTATCATTTTAATGCTCCTTTTTAAAAGAATTAATTAAAGGAATTATGCTAGGATTTTGTTTGGTAATAATTTAGATCATCAAGGCCTCAGTGAATTCATTATAAGTGTTTAATAACTGTTCTATTTTATTCATTTCTAAGCTATCTACGATATAAACTTATGGTAACAAAGATTGAGATTTAATAATTTAACATTTTGAAATATCATAATCACGCTAATAATACTAGCATTGATACATCTATATCTCTTGATTACTTACTTCAGCAAAATCATAATCATATCGCTCTAATAATTAAGCACTAAAAGGTACAATATCTCCAGAATACCAATCTGCAAACACAGTTTCATCTAAACATAATTATATATTATCAGCAAAATCATGCAGAATTCTTAATAGAACAATTTCTATTGATTTTTCCAATATAGGTTTTTTAGTGAAGAATTTAATAGGTAGAATCAAAGAAAATACCATTTCGTTTTAGAACTATACTATAATCAGATTTCCTTTGTCTGATTATTTTAAAAATTCTGTTAGATCAACTTCTTTCTTAAATTCATTATAAATTTCTCTTTCAATATTTTTCTAGCATCCAAATAATCCTTTGATTTTAACTTTTTATGAATCATTTAGATCATTGGAAATCTATTGAATATTTTTATAATGGAAATTTATTTTATCTAGTTAAAATTCCTATGCATAATCAGTGACTATTGAGTACAATAAAGTTATTTAAATGCTTTCATTTGGTGAATACATTATTTATAAATGATAAAAATCAAAGAATAATATATTAAATTAATCTTAATATAATTTTCTATCCATTGATGATAATAGAATTAGAAGCTTTTTTAATTTTAATTCTAATTTTAATTCTTAATTATTCAGCGTTGAAATTGCATTTTAAATGAAGAATTGAAATAAATCATTTTTTAAATGATATTTTCAATTTATGAAAGATAAATAAATGATTTAATAGTTTTTATAATAATATTATTCTAAATCAATTTTCTTTTTTATTAAAATTTACATCTTTAGATAATAAATTATGTTTTAAATTTATGATCAATTTAAACTAGAATTACATATACGTTGATAATAGTATTAATGATATAAACATGTATCTTAGGATATTTTAAAACTTTACAAATAGCCTAAAAATTTTATTCATTTATCTTGAACTAAAATAGTTGAACTAATAGCTTATTCTAATCCTATACTTAAATAATCCTTTAATTATTTATTGATAATGTGAATATTTATTTAACAAAATAATATCAATTTAATGAATGATTAGATTGTGAAATTCAAAAATTCTTTTGAAATTAAACATTTTACTTTTGAGAAGACTAAATAATAATTATTTACAATACTTAAAATACAAAGATATTGGTTTAAATGGGTATAACAAATTTTATCAATAATACTTTTACTAAATAAGATAAGATATAATATTATTAGTTTTTCTTAAATTCAAGATGTGGGAAGATTTTCAGAGATCAAATATTTAGTTTTTAATTTCATAAAATAAAGTCAATAACAAAATTTATTAAGATTAATAAATACAATTATATTAAAATATATGTCTTATTAATTTGGAGGAAGCTAACTTTAAACTTAGAGTGTACCAAATGCAAAATATAAAACAATGTTATGTCGACATTATTTAGGTATATAAATGTCTAAGAAAAGCTACAAAATAATGTGCTATTGGAGCTAAATGCTAATTTGCTCATGGTACATAAGAACAAAGATAAATGAATGGTATGGATTTTAATCATCAATATCAGATCCTTTACCTGCTTCTGCTTTATCAGCTATGGCTAGTGGAATAGAATAACCAGTCAATAAACCTCAAACATCTGTATTTTAAAGTATAAATTGAAGAATTTAAATTCAGTTCCTTGCAAATATCATGCATAAAATTATTGTAAAAATGGGTCTAATTGTTAATATATGCATGGTATTAAACTTAATTTATATGAGATCCTGATTCTGTTTAATAACAAAATACAATCAATTAATAATAAATGTAAGTGATCTCTTCGCCACTTCCTTAAACTAAACCAGAAGATCCAATGTAAATAGTGTTTTAGCATATTTTGATTGAGATGCAACAAATATTTCCATAAGATGTGAGTTATATATATAATGTATAGGAAATAATATAAAAATTAAAGATAGCCTTTGATTAAACTAAAATAGGAAATCTTATTAATGCTTCTGAATGTATAAAAAGTATTATACATGCTCCAGAACGTACACATGAGGAACTACTTAAATATACAAATCTCTATAATTAGGCTATATAGTATTTTAATCAAATCTCATAAGTGAATTGAATAAAATATCAAATAAATAATATAATTGTAAGTAAATGATAAGATCATCACATTCTCATAGTTTTTTATAATTTCTATGCCAAATTTTCATTTTCTTTTTTGAAAGTCTTTGGCAAATAAGATATAGCAAACTATTAGCTTTTTTCTTGCATTACATTATGATCTAAATCTCTAACTAACATATCAATTTTTTCTTTATTAATTTCTATTTATTTTTGACAATTTCTTAAAGTATTTCTTAAGACTTCAATTTCTCTTCTTTTTTCTATCATATCATTCATATTTAATTTATTTTCATTGATTTATAATTTAAGATCTTATTCTTTCATTTCTAATTTACTTTTGATATCTATTTCATCACAATATTAATCATTTGTTTTTTATTATAGTTCTTAAATTTGTTCAATAGTTTTTGTAGTCATTTCATTACCTATTAAAATAACTAATCTAAAAATTTTATTTTATGATTATACTTATTCATGATTTCTTTCAAAAATAAACTATCATAATGTTATTTTTTAAATTTGCTTTCATATATTTTTTATTAATGTTATTCTTCCTAATATTATTTTTAATATAAGTAATTTTATTCAATTTAAATAGATAATTTGTCTTTTAATTCCTTAATCTCATTTTGTTATGCCTAATTAACTTCTTCTAAATTCTTTATCATTTTATCATAACAATTTATTTATTAATCATTTAAGGTTCTATTAATAAGTACATTAACTAATTCTTCTTTTTCTTATTTATTTTGATCATCATTACTAAAATTAAATTTAATAAATAATAATTACAATCTTAAATAGTTTTATTGTTAGCTACTTATTATTTCATATTAACTAATAGTCTATTCTAATTATACTGTCATCTATTCTAATGATTCTATTTATAATGTCATATTTTTTATTTTTATATTATCTGAATGAATCTATTTTACATCAAATGTAAGTTATTCAAATAATGATATTATTAAACTACTTAATCTATCGATATTTTACCAAATTGATAAACTAAATTTATAATAAATTAATACTCTCTTTAAGTAATAAATCCTTTTATTATTTCTTTTAATTCATTAGAAAACTTGTATTAATATTCTGATTTTTGTAATTCATAATCATATTCTCTTACAAATTAAGATATTGTCTATAGAACTTATTCAATAATTTCAACTACTTATGAATCATTCTAAGTTTCTAATCTTTTATCAATATCATTTTATAATTATTCAATTAATACTTTCATATTTTCATTTTCTAATTATTATTTAATATATCTTCTTTAGAGTTCATCATTTTCTTATTATAATTAAGTATAGTGTTTTGATTGAGATTATTATTCTTGTTTTGAAATTTAAGACTTTGTAGTATATAATTTCAATTAATCTTTAGTATCCTTTAATTGTAAATTTAAACTAGAAATTTGTTAATTTTATTAATCCAATTTCTATTCATATTCTTTTATTTATTCTTATTATTCAATAACTCTTTCACTATTAAGTTATTAAACAGCTTCATTATTAAGTAATCTTTATTACAAAAGTACATTTTCCTTTTTTAGACTATCAATTATTTTTTAATAGTGTTCATATTGTTCAAATTAAGTCATCTATTATCCTTTTCTTAAATCTGCTAATTCCTTATTAAGTTAACGAATTTATTTATTTTTGTCCTCTAGCATAAAATCGTTAGATTATGAAGAAGTATAATGCATTCTTTAAGAATCATATTAATCATCCTTATTACTAAGGAATTAACTATGAAATCCAGAAACTGCATTAACATTATAAGATCCAAGATGAACTTCTTCCTCATCCTTTCCATACATCATTTTTAGATTGCTTTATATGTTATGCATACACTCTTCTAAATTTGAATTACTATTCTCTCTACTTTAACTTGTTTTACTCATCTGATCACCAATACGATACATATTTGAATTTAATATTAAAAATTTTCATTTGTTTTTCTTTTCTGAATTCAATATTATTTATGAGAAAGTATCTAAACAAATTTAGATAGCAATTATAAATTATAAGTTAAGATAAATAAGTTAACAACCTAAGAATAAAATATATTTTATTAATAATAATCCTTTATTAAAAATATTTGATTATTTAAGGTATAATCATAGTATTTTCTTTAAGACTTAGATATTTATATAATATATTTTTAGACATCTAAGATAATAAAATAATTTCTAACCAATTATACATTTAAATTTATTTATGTGAATGTCCAAATTAATTTATTAAATATATTAACTAACCATAAAAATGTATAAGAATTTAACATCCTTGATCCAGAAACCTCTGTCATTTCTTTTTAATAGAACAATTAAATCATTAGTGCTTCCAGGTATGTTATAGGAATATTATTTCAATTAGATTAAAAAACTAAAAGGAAAAGCAAGAAGTAATCAGGTCTTTCTGCTCTTGATGAATTATTATTTAGGTATACAAAACCTGATTAATAATTTCTTGATGCTAAATATGGATTTAATGCTTAATTTATTGTATATGAAACTAATACTAAATATTGTGATCTATCCAAATCATATTCAGGTGAGAATAATGAAAGATAGCAAAATAATTATAAAAATATAGTTTTACCATTGATAATGATATATGGATGCCATCTATATATGAATGACGAAACTAAATGCTTTTTTGGATCCTCATCTTTAAAAAAAAATCAATTAGATTAAAGAGTTGTATTACTTTAATATGCAGCAAACAATCCTATTGAAGATAGATACAAAGTAAATTAGCTAAAGAATATTAATGGATATGCAGTAAGTGTTTTTGATGGACATGGAGGTTGGTAATTAGCAGAATTAGCAATGAATATCTTACATGAGAAAATTGATCATTATGTGCTTAAAAATTAAGATAAAATATAGAATTAAGATGATCTAATATAATAAAGTATATCATAAGCATATTCTGATGTGGAAGAAGAATTTTATAAAGTTGCATTATAAGCTTACAATATGGGATTTCCATCAGTTGCAAGAGTAGGAAGTTGTGCTCTGACTGCAATTGTGGTTGGAAATAAAGTCTATAGTGCAAATTTAGGAGATAGCAAAGGAATTATTGTTAATGTTAATAATAAAGGTAAATTTATTATTAATTTTTATTAGCGAACGAAAAAGCATATAAGAAAATTAATCATACATTAAATGCAAACTCAAAGAAAGAATAAAGAAGATTAAAATCTGTATTCTCAGATGATGATATTGTTGTATGCAAAAGTGGAGACAAGAGTTGTTATGTTAAAGGAAGATTGTAACCAACTAGATCATTAGGGGATTTCAGATTGAAATTCTAAGAGTTCAATAATCCTAAAAATATATCTGAAGATAAAGGATATTTGAAATCTATCTCGAATTTTAAAGGACCTTATATTAGTGTATTTAATTTAATTATTTCTAGTCTACACCAGATTAATAGGTATTCGAAATTCAAAAAGGAGATAGATATCTAGTTATAGGTTCTGATGGATTATGGGATGAATTAACAAAATCTGAAATCTCTAAAGTATAATTTTTCAAACTATTAATAGATTGTTTAAAAGAATTAAAATAATAAAGATGAGATTATTAAACATATTTTTGAAGAATCCCTTTCTCATGCAGCTAAATCCAATAAAATGTCTGATGAAGAAATTAAAAAGATACCATTAGGCAAAAGAAGAAAGTTGCATGATGATATCACTGTTATTTTAGTTGATCTATAAGGTTAAGTTTGAGAAATTTTATAATTTTATCATATTTGTCTATCTAAATCAATAATATTTCAATCAATATTACTGTTCTTAATTTTTATATTACTGTTATTATTATTATTATTATTATACTTGTTGAAATGTCATACCTATATATATTTATATTATATACTTTAAGGTTATAGTTATTGTAATTGTTAAGCTTCCTCTTTTTTTAATTATTATATCATATAATCTACTGTCAAGTTTGTTTAAAAATTATCGTCATATTTACTCATCATAGGATCCATTACTTTACATTATACCATTATATCATCTAAAGTTCTGTCAATTTCATTTATATTTTATTATGATTATTCAATTTACATATTTTTTGCATATTATAACAGAATTGGTGTTACAACATTCAATTATTACATTAACTAAAATTCTTATAAATTTCATTAATACATCAACATTTGTTTGTGTACTTTTTTTAACTTCTTATAATAAAAATAAAACCCTATTTGCCATTCTTAAGAAATTTTAACTTACCTTTATCTTATTCAAAGCTATTTACAAAAATTGTTTAGCTACTTCATCATCATTGTATTTTAAAGCTTGTTTTGCCTTAGAAATATACTTATCTTTTTCTTCCTAATTTTTTTTAAATTCTGTATTTAGTAGTTTCCATATACTTTTTAAATCAAACTTTATTTCGATTGGTTCTCTTGTTTGAACAGGTGTTGCTTTCTAATTTTTTTATCCCATTATTTTTTTAATTTTTTTTTCTATAAAAATCTTGAGGAAAATAACACTAGATGTTTAATTATTCTGTATTTCTTTATAGAATAGCTTATAGAAATAGTATAAATAATTTGTTAATATTAGTTAATCATATTTTTACAATTTAAAAAGTAGAAATGGAAAGAATCTAAAACTCTTATAATTTAACAATAGAAATTTTGCAAAAATAATTAAATTCTATTTGCATATGATAAAAATAATCATCATTTTTCCTAACACATATATTAACTTCTTTTTTTAAAGTTATTAGATATATTATACTTACTAATTTTCTGATTAGATTGAATCTTATTCTAAACCTAATTTAAATTAATTCAAAGATTAAGAAAAGTATAAAATTTATTAAAAACAAAAACAACATTTATCATATTATTATAAATATATTAGATATATAAATATTTCACTTATTTAATTTTCTTTTATATTCATCATTTTCTTTTTGTAATTTTAGAATAATATCTTTCAACATTTAATTTTCTTCAATTAATTAAGAATCCATTTAAACTTCTTATAATTACTCTCTTTATTTTTTCACTAATAAATGCAAATCTTAATTTTCTCTTCTTAACTATTTTATTTCCTCTTAATAATCATATCCAGTTTTGAGAAGTATTTTTAACGGACTCTCATTTCTATTATGATTATTAGTTATGATTTTTTAGTTAAAATAATTTGATATAATTTAATATCTAGATGTATCAAATGGTTATGGAGAATGATGAGAAATTCCAGATTTTAAATTAATTATGTTTCTTTAAAGAGATGTATTTGGAGTTTCAATAGTGGAATGTTGAGAAGAATGCTTAATTCTAGAAGGAGTTAAAAAATTGGCAGTCTTAGAACCACTGCTAGGAGAAAATAAGGGACTTTATGTTCTCATTTAAATCCAATTTTTTCAATAAAATTTATTTATTAATTTTTAATGAGAAATGATTCATAAATTCATTTCTAACATTTCCCGTTTGATCTTTTCAACAACTTTCTCGACCAATTATACAAGAGTTTCTTCAGTCTTTTCTCTTTCCGTTCTTGTCTTTTTCAAAGCTTCGCTTATTCTACCTGATATTTCTCTTAAACTTTCAACAATTTCCTCTTCTTTAACTTCTCTTTCCTTTTTCTCTCTATAATAATATAATCTTTAGGTTACTTATCAAAAGCCTCTTTTAAATCTGTTAATTATTGTAAGAATTATATTTAGATTTTACCCTCTACATCTTTTCTCTCTCCTATTTCATTTTATAATTCATCTGCTAATTTTGGAAGATCTTCATTCATATATGCATCAACGAATTAATATGATTCAGATTAAGCCTAATATATTGTTATAAATTATTACAAGCCCTTCTTTAACTACTTCACCTTGTAAATTATCCATCTACTAACCAATCTAATAAACGATTTTTCTTTCTTATTCTACTCTTTAATTTGAGTTCTATTCTATTTGTTTTCTAGCATGTCGTTCCAAATCAGTTAGTAACTTTTAGGTTTCAGCTTCTTATCTTAAACGACTATGATTAATAATTATAATATAATACTCCTCTTATTCCTATTCTAAATATTCACCTAGTTATCTCATTCTCTATGCAAGATAATTGAATTTTTCTTCTTTTTGTTCAGAATTATGTTGTAATTAGGCTTCAAAAGCCATAATGAGTTATGAGATATTATGAAATCTACTGTTCTTCCTAGATAAAGAGATATGGTAAAAATAATTACTCATCTTGAACACTAGTTGAGATATTATCTAATTTTTCAAATATAGCTTAGACTCTTCCTTTAACATTAGATTCAGACATGTTTGATATAAATAATTATAAATAAAAATTTATTTCTTTTATCTTGATTCAAAAACTAAGTTGTCAATATTTAAATTATATCATTAATGTTGGATCTTAATTAATCAATATTTTAATTTAATCTAAATTATATATATATTGTATTTCAAAGGTTGTATAAATAAAATGTATCTTGTAAAAATTATTTATACAACCTACAAAATTATATAATATAGTGTCTAAAATAATATTTAATAATTTCTAAGTTATTAATATTATAATTAAATATAAAAAAAGTAATAACGTTTCACAAATTTGATCAATCTTTATAAACATTAAATCTAGATATTTTAAAAGTTAATTGCTTCAAATCTTATTCTAACAATTACTATTAACTTTTTAGTTTGTCAAATTTATTTTATTTATTTGAGCTTTAATAATTACTAATTGTTTCTTCAATTACATTTTCTACATCTTTGGCATTCTAATGATAATCCTCTTCAGATCCTATCAATAATGCTAAACCATCTAATTTGGCTTACAATTAACCATAATAATTGCCTTATTCACTAGGTAATACTTTTTAATATTTTGATGAATATAATTTAACAGCACTTTAATTTTATTTAACATCTCTTGGAGTTGGAATTTGAAACTTCGATTACTAAGGTGATTGTTTAAATTGTGACATTGATCTTATGGGAATTATAAACTTAGATGAATTAAACTCATTTCTTATTTAAACATTTGGTGATTAATTTTGTCTTACAACATTTTTCAAAGGACTTCCTTAAAAATCTAAACTAAATATTTTTTAAAAATACTAGAAACTGAAGTTCTCTATTTAGTTTTTTATCTACTCAAGTCTTATTTCAAAGTAGCTAAATTGACATTGTCCTTTTTGTTTTATTAAGAAGCCTAGTTAACAAAATCAAAAAGTTTAATACTAATTTAAAGATAGTTTAAGCCATAATTTATTTTGATTTGAACTTATTGTGAATCTCTTATCTGTAATTTTGCAATTGTTATGACAGATCTAAATTCATTTAACAGATAAAATAATAATAAACTTTTATTAATAAATAATTCACAGAATAGAGTTTATATCTCTATTTAGAATTGTTATTTCTATTTAAATTATAAAAATCTATTTATAAGGTATATTATTTTATTTTTAGAATTATTTAGTGTATATAATTATTGTATAAGAACAACAGTAAAATTTTATAAAGAATTTGATTAATTATATTATTGTTCAATAATTAATTATTTATTAGATGTCCATAATTGGAGTATTGGGTGGTATTTGTTCAGGAAAAATGTTATTTTGTTAATTAATGAAAGAAATGTATGACTATTAGATAGTTTAATTTGATCAGGAGATCGATTTGAATAAAACTGCAATGAAAATTTATAATAATTGGAATACACCCACAATAATAACAGCAATCACTACAAAAGAATAAATACGAGTTTTAAAGAAAAGAAATTATTTTCATTTAATATTTTTGGATGCACCTTCAGTAATAAGATATAGAAGATATTGTGAAAAGCATGGGTAAATTAAGTTTGAAGATTTTGTAAAACTTGATGATAAAGTATTAAAGTTTTTACATATCTCAGCAAAAATATGATTTAGATTTCTTAGAGTTGGCAAAGAATTGTAAGGTATATCTAAAAAATAATACAAATACTATTGAGGAATTCACCAATAACTTGAAACAATAAAAGACTAAAATTATTAGACCATTTAGACCTGATTGGGATGTATATTTTATGAAAGTTATATTATCTAATATTATATTATAGATTGCATACACAGTTAAATAGAGAAGTAATTGTATGAAAAAAAGTGTTGGAGCAGTATTAGTTAACAACAATAAAAGAATTTTAAGTACCTCTTATAATGGAACTCCAAAAGTGATGAAAAATTGTAATGAAGGAGGTTGTGATGTTTGTAAAGAATCAAAAACTTTAGATTTAATTTTATATAAATGTATGTGCATTCATGCAGAAGAAGGATGCATCTTAGAATTAGGTATCACACAAACTAGAAATACTACATTGTATACAACTTTGTTTCCATGTGTTTGGTGTTGTAAAGCTCTTTTGTAAGCTGTATAATTTAGATATTTATTTTTAGGAAGTTTCAAGAATTGTTTATTGTGAATAAGGTAATTGGGATCTATCTTTGTAAATTATATAAAATTTAATAAAATATGATTAAATAGATGTTGAACAATATATTTATTGAGTTAATTTTAAATATATAGATTAATTTAATACAAACATTAAATATTAATTTAAATTAATAATGAAATAAAAAAATTAAAAATAATTCAAATTATATTATTTCTAAGAATAATTCCATTAACAAAATAGCACATATGCTATAGTAATAGGATTAGGAGTAGAACAAATTGATAAAAATAAATAAATTGGAATAAGTTTATCATAATCATTTAAAAATGGAGATGTAATGTTAATGAGATCTATTGATATTAATGATGAAGAATTAAAAAATATATTATAAGAGTATTTAACAGATGAAGAATAAAAAAAATATGTATTTGAGAGATCAGAAGATTATTTTGATTAATTTGATATATTTAAGCATTTAGTCAAAGAATAAATATATTTAGCTATTCTACCAAGAGGATAATTTGTATTATATTAGAAAAATGAAAAAATTGATAAAATTAATATGGATGATTCAATAAATATAATAAAAGAGCATTTATAATAGTTTAATGAATTGGACTAAACACAAAAAGAATTTCATTTGCATAGAATATTATATAATATGAAGGAATAAATTGATGGAGAATTAATTTAAATATAATAAAAAACAGGAAAAAAAGAATGTAATAATATATTTGTAATTATAAATAGTTAGGAATATGGAAGAAAAATTAGAATATGAAAATGAAATGAAATAATATACAGGAAAAAGTTTATTTAGTATTCCAACATTTGATAAGACATTAGTTCATTACAATTGGGATAATATGTAATAAATTCCTCAAAAATTGTTATTTTAATAGTGAATTGTTAATTTATATATAAATATTAAGAATTAAGAAATTCATTAAATTAAAAAAAAATCTTATTAAATGGGATATTTGAACGATAAAGGAGTAACTTATGATTACTTTGAATCTTTGGCATTTTAATAGATGCTTAAAGAAAAAGGAATAGTGTAATTTTTGAGTTTGTTAAAAATCTTTGGGAAATTCTAATTACATGAACATTAATTTGAACATCTCTCAGATCCTAATGTGAAATAAATACAGACTAAAATGTAATTATTCTGGGGTGATGAATTTGAAGGTCATGTTATTAAATTGTATGATGATTAGAAATTAGCACTTTTGAACCCTAATACAAGTAAATATAATATAGATTAATATAGGCGGCTTATTTTAAAGTTTAGGTGAAGAACAATAAAAAGTTTTACCATTTGTAATATTACCAGAATTCGGTGCTTGGATGATTGAATTAACTCCAAATAAACCATATTAATGCATGTGCTTCAATTTTGATTAAGTCTTAATAAACATGAGAAAGAGAATTTAAACACTCTAAAGTTATTTACCATAAGGAAATTAATATTTACTTATTCCTGTCTATCCAATGATGGGAGTTGGTAGATTTACAACAACTGTTGAGAGTGATTTAACAGCTTCTATGATTGAGAAGATCAGAAGTCAAACAAGTTATATAGAAGGAACTCCAACATTGTAATAAGATGAAAAATAATTCCAAAATGAAAAATTGATTTAACCAGCAACACCATATAAAGAATTACCAGTTGAACCTATTTGTAATTACTTTTCTTAAAGTATATACTTTGATGATAGAATCATTAATCCACATCCTAGATATTCAACTTTAGCTTAAAATATTAGATTAAGAAGAGGATCAAAAGTTGAAATCAAAATACCATTGTATATTGATTAAAATACAAAAATAGAATAGAGTGAATATGAACCAAATCCAGGGTATTTATTTTATTTTATTATTATTAGATATATAACAATGGATCATATGGGTTTTGGAATGGGAAATTGTGCACTCTAAACTACTTATTTGAGTATTGATATTGATCATGCAAGATTATTGTATGATTAATTAGCTGTTTTGGCTCCTTTATTTGCAGCCTTAACTGCAGGTAGTCCAATATATAAAGGAAAAATATCTAATTGGGATACTAAATGGGATTGTTTAGAAATGTCAGTTGATTGTAGAAGTGAAAATGAAAGAAATCCTTAAAATCCAAATTATATACCTAAATCAAGATATTCTTCTATTTCATATTTTATTTCTAATGATAAAATGAATTTAGAAGAATATAATGATCTTAATTTTCCAGCTAATGAAGAAATTATGCAATTTGCTAAATAAAAAGCAAATGAAATGGAAATACCTTTAGATGATAAATTACTTAGACATTTAGGAATCCTATTTTTAAGAGATAATATGGTTATGTTTAAAGATAAAATACATATTGATGATAATACAGCTCATTTTGAAGCAATCTAATCTAGTAATTGGAATTCTGTCAGATTTAAACCACCTCCTTCTTATAATTCAAAAATTGGATGGAGAGTGGAATTTAGAACAATGGAAATTTAATTGACTGCTGAAGAAAATGCTGCATGGTCTATAATGATACTTATGATTGTTCGATTGTTCTTTACAGTAATTTATTATATTTATCTTTAGAACTATATTCCAGTTAATTTTTATATGCCTTTATCACTTGTTGATGAGAATATGAGAAGATCAAAAGAAAAAGGAGCTATTTTAAATTAAAAATTCTATTTTAGAACTAACTTCTAAGAATATGGTCCTGCTACTATTGAAGAATTAACTTTATAAGAAATATTTTTTGGTAAATAAGATGGATCTTTTATTGGAATAATAGGATTAATTTATTAAAATAGAAATGTTATCAATAAATAGTCATGTGCAGAGAAGGAAGAAAACATTTATTAAAAAAATAAAAAACTTCAAGATGAAGTTATAGAATTTGTAAGAAATAAAGTTAATGGTAATACTAAAACACTTGCTACTTGGATGAGAGATTTTGTAACTTCACATCCAAATTATAATTAAGATTCTATAATTACACATGAAATTAATTTTGATCTCATTAAAACACTCACTGCTATTAAAGATAGATAAAAAGAGGATCCCCATTTTCCCATAATATTTAGTATGTGATTTTATATATTCAACTAAATTTATTATTTATAGCTCATTTAATATTTAATAAACTTTATATAAAGAGGATATTCTATATATAATAGTTTTCATAACAAAAAATTTCAATTCTAATAATTTAATATTGCTTTTCAATATTCATAAAAAGATTTGAGATTAAATCTTCTTAATAATTCTTTCAACTAGCCTGACCACTATTTTTAATTATAAAGACCCTTTTCTAAAGCTTTTTCCATAAGTTATCTATTAAATGAAATAAATACGAATATTTATATATTATTCAAGATAAAAAAAATGAAGTATTTTTCAAGATAAGCAATAAGTTAATAATTTTATTTATAATTTCTATTTTTTGGATTTATAAAATAATAATTCTATATCATATAAAATATAATAAGATTTGTAATAAAAAGAATTTTCAATAGTTGAGGATTATGAATTTATAAAATAAAGTTTAAAACCTTCAAAGTTTAAAAGACTCTCTTACTAAGTTTTACAACTCACTTTTATTATTATTTAAGTAAAGAAATTTTGTTTCAACTTTGATAATTTAAATAGTGTTTTAATAATTAAAATATGAATTTATTAATTCTAATAATCTTCCTTGTTTCTTCAAATTCAAGATGAAATCATCTACAAGTGTTTTTAAATATCAAATTAAAAAAATGAAGATATATTTAGTAACACACAGAAATAAATCATAATAATGTTTGAACACTTTCTTGGCTCTAGATAGTCCAACCACTTACTTTTCTAATTTATTATATTTATTTTTCAATTTTTTAATTTTAAATTGAATTAATAAATTTCACTTATTCACATTAATAACTTGTTTTATTTAGTCTCCTTAATGTTGGACTTGCTTTTTCTTTATTAATAATTTAATGATGAGACAAGCAATTTTATATACTCTTATTTTGAGGCTGCTATAGATTAATAATTTCTTTAGGTCGAGATTTCTGAATACAAAATTTTCTTTCAATGATATTGTTAACTTATTTCTGATTATCCTAAAAGATCAATTAGGTAGGCAATTAATACTCAATACATGGTATGATTTTTCGAATCCTTGAAGGAGAATTTTATTCAGATTAGATTTCTGTTTTTTTTTTCAAAGGTTCAATAATTCTATCTATAAAATTATATGAGATAGGTGTAACTTAGGTTTTATTTCGAGTTATTTTATTTAATCTTAATAGTTTGGATGCAAGAGATTGATTATGATCTTTTGGTTCTAAATTTGAAGATATAAGTATCTAGGGTTTTTGATAATCATCCTATTTTTCTTACTCTGTAGTTTTTATATATTTAAATTAGCTATTGCTTCTTTCTTTTGATCGTATTACCTCTAAGATTTGACGTATTGTAGTTATTTATGGTTGATTTAATTTACAAGGTTAAAAATCTATTAATTTTTATCTTTAGTGGAGAAATTGACGAGCTTTCCTATAATTCTCTTGATAATACATTAATTAACCAATAATAATTATTATAATAATTAGTTTTGAAACTAAATATAACAAAACATCAATCATGAATACTGAGAGTATAGGCAGAAGCTTTATTATTATTGTAGGAATACAATTCTCTAATTTCAGGTTGAGATAGATTATTTTCATTTTTTTTTAATGCTTACTTTTAGAATATTTAGGGTAACTTATTTATTTATCTTGGTCTAAAGAAGGCATCTTTAGCTCCAGTTAATTTAAACTTTTTCTCATTATTATTAATAAATTAAATATTATTGTGGTTGTTTCCTAACTTAATCTTTGGTAAAACTAATTTAGGTTAATCTTCTTCAATTTAAGTGAGTACTCTTCTTCTAGTATTATTAAATTAAGGTGTTTCCATATCATCAAGAGATATTGTGTTACTGCCTTCATATAAACTAGCAATTTTTGTTCTTTTTGGAATCATATTTTGTATATTATATTTTATATTATATATTTATTTTCTAAAATATTGATAGAAATGGATTCCCTATATTTGTATATAAAAAAATAGGTTATTTAAAATGTTAACTTTTAGGTTCTTGTGTTTATTAATTAAGAAGAATAGAATACATAAATATATATACTTTATATGTCTTTATTCAAATATTACCAAGATATACTAAATCATTTTTTTTAACGATGATAATTAAAATTTTAATTATATAAAAGATCATTTTTTAACATTCATTAATGTTTTATTAGATTTCTTAACTATTTTTTATTCAACAACAGTTTTTATTTTATTAACTTAATTCTTGAAATTATCAATTTATGAATTTTATAATGTTTTGTTCTACTTTGCCATCTAAATCATGGATTATGTTTATTATATTTGTTCATTTTACTGTTAAATTAATTATGAATTTTCTAATTTCAATTAGTTATTCTCCTAATTAACCTTTTCTAAACGAATACGCAATAACTCTAATTTATAATCAAAACCATCCTTCATATTTTAATGTTAAATCCTAGATATTTCTATTCAAAATTTATTTACTTTAAATCATCTAATTCTTCTTCCAATTAATGAATGTTTTCTCTTGAGGATTTAGATCTCATAGTATTATAAGATTAAAATAGTTCTTTTAGTTCATATTCCAATTTTAGATTTCTCTACTTCAATTATTGTAGTTCTGTTAATAATATTGCTTTATCTTAATACATTTAATTCATTTAATGGAATTAATTAAAATTAAATGAGTATTAAATAACTAGCTACAAATTTCGATGTTCTATATCGAAGAGTTAGTGATAGAAGTAAAGTGACTGAAATCTTATTGGGATAATTATTTGAGCGCTCTGAAGCAGAAGAAAAGTATCACAAAGCCCTTGAAAAAATCAGTGGGTAAATGTAAAATAGTGGAGGTGACATTGATGATTTATTAAAGGGAGTTAAAATTGATTTAAATCAAAGAGCACAATATTATAAAGTAATAAATATATGATAAAATAGCAATTTAATTAATCTTATAAACATGATGTTGAACTAGCTATAAATAATCTTAAATAAATCTAATGTCAATTTAAACCTTTGATACAAGAAGTCTTGAAAATGGATAAGGAAATAAAAGTTGCTTTAGATAAATATGATCGACAAAAGGATAAAACTTTTAGAGCATCTAAAGATTATGAAGAAGCTGCCATTACTTTGGAAGCATAATGTTGGAATAAAGAATGTAATCCTGAGTCTAGATCTAAAGCTTAAGTTAGGTTAAATCAATAATTAGTTTATAAATAAGAGAATGAATCAGCTCTTAGATAAGCTGCTACTATCTATAATAATTTAGTTTAATCTTATAACACTTTATTATAAAATGGAATCTAATAATTAATATCTTAACATAATCAAATCTTTTCAATTGCAAAAGTAAATATTTATTCACAATATATATCTAGGATATAGTAATGAAAATATTAGTCTATGAAATTTCCAAAACAAGAAATCTATAATATGATAGTGAACAATTTTTTAAAGAAGCTGAAAAATATTTAGATCCTTAGGGTGATCCTCTTGCACCTGGACCATCAAGCTAAATTGGAATGACAAAAGAAAATTATCCTAAGGTAGATTCACAACAAAATTCTTCTTTTTTAAAAACTATTGCAGATTAAATATCCTTAAGTCATCGTTTGAATATTAAGAGAGAAACTGTTTCATAATAATAATTAGAAGTCGCTGATGAATTTGATTTAATATTAGCAAATTAACAATTTATTGAAGATTTAAAAGAAGTTTCTATCAACCTCATCAATAAAGTTAATAATAAAAATAAATCTAAAAATAATGAAGATAAATAACCAGCTGGAGTTTAGGCTATGGTTAATAGGTATAAAGATTAATATGGAGAATCACAATTAATTAAGATATATAGCTTTATTAAGCATATTATTTAAAGTACTCAAGAATAACAAATTAAAGGATGGAAAAATATACCATCAATCGAAAATAAGGTTTTAGAAGAATAATTAGAATCTAAGTTTTTTAGAGAACTTGGTTGTATTATTTTAGAATCATTTAGATAAGCAGGGTAATTTTTTTAATTATTTAGATGTTCTCAAATAAGCTAATTTGGATTCAGAAATATTATCACTTTTACTTAAAAATTATTGGAGATTTCTTAGAGGGAAGGAGAATTGATACTAGTTAAAAGAATTATTACTATGATTTCGACAATCTATACTATTGATGATAAAGAAAAGAGATTTTTCTTATAGGATAGCTTAATATCTATGCCTATATGGAAATAAATTGATTTATGGGAAGGGGTCATATATACTACAATAGAGGCTGAAATAGATAAATCTGCTATGAAGGATTCTGCACAATTTACAAAAGAATAAATATTTAAAGATAAAAATGTCATTTATTCTAATTTATTAAGTCTAACTTTAAATATGATTAATTTTAAGTAATAATAAATTTGATTAAAAATAGGATTGATAAATAAGAAATTAAGAATGTTTTGAATAAGTATGCAAGAGTTTTTTAGCTTTTTGAATTATAAACTTAAGAGTTATTGAAATTTGCTGATAATGATGGTAAAATTGAACCAAATTCAAAAGTAAATTCATTATCAGTTTTATAATCTTTGTATTACTAACCTTAAGCTAATTCTACAATCTAAGGACCATTAGGCTAAAAAAAAGTAGTAATATTTGATAAGAAAAATCCTCTTTCATCAAATTTAACTGTTCAAAAGACTGGAGGAAATTAAGTTTACTTCTCATAAGATACTCCTACTCGAGAAACAATATCACCTCAAATATCCCCATAATAAAATAATTAATAATAACAATAGTAATAATAATAGTAACAATAACAATAATAATAAGAATAATAATAGTAATAATAATAATAATAATAATAATAATAATAATAATAATAATAATAATAATAATAATAATAATAATAATAATAATAATAATAATAATAATAATAATAATAAGCAACAATTTAACCTTAAATATAATAATAATCTATTTTATAAAAAGTGTTTACTCCTTAAAATTCAAACAATCAATAAGTCTAATAAAATATTCCAGTATAATAATAATAATCTTAATAGATACCTTAATAATCCCAATAAGTTTAAGATTATGAATAACCAAAAATAAGATATAATTCCCATCCTTTAGAAGCTCCAAAATCTAATAATTAAAAAAAATAAAGTTGATTTTCTATAAAATAACAAAATAATTAAAATACACATTGCATCATATAAATATTATTGATCAATCTAATTTTTCTGTTTTTCTTAATGCTAAAAGTGCATAATTTCCAACAACAACTAATGGTACGCTTAAGATTCCTAATACTGTGATTGTTTCAATCAAATTTAATTTAATCCAAAATAGTATTAATACAAAAAATAAAACTAGAATTAGAGCTAAAAAGAGATAAACAATGGTTGAATTATCTTTTGGTAATCTTTCAAAGCTTAAGTTCAAATTTGAGAGGAGTTTGAGGAAAAATAGAAATGCAATTACAATAACCACAACAAAGAATGAAACAAACTAGATTAAAATAAGATAATTACAAGGAATGGAACTTCAGGTTATTCTTAATTGAATTAATGTACAATTTCTTAAGGCAATTTGTAGTAGCTGTCATTTTAGAAAGTTGTTTAAGCTTAAAATTTAGTATCTATTTTTAGGAAACTCCATCTTTTAGGTATAACGTTTGAATCAGCTAGAAGTAATTCCACTTAATAGATTGCATTAAGTGGTGTAATATGATCAGGGTCACCAAAATCAATAATACCATAATAGATCTTTCTTTTTGTATCATACTCAGCAAACACTTATGTAGAAGCAGAAGGATATTAAGGATGATTTAATCTAATGGCAACTTATGATTTAATTTAATTTTTAGTCTACTTAATTAAAATAATTACTTTAATAATGATATGAAGGAAGCTCTTTTCATTTGCTTTAAGAATTACAGGATAAAGCTCTCCGCTTTCAACACTATGATGGAAGTTTGGTTTTGAAGTTTTGGAATCAACAATATCGAACATGACTTCTTCAATCTCAACTTCTCGGAATACTTTGATTGTGTATTTTAGCTTAAATCTTAGATTGGTAATCTTACAACATAATTAGGGAAATGCAATTCAAAAGGAAGTAAGCCAGTTTATTAAATTTCAAAATAACCGCTAAAATCTTTAGATTTAATTGGTGTATAGATTAAATGATCTTATTAATTATTGATTATAGCATAAACTTCTGTAGGTTAAACTTTTTCCCCTTTAAAATTGACAAATTTCACATTAATTTACATTTTCATCTTGTTGGCTTAGTAATAGTCTTAGAAAATGGGATATATGATTGTATTAACTTAATTCAATTAAAATAATTTAGTAATCCAATATTATTCGTCAATAGATCCCAATACTAAAGTTCTTTAGTAAAGAAAATTGATAATTGTTTATTGATAGATCTAATTTCGGAGAATATCCTATAGTTTTGGATGAATATTGGTTATGTTCAAAGTAAAAAATGAGAACAATATTTACGCAGTCACTGCAGCTGTATTATCTCTATCTAAAATTGCTGAGACTCCGTCATATATTTCTTAGAAATTAAAGAGGGCTTCTTAGATTCCTTCATGAACATTTTTGCCATTGCAAATGGTGGCAAGGTGATATACTTGAGCTGCAGTTTTATAAGAGTCATCTTATTTTTTAAGCGAAGGTTTTGCTGCACCTCCTACTGTAATAAATTATTCCAATTTTGGACATAATCCATTTAAAAGTGAATTATAGTAGATTGATTCAAAATCATCTTAATCCATTTTTGGGTATTCAATATTAAGGTCTGCCTGACATTCTTCCAAAAATGATGATGCAAGTTTTGCATAATATGCATCTTGAGTTGTTGTTAATGTGTATTCTTTTAACCAAGTACAAACCTTATTAAAATAAATTTATATACTTAATCTTGATCCACGTCAACTGACAAATCAGAAGCTATTGATAATTAATATGCTAATTTTTTGAGGGAATCTGGTTTGGTCACAAATAGATTTTACTTGTATTTAGGAAATGCAAAAACTGTGGTGAATAAGAGTATTGCTATGATCATTAATTAAATTTATATGGAATCTATTATAATAATAATAAAATGAAATCCTTCAATATTTACAATATTTTTTTGTTATTATATGTGTATTTTCAGTCTCATTTTATAGATAATTGATGGATAAGATTTCAGTGTTAATTTACAATAATTTTCATGATTATAATTATTTATTTCAAGACCCTTCTTTATCTAGAACAAACTTATGATTTTAAGTAAACACAAATACTAATAGTAGTTATGAAAAAATTTGTAAATTAATAGAATATAAAATTATCATTCCAATTATTATTATAAATCAGCTCTCTTCTTTCTTATTCTCCTCCCCTTTCATAATCATTGTGGTTTCAATTCATCAGGTTAATTTTTTGATTAGATTCAGGCATCTTCTATAACTTTTCTAATTCTTCTTGAACATTATAAGGAACATGAGGATAGGATAAACTTTTATTAATTCTTATTTCCATTTTAAAAATAAATGGTAATATAATCATTTGACCTTCTTATTTTTTTTAAGCTAATAATAAAATTAATAGCTCAAAGGTTATTTTTCTTAATTTGTAAATTATTATGATTTTCCAAAATATCTTTGTCATCCAGTTTCCTTCATTCTATTCTAATACTATATAAATAATTATGTTTATCATCTTTATTTGATTATAACATCTAAAGTTTTAGATCAGCATCTTTCATTTAATTAAGTTCTCCTTCGTTTAAAGAAGGATCTTAATAAAATAAGATTCTCCATTAAATTAAAATCTTTGGAGGTAAATGAACCCAAGTATCCAAAATGAATAGAACTGCTGATTCAGGCATCTTTAAATACTATAGATGATAAAATCTGCTATGTTTGATGAAATGGCTATAATCTTCAAAATCAGAAATACTTAAGATTATTTTGGATTTTGTACTTTATGCTTAATAGTAAATTTTCTCTTGTATTGAATTAAACAGTTGGCAAAAATGATTATAGTTTTTTACCTTTGTAATTACAATCAATATATTTTTAATTGAATATCCATTATCCCAATCTGAATGATAATTAAATTTAAATAATATAAAAATGTAATACTTTGACAATTATTTGCAATCAAAAGGTGGATATGACTATACAAATGCCAAGAGGTACAGAATTGATTTATTGAAATCTAAGAAATGAATTGATGAAAGCTTAAGGATTTAAAGAAATGCCATTTACAAAAACTGGAACAACAATAGTTGGTGTCTTATTTGATGGGGGAGTAGTGATGGCAGCAGATACAAGAGCAACAGCTGGATCAATAGTAGCAGATAAAAATTGTGAGAAATTGCATACTTTAGCTCCAAATATTTGGGCTGCAGGAGCAGGTACTGCTGCAGATTTACATCATTAATGTGCTCATTTTAATGCTAAACTTAAACTTTAGAGACTCAATCTAAATAGATAAAGTAGAGTCAATGAAGTGATTACAAAATTAACATCGAAACTCTTTCCTTATAGAGGTCAAATTGGTGTTGCTCTTATTATTGGTGGAGTAGATTGTAATGGACCACAATTGGCTTCTGTCTCTCCTCATGGAAAGTAAATGATTATTATTAATTTATTAGTTATGTTTATCATCCATTTTAATCAATGGGTAGTGGATCTCTTGCAGCTCTAGGAATTCTTGAAGCCAAATTTTAAGATGGTCTTACAAAATAATAAGCTATTGATCTTGCTATAGAAGCAATTGAGGCTGGTATTTTCCATGATATGGGGTAATTTATGATTATAATATTATAGATCAGGTAGCAATGTTGATGTAGTTGCAATTACAAAAGAAGGTGTTGATTATAGAAGAAATATTAGATAATATAATGCCAAATCCCATTAGAAATAAATACCATATCCATTCCCTATCAATAATACACGTAAAATAGATTATTAGATGTTTAGCTGCTTTGAGGAAATATGAATTTAATTTTGAGAAACAAGAACTTACTGAAGTTGGATAAGAAATGGAGATAATTGAATGAAATATTTAAATATAAAATTATATTCATATGTATATCACTTAAATACTTATTTAATTGAAATTATTTAATTAATGGATAAACAAGATTATTATCAAGTCTTGGGAGTAGAGAAAAATGCTACAACAGAGGAGATTAAGAGTGCTTACAGAAAGTTAGCTTTGGTAGACATTATTATAGTTATATATGTAGAAATGGCATCCAGATAAGAACCCTGATAATTAAGAGACAGCCAAAAAATAGTTTTAATTGATTTTACAAGCATATACAGGTTAAATTTTCAATTTATATTAATAGTTCTTTGTGATAATCAGAAAAGAGCAAACTATGATAAATTTGGAACTGCTGATGGTGAAGACCAAATGAATTTTGATTTTGATGATTTTTTTGCACAAGATTTTGAGTCTATGATGAACTTTATGATGGGTGATGCTTTTATGAAGATGTTTACTAATATTGGTAGACCAGGAAGAGGCAAACATAAATTTAAAATACCAACTTCTTTTGTTTTCAAATAAGCTTAACCATAAAAGAAGCCAGAAAAAAAAAAAGAAGAAGATGATGAATGGGAAACTGAAGAAGAAGTTGATGAAGATGATGATTGGAAAGATGTAGATGATGATGATGAAGTTGATAAGAATGATAATGATGATGAATTATAATCAGATAGTGATGATGATCTTACATAAACTGAAAATTTATTTATGATGCCTATGTTTATAGAAGATAGCATTAAAGATACTGATAGTAATATATTCTTTTTATATTCTAAGGTAATAAGTTCAAATGTAAATTCGATGGTTAGATATTGAAAGAATAAACCTTAGTGTAGCATTTTGAAAAGAACCATAAAAAAGAATTTGCTGCATGGAGTAAAAAAAAGCATTTTAAATGATTAATTAATTACATTATTTTTAGATATGAAAAATAGATTCCTACAACTTAAATAAAAACTTAATAATTGGAAGTGGATTGAATGCCAAGTAACTCTTCACTCTCAAACAAATTAATAAGAATCATATCGTCTTCTTGAAACCAACTATAAAATTATGTAAGATTGTACAGTTGTTGAAGAATAACTATAATTCAATATACAAATGTAGAAATCCTTCAATTTCTCTAAAAGAATAGGATGGAATTGGCACAAAAGTTGGAAACTTCCAGAAATCACTGTTAAACCAATTCTAAATAGCTATAAATTATATACAAAAGGTCTTAGATGTAGATTGATTTGCGGCTATGTTGAGGATGTATCTACAATTAGATAAGTTGAACTTGAAGGAAATATAGAAAAATTATATAATGATGACATCTAAGGCTTTTAATTTGAAAATATAAAGTTCAGTTCAACTTCATATAAACTGGAGGTTTTTACTTATCCATATTTATAGGGTGTTCATTTTCATGTCATTATTGAGATCTATAGAAGAGATGATATCTTTGAAAGTGAACTAACTATTAAATCAGTCATTTCTCCTCCAATTTTTGTAGATTCAAGGAAAGCTGCCAGAAATACTAAGAGATTTGATTATTAGAAAATTATGTCACTTATCTAACCTTTTCATCCATTCTCTCTTAAGAAATAACTTATTGTTAGATCTGATAAATCTAAAATATTAAAAATAGAGGATACTCTTGAAGGACTTAATAATTATTTGATGGCATAGAATATTAGGAATAAGTGTAGACATCCATACTTTTTAGCATTAAAATTTAGATCAGTCTTTGATCTTTACTATAATTCTAATTAATATTCTACTCTAATGAATTTGGAATAATTACTTGTTAAGATTTAATAATGTTTAGTTGATAGTTTAAATTCACATTAGAATTAATAAGTAATATTATTAAGAATGAAATATACTAATTATAGTGAACTTGATATAGGATTTTTTAGTAATAATTTGAATCAATTATAAAATAATGTTATTCAAGTTGTTGCTAGTTCTTAAATTGATAAAAATTGGGTTAAAATAAATACAAATGATTTGAATGATATTTATTCAGAAAAGTATTCAATATTTCCAAGAGTTTCAACTTCAGATTAGATGTAAATTAAATAATATTTTGATATTTCATCTGATGAAAGTGACTCAGAAGTTTGTTGTTAAAATGATGTAATTTTAAATTATAATGATAGGAATAAATTGAATAAGGAAAATAATAAAATCTATAGGAATTTTATGAAACCAAAATCGAAATTCAAAAAAAGAAAGTCTGTTTATGAATTAACATACAATATCATTTTTTACAATTATTTCTTACGTTCTTATTTAATTTTTATGATCATATATATGAATAAATTCAGAATAACTAAACCTTAATCTAACTTAGATTCTAATTATAATTTGAAACTGTTATTTACTTTATCATATTATGGTGAATTGTTATTAATTTATTATAAATTTCGATTTGATGTGAATTCAATCCATTTGTTTATTTGATAAATATTTCTTCAAGAAAATTATACTCTAATAACATCAATAGATTTAGAATGTGTTACTTATTATTATTTGATTATCGTTTAAGAATTTATGTTACCTGATATAATTTCAGAAATGATATAAATATTGAGTATCAAAAATTCTATGATTTTGAATTCAATTCATTTTAATTAGATATATACAATATTTATTTCCTATATATTCTATTTGTATCTTTGTTTTAATGAAATATCATAATTGTAATATAAAAAATTAAGTAATTATTATTCCATGGGTGGGTGCGGAGGAAAGCCATAAAAAAGAAACAAAAAACCTTATGTTTTACCAAAAACATTAGAATAGCAATGTACAATATTATCGTATGTTAGTTAATGATATTGAAATTGATTTACTTTATTTAATATATTAAGACTTAGCATCACGAAATGTAGAAAACTTAGTCAACAAGACAGCTTTTACAGATTTCTTCACAATGATTGGGTTGTGGGGTGAACTTGTTTTTGATTATTTTAACCAAGAAAACCATAGTCTATTGAATTTTGAGCAATTTTTAAAAGGAGTTGTACATTATATAAAATGTGATGAAGACTAAAAAATTCAACATCTTTTTAAATTATATGATCTAGATAAATAAGGTGTTATTCGAAAATCTGAATTTTTGCAAATGGTAAAATAACAATTATAAAATTAGATATAAAACTATCCAAGAGAGGATTTGATTAAATTACTTGATGATCCAAAGTTCTTAGAGGATTTAAAAATTCTTAAATATTATGAGACAAAGGAGATGATTAATCAAAAAAAAAATTAACCAAAACGAGCAGATGAATAAGAGTTTACAGAATCAGGTAAGAAAATTATCATGAAAATAGTGCATGCAATTTAAAGAAGAAGTTCTTTAAGTGGAGAAATATAATCAATTTAAGGGGCAAAATCAGGTGAATCTGGACATGGATCTTAAAGTAATTTGCCTGTATTCAATGAATAAAGTGTTGTAATGATGTTTCCAAATGAGAGCATGATTGGACCTACAGGAGTTCCCATGGGACAATTTGGTTAAAATATCACTTTTAATATTAATGGAAAATTAGTTGAATTAAAAAGAGTCAATATTAATTATTTAGTTCATAAGTATGTGAATATGATTTATAAGAATAAAGGCAAAAATGATTAGGAGTATTTATATTTTATAATTTAGTTTATCACTTGAGGATTTTAAATCTTTTGTTAAATTACATCCAAAAATATTTGAAGGTCTTTATAAAGCATTTAACTTTGATGTATGGGGATTTGATGCTAATTCTTCAGTTCCTCGTTTTATGATGTCACCAAAAGATCTTGAAGGAGAACTCAAAAAAATAAGCAAGAAAAATCCTAAAATTACTAATCCTAGATATTTTAAATTAATGTAGAGATTTTGCTTATCTTTTAAGAAAAAAGAATCTACTTTACCTTCAAGTAAAATAAATTAATTAATTTTTAGAGATCTTTTGTCTTGATGGATTAACAATATAAGAAAAAGTAAACAATTAAGAATAATAATATGGATTTGAAGTTTCTCATAAAGATAAATTATATTAAACCAGAACATATATGTGTTAAGATTTTGAAGATTATAAAAGATGGACAAATAGTTTATAAATGTTTCAAAAGTATTTAAATAATAAATTTTTTAGAGCATCTGTAAATGATTATTATTCAATTTTATAAAAGATTGGAGAAGGCAAATTTTCAATTGTTTATCTATGTGAATGCAAAAAGGATAGATAAATATTAGCTATAAAAATTATTGAAAAGTTTAAATTATCAAAATCAGAAAAATTAATGCTTGCGTAATTTTAGTATTTAGTTGTAGTCATGAGGTAGAAATCATGAAATTGCTTAATCATTCTTGTATTGTCCGTTTTCATGAAATTATAGAAACAAAAACTCATTTAAATATCATAACAGAAGTTGTAAGAGATGGAGATTTATTTGATTACATTATTAAAAATGAAAATATTAATGAGCAAGAGGCATCCTTAATTATGAGTTAACTTTTTGATACTCTAAATTATGTTCACAGTGTTGGCATTGTTCATAGAGATTTAAAACCAGAAAATATAATGATTGTATTAGATGTGACAAAAAAAAATGTTAAATAAGTCAAAATTATTGATTTTGGTTTTGCCAATTTTTTGACAAATATCTAAACAAAAGAAGGAGAAGCTCTTTGTGGAACAACAAATTATTTAGCACCTGAAAGTTTGGAATAAAAAAAAATAGATTTTAAAGTTGACAATTTTGCTTTGGGAGTTATTTTATACTTTTTACTTTCTGGTATTTCAAATATTTAAATTAGGTTATTTACCTTTTGATTCTGAATTTCCAGAAGATATTATTAAAAATATAATTGAATGCAAATATGATCTCCAAGAAGAGTTTTGGTAATAGATTTCAGATGATGCAAAAGATTTAATAAAAAAATTATTAATAAAAGAACCTGAAGAAAGAATTTCTTTATAATCAGCTTTAGAGCATCCATGGATTAAAGTATTAGTTTGTAATTATTTAGAACCGAAATTAATTGCCAACAAAGAAGGCTTAGAGAATTAATAAAAGATTAGGCTTATTTTGATTAATTAATTGAATCAAAATGTTTATATCAAATAGTAAAATTTATATAAATACCTATTAAATTAATTCATAATTAAATCATTTATGATACTAATTCTATTCATTAAAATTCTTGTTTAATAAAACTTAAGCTATATTATTTAATAATTTATAAATTTTAGAATTAAAGTTTATGATAAGTACTGATTATTCAAATAAAATAAATTATAAGTTAATAAATAGTCTGAACTATTAAGATATATTTATATATTCATAAGAGACTTTGAGAGCTTTTATTAGTCCAACCCTTAGGATCAATTTCTAAGTCTTATGAAATTGGTTTTGATTATTATTATTTTAATAAAGTATTGACTTTGCTTCTATGTGAATCATTTAATTTCTCAGAAAACCTTCTAAATTATTAACCAATCAATATGCGATCAAGCAACAAAATTTTTTCTTAATCTTTAGGTTATTAAGGTATTAATCTATTAGTTATTTTAATAGGCTTTTAGTAATTTACAGAAGTATCCTCATTTAAATTACAACTATATAAAATAGGCTTTTTATAAGTATAAGTTTAATTTTTAATTTCCAAGCTTAAGTTTATTATTTTCATTTTTTCATCATTTGATTTATTCATTGAAGATTCAACAGACCTTTCATAATTATTTTTTAATGGAGATGTTTTTAGCTTTTTTGATGTTTTATTCGATTTTCGAATCTTAAATTGAGGTATTTTGTAGTCAAATATATTCCCACTAAATTGATAATTTCTAAGCTGTATTTACATTGCAAAATTTGGAATAAATATGATAATAAACTTAGATTCAATATGATAAATTATTTATTTAAATAAAAAACCAAAATTAACTTGTAGAATAAAGGTAGAATCTATTTTATCGATGAACTCTAGATTAAAATAGAATTCTATAAAAGCAAATTTTTTATTATCAATTTAGATAATATTTAAACCTAATATAATTAAAAAAATAGAAATTTTAATATAAATAGAAGAAAATAGCTAACTTAAAGTATAAAGAAAATATGGTATATGCATATTAAATGGATCTATCTTTTGTATGAGAAATGGTTATTTAAATAATAGTAATTATATAATAAAAAATAACTGTATAACATTTTCGAGGAAATATTTAGAATGAAGTAGTTATTCTGATAAAATCAAGTTAAAATATTAAATCTTACTGCTTTTCTTTTAATTCTATTGAATCTATTTATTAAATTTCTGGTTTCGAGAAATTGAGCCTCGATATCTTTTGTTTCCTAATAAATTTATCATTCTATACTATTTTCCTGAGTTTAATTCTTTAATCTGTACTTTTAGTCCTTATTTTATTATTTTACTTAATCATAAATGTAGTTGAATGGATTTTCTTCTCAACTGACAGTTCTAAAGGTTTTGGTGATGGACTGACTTTTGAAATTTATGAAGGACGCTTTTAAGATATTTTTTAATTAGTTCTAATTATGTGTGGTTTCCAGGATAGAAAAGAGTCATTTTAGATTTCTTTAAACTTCCTTTTAATTTCGAAATCATTAATAATGTGAGGAATAAATTCTGTATTTGATTACTTTTATAATTAATAATTAGGTCTTTTAGTTAAATGAAACATATTAGATTGTTATTCATCCAAAATTTTAATTTTTTCTATGATGATTGAGAGATCAAATAAAGATTCTAGTTTTTATTTTGTTATATTCATAATATAAATTTATATTGATTATTAATAATAGGATGCAAATTTTTGGGACATATTGAATTCAAATTTCATATTCTTTGCATATTAAATATTATTAAAACAACAAATGAAGTCAAGTGGAAAAAAGGATTTAAAATAAATAAATCAAAGATCTCCAGAAAAGATATTACAAAAGAGAAAAAATAATAATTAATTATAATATTTAGTAAAATGGAAGGACCATGAAGAGCCAACTTGGGAATTTGAAGAAAACATCAAAAATTTAATTTAAAATTTACAAATTAATGAATAAGAATTTCATACAAATAAAAATGATATATAATTAAAATAAGGAATACCTTAAAGACATTTATAATAGAATTTTAAGCATCCTAATTGTTCAGAAGAACTTCTATTTAATAAATAGAAGGAGATGACATAAAAATATTGTAATGCTTATCCTTAAATTGGTGATGAAATTGATAGTGTTCAATTAATTTTAACTTAAGAAGATTGCTTGTTTGAAATTAAATGGAAATCTAGGTCTGATGGTATATAACCAAATTCAGATTTTTATCAATATGATTAATTCAAAGTAGTTGCTCCAATGCTTTTTATGGATTTTTTAGAGATTTGTATTTTAGGATATGAGAAACACTCAGATATAAAGTTTATAGCACCTGGTAAAGACAATATTGAAAGAACATAATTGATTAAAAGAATCTTATTACAAAATCCAAAATATGTAGATACTAATAAAATTTAAACAGATTAATTTGCAGAAGAAGTTAAAGTAAATGATTAAGCTACTTAACTTAAGGAGAAAAATGGTTAATCAAAGAAAAACACAATAATAACTTTTATGTAGTCGGAGTAGAAATAAAAATAAACATTAGAATCATCTAATTAAAAATTACATGTTATTTAAGAATAATCATAAAATGAAAGATTATCTGAATAGGATGATTTGTAGGAAGATAAATAATCTTAATAAGAAAATAAAGTAGATTAATAATAATAGGAGTAAATGATTGATTCGAATTTAAATTAAGAAGAATAAATAGAATAAGAATCAATATCTTTATAATAATAATAATAAGAATGATAATTTATATTTGGAGTGTTATTTTAAGATATTAAAATTTCATAATATTATTCTTTATTTAACTTCTGTTTCCATTATTTCAAGTAACTTAATTTCAAGACTTTGATTTCTTTTTAATAATTATTCAACTTAATTTTTTAATCTTTTTAGTTCTTCAACTTTAGATTATAAATCCTTATCCTTTCTTTAATAAGCAATAACTAAATAAAAAATATAAGAATACTTGATTATTCAAATTTCCATTTGAGATCATAATAATCTTATTATTTAACTACATTTTCTGAACTATTAATTTCTTTTTTAAATAATTATATCTATTCCTCCAACTCTTAGATTTTTTATTTTTATTAATTATAAAGTAATTCATAAGGTTAACATGAGTTTCTTTATTATTATACTTCCTATTACAACTATAAGAAATTTTATTCTCTATTTAATAATTTGAGTTATAATTTTTCATTTTCTGATTTAAGAATGTCTCTTTAACTAATAATAGATTTAGTTTAAGATTCAAGATTGGCAATAACTTATTCTAAATGTTGGATTGTTTTTTTATCGTATTTTTTATGTAAAAGTTCATTTTGTAATTTTTCATTGCTTGATTAAAGGGAAATAATTTATTATCTTAACTCTTAATTTGGATTGCAGTTTTCCTTATCAATAGTCGTAGTCTTGAGCATGATTATAATTGCATCAATTTATGATTCAAGTGATTTATCATATTTTTATCTAATTTAACTTAATTAGTATATGGCTTTAGAAATATTATCAATAGGCATTTAAGATGATTATTTGATATGAATAGATTCTCTTGTAATTTAACAAGATTCCCTTGTGACTGAAGGCTATGTTTTTGTTGTAATCAATTAGGGAATACCTTTAGTACTATTTCTTGTTGTATTTTGATTAGCACGAGTCGTTTTAGGTTATACAATATCTCGGATAGGAGAAATCTAATCTATAATAGTCCTATTTCATTGTCAAAATGATAATTATACATTCTTGATGTAAATTATTATGGACTAGTGGGTGGTTTATAGAGATATTAAATTTGTTGAGTATTCATTTTACTGTTAAAATTAATAAAATTATGAAAAACATAAAAAGAAGGGTTTTTGTATAAATATTATCATCCTTGAGTTTCTCGTAAGACCACTTTAGCAAGTTTTTTGAGTTCAAGGAAATAACTAATATAAAATTAAAGTATTTACCTACTATTAGTAGGATGATTGTAATTTTTTATGGCTCTCTATAATTCTATGATCTTATTCAATGGCAATATATCTTGCAATTATTTTTTGGGATATAAAATACTGTATAGTAATTATATATTACTTTTAAGTAGGTTTACTCAAATCAAGACTTGATCTTTGAAATGATAATCTACCTGGGGATTTACGTATTTGAGGAGATGGATTCTAAGATTAATGAAGTGCATTATTTTTTGGTGATTTAGGAGATATGCTTTATCTCAAGATTTATTAGAGTTATCCCAGATTTGATTTTTTGGCTTAGTAAAGTATTTGTTTAGGTTAATCAAATTTACTGTTAATTTTGCCACGTACTTCTTTACGAAAGTCATCTAACTCAGTAATTGGAGTGTTTGCTATAAATGATCCAGAATGCATAAAATTATTAATGAAAAAATTACCTAGTAGTTATTAGGAGCCTAAAATATTTGATAATAAATACATTATCAAATAAAAATTGAGTTCTGGATCTTTTGGAGTTGTTTATTTGGCCATTCATAAAGTAACACGTGAAGAGGTGGCTGTTAAATTGGAAAAAGAAGATTAAGAAACATTAGATAGAGAAGTTTACTTGTTAACTAAATTGTAAGGCATCTAAGGAATTACTAAACTTTATTGGTTTGGAAATGAATAAAATTACAATGTTATGGTTATTGAAATACTAGGTAAAGACTTAAGTTATTATGTAAAAAATTACAATCAATTATCATTGAAAACAGGATTACAATTATTAGAATAGCTTTTAACAATATTTAATAATGTACATAACAAAGGAATTGTTCATAGAGATTTAAAACCTGAAAATATAATGATGGGTAAAATTAATTCAGCATAAGCATATTTAGTTGACTTTGGAGTTTCTAAATAGATATTTGATTAAGGAAAACATATGTACATATTATAATAAATTCAAAATTAGACCTTTTCGAGATAAAAAGTCATTTATTGGAACAACACGATATGCTTCAATTGCAGCTCATAAAGGATATGAAATAGGTAGAAAAGATGATTTAGAATCTCTTATGTATGTTATAATATATCTTATATTGGGGTAAAAACATCTAATTTAATTAGCAAATTACCATGGTAAAATTTATAGATTATTGGAGATAAAGACAGAACAATTGTTGTTGGAGAAGTGAAAATGTAAACATCAATCTAATAACTTTGTAAAGATTTACCATCTCCTTTTTCGGAATATCTGAAGTAAATTGTTTATCTTAACTAGTTATTTAAAAGATCTTAAATATTAAGACTAACCTGATTATGAATTATTAAAGAGAATTATGAGACAATGTTCAGATACAAATACTTATGATAATTAATTCGAATGGACAGATAAAATACCAGAAAAACTATAAGAAAATATATAATAAAATTCCTTTTTAGCTGTTCCAAATGGTTTAAACGATCAAAATAGATAAAATACAAAAAAATAATCTTATATGGGTACTGATACTATTAATTTTAGGTTCTCAATCTTCAAATATAGTTAAATATATACCTTCTTTCCAAGAAGCAATACCTAATATATCTCAACCTTAAAAAATAATAACTAGTCAACCTCATATAGAAGTATTAAAATAAATTGATACTGTTGATTTTGATGACATTGAAGAAAATATGAAAAATTATCCAACTTTAGAATAAAAATTATTAAGATTAAAAGAATTTGATGTTAAATTCAAAGAAGAATGTATATCTCATTCTGCAATTCATGTTTTTCATCATTGAAATAAAATTAATTTTAATTTACTTAATTAATTATTTAGGATGATTTATAATTATTTTTTATTTTTCTTAATTTAATTTAATATATAACTATTAATTTAAGATTTAATATTATTCTTATTCAAATACTTAAAAATACATAAATTAAATATTTCAATTTATTTTCTCATAGAATAATTTAGCTACTTTTAAATTTTACATAATTCCCTCTACTTATTTATATCCTTCTTTATTAAATAAAACCCATTTCTCCTTTATCTTACAATATGTTTGATAATTTGAACGATCAATCTTTTCTATCAAACCACATAATTAATATGTATGAATTTATTATGGATAAGACAACACTTGTTAATTAATTTGATCTTAATTGATATCTAAAATTAAGAATTCTTCTTCACTCTTATAAAAATTAAAATAGTCTTCTAAATTGTAATTCTTAATAATATTAGGTTTTTCCCTTTCTATTTAAATTGGTTAATTGTATATTGCATATATTACAACTTTATTAATTTTTAGGTTTAATTTTTAATCAATAAATTTAACAATACAATTATTACATAATTTAAGATCGCAATATGAACATTTTTCATTTCCTTATTAATTAGTCTAAAAAATCAACTCATATTTCTTATTAAAAATTGTTTCTTTATAAGCAACTAAATTTGTTTCCTCATAAAGATTTGCTATTTCTAAATGTAAATCAAAAAATTTAGCTTGTTTATTGATGTATAATTTTCTAATCACATCAAAATTTTTATATGATTTTAATATTCCTACATTTTCAATAAAACATCTATTAATAGTTATTTCTAATTCTTCTTCATACTATTGACGTTTAGTTAAATTATATATGTAATTTTTTGGAATTTGACATAAAAGCATATCGGGATTTACTATAATTATACAATATTATACTTATTTCTGTGTAATAATTATTACTACATTCAAATAAATATCCACTTTATGGTAAAAACTTCTCAGCTAATTGCTTAACTGTCATATTATGATCAAATAGAACTTTTTATGGTTATCTATTAACATAGACAGTTTCATATCTACTCTCAGTGATTGTAATAGAGTGCTCCTTTAATAATTCAAAGTCTTTTTATTCATAATATAAAATAGCTTAACTTCCATAATATGATTCTTCAATTATTTCATTTAAATTAAAATGATCTTTAGAATTAGTATTAATAAAGTTCCTTATCTTATCAGAACATTCATAGTTTTTAAATAAACAACTAAGTAAAGATTCCTATGACTCATATACTGAAAATCCTTTGTTGGAAATTTCGGTCTCCTCTAAATGAATATGAATTCTCTATTCCAATATATTATTTTCTTATTTAATTGAAAATTTTTTATTTAATGCTTGAATATCTATGATTAAAAATTATCCATTTTTTAAATATTGAATGTCTTATTTAAATTCTTCAAATAATAATTAATTTTCATGAAACAATTTAATAAATTATCTAAAATCTTAAGGTTCATTTTTGAACATATAAAATTTAATAAAATTGTTTTGAGGAACTTAAATTGTTAATTGTTAATTTAATAGTTTTTCGAATATTTAAATTGTTTGTTATATAGTCCAATCTCTTGAGAAACATTAGAAACCTTCAATTATATTAGTAACTCCTTCATATAAAGGAATTAATTGAATTTTAAGATTTTTATTTATAAAAGTTCCATCTTTAAATAAAGTCTAAAATGTATAATATTCTAATGAATTTTATTATAAATTTTGAAGAGCAACCACTAATGATTACCATAAATCTTAGGATATACATAAATAATCTATGTTTAATTTTAACTTTTCATTTAAAAAATAATTATATTATGGTTCATCATATCTAAATTTTAAATTAAAGTTATACGCTATAATATTTGAATAATAATCATCCACTAAATCTAAATTCAAAGAGGGAATTTTTTTAAGATTATTAATATCTTATGTTTAAGTGATTTTTTTAGATCTATTTAACCATCTAAGTATTTTTTAAAACTAATTACTTTATTGATATCAAATTATATGTAGAATTATCTTGGAACTAGTCTTTAAATTCTTAACATTTAGTTATGCAATCAATTAGAGCTTCCATTAAATTTATTCAATAAATATAAAACACTTAAATATATATTAATATTAAGAATTCGATTCTGATAAATTACTGTATGTTTGTAAAAATTAGTCATTTAATATTTTTTTTGAGCCTTAATTTTTGAATTTCTTGATTTGGATTGATGGTTTATTCTTTATTCATTACTCTAACTTTATTAATTTCTTCAAAAATTAAACAATAAATTTATGACAATGTAATTTTTTCATCTTTTTCAAAATCGCATTCTAAGATACCATTAAAAGTAATTTCTTCTTCTTTATTTCGTATCAAATCAAAAAAGGGATGTTCTAAACACTAAGATTAAATAATTCTTACTTATTAAATAGTAATTCTATTTAAAGGATTCAATTATAACATTTTATCTAATAAATCCCTAGCTTTAGCATCAGGATAAGGAACACTAAAAGAAGCAGGTTATGGGGTTTTTGGAGGTAATTTTTCAATAAATGATAAAGCATTAGCATTAGTTACAAAAGTTCTTAATTCCTTATCTGAAGGTTTACCTAATATTTCAAATATTAGTTTGATCATCTAAAGATAATTTGGAGCATGGAATAGAATTCTTCTACTCATTAACTCTGCAAATGTACAACCTAATGCCCAAACATCAACAGGTTTAGAGTAACGAGAACTAGATAACATAATTTCAGGAGCTCTGTAAAAACGTGTGACTACATATTCAGTCATGCTTTCATCTCCTTATTATTCTTCATTTTCATCAAATTTTCTAGCAAAACCAAAATCACAATAACAAACTTCACATTTCTCATTTGCCAATATGTTCCTAGGTTTGATATCTCTGTGAATAGAATTAGATGAATGTAAATAATGTAATCCTTTACATAATTAATACATTATAAATTAAACATGTTCCACACTTAACTCTTAATGACCGGCTACAACTTTTCCCAAATCTGTGGGATAGTATTCACTTACTATATAAAGATCAAAATTTTAAGAGTCATACAAGATATCATAGATTTTTAATATATTTGGATGATCCATTTATCTTTAAATAAGTATTTCTCTCAAAATTCTTTTAGCATCGATTACATCTTCTATTTAATTTAATTTTTTAATGGCAACCTGATGTCTATTTATACACTAATACCTTCCTAGATTTATGTTATATATCATAAGCAAGGACTACTGAACCATATGTACCTGATCCAATCAATTTTACAATTTGATAACGATCTCCACAGTTGAATTCTATTCCTCCAAATTTAGTTTATTTCATTAGATTTAATTAAAAGTAATTATAAAATTAAATGTTCCAAATTCCAAACTTTAAATTAATGAATCTACTTAAACATCATCATATGTAATCTTTCTTTAAAATAACTGACTTAATATTCAAAACTTAATTAAATTATTTTTGTCTCAATTTTTTTCAATAATCTATAAATTAATCTAGGATTTAATAGAAAATAAACAAAAATATTATCTTAATATCCAATCATAGAATCAATTCTACAATAAGATGTAAACATCTATAATAATTTAGCTAATTCTTATTATGAATAAAAATAATGAGGAAATTTTTAGTTCTTATGTTTATACATCATATAATATTTCAAAAGTAATTTATCTTAATATTAGATCAATTTTCATCATCATTTTATCAAACAATAAATAATATTTACAAATAATATGAATACAGATTGTATGTCCATAATGTATCAACAAGCATTTAGATGAGTATTCTGAATTTAAATCATATCCAAAAATTAGAATCTTTGGAAAACATAATGATTAAAGTTTATTCAAATATTTGTTAATAAAGTAATACATTCTATTATTTACAAAATAAATTTAATAACTAATACTTAATATAACTTGAAAAATCAGTTACTTAAGCATATACTAAAACACATTGCACCTTAAAAATCTAATAAAAGCAAATAAGCGAATTAGTAAATGTTATTTAACAATATTTTGATTCTTTGAAAAATGAAGTGTTAAATCAATAAAGAAAAAAATAAAATAACTTCAAAATAGATGCAGAAGTTTTAATTAAAGCCTTAACTACAAGAAAAGAAACTTATACTATTTATTTAGATAATCTGTAAATATTAGAATTCATATAGTCTTTCATTAGGAATATAAGTAACTATTTAACTATAAATTTCAATTTCTACAATAGAGTAGATTTAAAAACAAAAGTTAATTCAAGTTATCTTTTAAAATTAGAATTTATAAAACTCTTCTTTACGTTTTAATTTTTTAATTATTTTTTAATTATTGAAAGAAGACAAATAAATTCAAAGAAGAATAAAATAATAGAATAAATATTATTGTTTTATAAATTCTAATTTTTATAATGTTTAAGATTGTTCAAAGAACTCTAGTTTTTTTATCAATTACATATATTATTTTCCATTTTTGTAAAAATAAATCTTTAACATTTTATTTAAGTTCTATTGATAAGCTAAACATATTTAATTTTTCGATTTAGATCAAATGAATATCAATTTTTGAAGATATTTTTATATAGAGATATTAAATAATGTTAATTTTTCTTATTAAGTTATTTTATAAGGTGGATATTTAAAATATGCATCATGATTTGAATACTAGACAAGCTAAATTACCATTATAAAACATAAATAGTCTAGTATTGTTTTATACTGTAACATCATAAGCATATCCTTCACCTTAGAATTGATTATTACAATAAATTACCTATAATCACTTGCCAAGTTGGACCATACTTTTTTTCAAGTGCTTCTTTAATTGTTTTGCATGCATTCTTTAATAAAATTGATAATTTATTATACTTCAATTGATAATACTGGAGATGAATTATTTTCAATTCCTGAAACTATCGAGTCTTAAACTTCTGAAAGCATATCGGGACTCATATCTGTATCCTTTATTTAATAGTGATTATTACTTTGATAATAGCTGTTCCAAGCATTTCCTTTTTTAATTGAGCAAGGTCTTAAGTTTCTTTCTTTTCTTCCATATTAAATTATATGAATAATATTTATATATAAAATATATTATCACAATTAAACATTACATATTAAATAGCTTTCTTACTTTTTTTCTAAATCTTGTATTAATTTAGCAGGATTTAGTTTAATCAAACAACTAGACCCCATATATTATGTTTTCTCATCTTTACCTACCTTATCTGAACAAACGAAAAGAAATTATTTATGATAATTATTAGATTTACCATCTCTAATTGGTTTTAGTCTCCAAACCCAATAATCTAATATTCCACTATTGTCATTATTATCAGGTTCATGATCCTTAAAATATAGAATCATATATATTTACATTCCATGCAGCCATAAATATTAAACCATCTACTTAATTCTGTATACAAAAATCTGCTAATTCAAATTTACTATTATCTTTGAATTCCCATGGATTTATATCCATACATATTCCAAATGCAAACTTTATTTTTTAATTTTTTGTTGTTTTAATTTCTAAACATTTAAATTCTTAACCTTCATCTGCCCAAGTTTTATCAGTTTCAAATAAATGTTTCTTTCTTACATTTAATACAGCTTCTCCCTCTCTATTAACAACAACTGCTGAATTATATAATTTATCCCCATCAACTTCTGCATACCCACAAGCAACATAGCATTTTAACTTTAAAGCTAATTATTTGCAAAATTCATAAGTAGGTCCTTTTGCATATTCTTCTAAGTATGGTTTTATAGCATTTTTATCAGGATAATAGTATCTAATAAATTCTATGAATATTATACCCTATTAAAGCCATTTCAGGGAAAACTAAAATATCAATTTCATCTTTAGATGAGTACTTTTATAAGGATATATTGATTCGATTTATGTTAGCCTTAAAATCATAATTATTATTTATTTATGCGATCAAAACTTTTACCTAGAGTGTTTTATTCATCTTCAAGATTTAAATTATATTTAAATAAATATATAATAATATTATTCTTCAATCACTTATTCTGAAACACATCAGAATATATCCAATATGAAGATAGAATTATTCAAAAATAATTAATATTAATAAGAATTTGCATTACTCTGTTGTTATTATTATACTTAATCTATTATTCAATAAGTTATCATAATTATAATTAATTATAACACCTATATATATATATATATAGATAATATAATAAATAATTAATTTACTTAAAACCAAAGTAAAACAGTAATTTATAAAAATAGATTATAATTAATATATGGACATAGATGGCAATATAAATATATATATATATTTGATTGTTAATTTAATAAAAAGAATAAATATAAAATTAAATATTGTAAATAAAATAGTACAAATAGAGTTATATTTTTAAATAATTTCATTTATTCATAGATTATAATGAAATTTAAATAATTCAATGATTTACAAAAGTTATCCATTATCTTTAACATTTGAAATATCTGTTTCTAAATTTTCTTTTCTTTCTTTCCAAATAATACATTCATCTATTTAATCATTTTAATATAACTCATATATCTTTTATTCTATTGATTAACATAATTAAAAGTATAATTAATCTATTCTTTAAATGATTTCTTATGTTTATTCATTATTATCTTATTCTATACTATCTTATCTCTAATAGAAACCAGTTAGATTTTTATGTATAATAATATTCATTGAACGATCTTACTCGTCATTCTCTTCTGTAAATTACTTATATATTATTTAGATTTTATACTTAATTAATTTTCAATTCTTCTTCTACTTTGTGTCTTTCCTATTGTAAATTATTTTTCATATAAACTTTAGCTAAAATTTCTGCTCTTTTCCTATAATCATCCTTTTCTGGTTTCTCTAAGAATTGAACAAAATAATCATTTTAAAATTAGCATGTGACTTCTTTTAATTATTCTTAAATTAATAGTTAATGCATAAATGTTGATTCACTTATATTAGAATGTTAATGAATTATCGATGTTAATTAATCTTATGGTTGATCATCCTCTAATTCATTTTTTAATAAAGCCATTCTCTATTCAAAAGGATCCTATAATTATTTTTTAATTGCTTTAGGTCTTAAATCTTCAAATTCCTTTATCTATTTAAACTATGGCATAATAACTTCTAATCCTTTTGAATTAATTAAGTATGATCCCTATCTTAAAAGTTAAATCTACAATCAATTTTTGATTTTGATTTTCAATATTAAAGAATGCTTAATTATTTAAGTTATTTTTGGATGAAATGCTTTTTTAACTATCATTAACACTATTAGTTTTCAATTTTCTATCGCTACCCTCTACTTACATTTTATTAAAAATATTTCAAAAGAAAAATAATTAATTTATGTAATATTATAAATCTCTTTCATTTTCTATGACCTAAGAATAAAAATTTGGAGAATTAGTTAAATCGATTAATAATACTTCAAATAGCATTTGTGATGATGAATAAAGTCAAAAATTTTATAGCCTCATTAACTAAAGTATATAAATATAATATGAACTAATTCAAAATTAAGAAGCTTCAAAATTATCCAATTTATAATTATTAAAAATCTCAAATTTCTAATTTATTAAATGTCATGAATGCTATTTCTGTATAATTTTTAATTTATCAAATGACATATTGTAATAAAGATTAAAAAATGAAATTATGAAGGTTTATACATTAATATTATTATTATAGTATTCATTTCAAACTTATTTTTTTGATTTTACTTTAGAAAATGTTAATAAATTGAACGCAGATTTGGAAGCTTTTGACAATTATTCTAATCAAAATTTTGGAGAATGCAGAATAATAATATTTTCAAAAAACTTTGATTAAAAAATCATAGACAAAGTTAATAGTTTTCCATATATATATTTTTGTGGTGATCCTACTAATGTAAATGAAATTTATTTAGAGAATCTTTAATTGCATTAGATATTCTTAACTTTAGATTTGTAGTACAAAAGAATTTTATAGTTACTTCCTACTGGGTAATAATTTATATAATTAGTTTATCCATTTTAAATTAAATAATTTATACTAATATCAAAATAAATGGAATTTTTGAAGATATTGATGATAAAATTTAATAAATTTAACATCCATCATTTAAATTTGAAAAATCAGAAGACAATATATTCTTATTTTATAATATCCCATATATGAATGTTGATGAATATCTGTATATTCCTCTTCCATTATCAATTAATAAAATTGAAATCTCTGATATATTTTAGAAAAATGAAAAATTACAATAAACTAAAGATATTAATAATGAAGGTTATGATTATGTTAACAAATTAAAAATTTTGAATGTAAAAATTATCTTTAAATAGTAAATTAATGATCAAATCAAATTCAGTGAATTAGAATTTTCAATAATATTAAAGGATTAGTTTTTTTCTGTTGATTAACTAATGTTTAGAAATTAAATAAAATAAATAAAAGAATTTTAAAAGGAAAATGAAATAAATGAAGGAGAATTAAATGAAATTGAAAAAGTTCTTGAAGATTTATCTTAATGTAATAAACCTTACTTTTAAAAATTGATTACATATTATCAAATAAAATAAAGCATGCTTTATAGAATGAAAATTAATAGTTTTATTTTTTAATAATGATGCAATTAATATTATATAAATTTATTATTTAAAATGAATGAATAATTAAATAAGATGGAAAAAGAGAAGAATAACCGATGTAGATTATTACATAAAGTTTATGCTTAAAAATAGAAGCCTCCCTTCAATAATATGAGTTTCCAAATCCGAGTTTAAAATATGTTAAAGCAAATTCAATATGCATAAAATGAAAGACTTCGCTGCCAAAGTGAATTCGAAAATAAATTTCCCTCTATTCTAAAATTGAATCCCCTTTCCAGACCTTAAAATATAGCCCCTTTAAATTTAAGGTTAAATACCATCCGTACTTCCTCAAGACAAAGCAACTTAATCATAGATGGAACTACTAAAAAGAGTTAAGAAAAAAGATTTTAATAGGCAAGTTAAGATTCAAATTTAAGGCTTTCTTCAAGTCCTTTAAGATTTGATATAAAGAATAAAACATCAATATAAACATTAGTTCTAAAAGATATGATTGCTGCAAATAAATAACAAATTAAACTTGATTAACAAACACAAGTAGAATATAATTTAATTGAAAATATATCAAGTTGGTCAAGAAAGTCTTCTGAAAGCATCTTTTGATTATGTGTATATATTCTTATTCTTTTTATTAAGAACTTGAATGAATTGATTTATATTACTGTTATATTAACTCTTTTGAAATATTATATTATTATGCGTACTGAACTCTATATACTGATTCAGAACTTAATAAACTGATACTTTAATAATTGAAATTATTAGATTTAATAGAAAAATTTAATTTGATTCATGAAATAACCTTTACTGATGGCTATTTTATTAATATACAAGTTATTTATGATGCTTTATTAATTATAAACCCATTTAATTGTTTGTTAAAGAAATAAGTACAAAGGAGGAATATTAAAAATATCATTAGAAAAGAGAGAATTAAATTGCTGTTTAAAATTATCTTATTTTTTTGAATAATTTACTTTATTGTATTAATCATTTTGGTACATCCTTCTTTCTTTATCTTCTTTATTCAACTTATTTCTTTCTTTCCTCTTCAATTAAATCCTTTCTGCCTGCATGCCAATTTGGTCCTTTTTTCCTTTATTAAGGACCTGTTCCAGCAACAGCTGTTCCAAATCTGATGTATTATATCATAAATCAATAACCTTCTGTTAAAGCAAATTCTTTTATAAGCTCTTCCCTTTGGAATTTTGTGTCTTCTAACCTACTTTTCAATTTTTGGTGTTTGTTTTCTGACTTTACCAGCCTTTGCCAATGTACCGTGAAGTTTTCCCATAATAATTTTTTTAATAAAAAGATTTAAATTTTTTTGATTAATCAATCAGATTACAACCTATATGAAGAATCAATAATACATTAGAATTTTCATTAGAATACACACTAAACATTAGGTTGAATAGAATAATAATAAATGAGAATAAATAATTTTTGGAATAAATATAATCGAAAATAGATTATAATATTAGAATAGAATTCATTAATATCTATTTTTATAAGGCATGACATGATTTGAATAAAATTTGACTACATCATTTTCAAGCTAAATTCATTAATATTCATATACCCACATTTTTTTAACATGCTTACACCAACATATATAAATCACAGAATAAGTCAACCCCATAATTAATTTTTATTTCATATTAATAATATTAATGCAAATCATTAGACTTTAAATTACATAAATAAAGATAATAGTTACTATCAAAAATAAATTATAAATGGAAATATTTTATAATCATTTGAAATGCTTTATTGTGAATAAAATTGATGATTGTGATTGCAGATGTTGGTTTACATTATTTTGAAAAGGATTTTCTTTTGAAATTGAATTCATAAATTTACAGTATATTCTGAATTTTATAAATTAACTAGAACTTAAACTTAATTATAGTAGTATTGATTCCAAAATCATTTATTTAATAATTAAAAAGAGGTATGTTGATATATACTATCCATTATTTTTAATTATATCAAATAAGTATATAAGGAAATTTGATGATATAATCAAATTGAGGTTCGAATAAATTTAATGATAATACTAAAGAGAATAATGTAAAGATGATAAGTTAGAATCTGAATTAGACTATTATTAGAAGATGAAATTGAGTAAATTTAATTTGATTGATGATACTAATGTTTCATATTTATATAAATAAATTTATTAGAAAATAAAAAGAATAAAATGGAAGAAAAACATTTGACATTTTCATAAAGGCACGCTTAGAAATTCAATGGAGCATTAATAGAGATGATTTCCATGGCTTTATTTGCTTATGGGTATGAAAATGTGAGAATTTAGGATTGTATGTTCAAATGGAAGTGATGGTAAGATAGCGTTAGCATTTTTCGGGTCTTTGGCTTTATGTGCACCAATTAGTGGTGGACACATTAATCCAGCTGTAATTTAGATATAATAAATAGGTGACATTAGCAATGTGGCTGACTAGATAAATATCAACTGGTACTTGTCTATTATATTGGATTGCTTAACTGATTGGTGCATTTGGAGGTGGATTCTTTTGTTATATGGTTTTGGGATAAATCAATAGTCCTATGGTAACTGATTTGAATTTTCATTGGATAATTGCTGACTTATGTGGTGAAGCTCTTGGGGCATTTTCTTTCATTCTAATGATATTAATTTAATGTAAAATCTGTAAATAATTGAAAGGCAATCCTAAGACGACTTTCTCTGATAAACCAATTGCTAGCATTACTCTTATTACTCTGTCATTACATTTATCAAGATGTTACACATTCCATTCTGGAGGTATAGAAAAGCTTAATTTAATAGGATGTTTAAATCCTGGAATGGCAGTGGCCTTGGAATTATTTTAAGTATTAAAGACTAATGAAATTGAAAGATTAGATTCTATGTGGGTATTTATAGCCGGACCTTTTGCTGGAGCAATATTTGCTGTAATATTCTTTAAATTAATTTATTCACCAGCATTTAATAGATATTATAAGAATGCATGATATATATAAACAATTTTAATAATTTTAATTTAATATCAACACCATTATTAGATATATTGCCAAACACAAATGACAGCTGATATATGTACATTTAAAGATCGAATAACACCATATTATGGAATCTCAACACAATTATCCATTAATTCTATATATTCAATAGGTAATCCAGTCTTTTCTTTACCCAAAACTAAAACAGTTTTCTTGTCAAATTTAAAATTCACAATTGATTTACTTTAACTTGTTTATTCTAAAGCTACTAATTAATAACCCTATAATCTTTTTAATTACAAATAATTCATTAAATGCTCTTCTTTAATTTCTAAAATGGGTAAGTGTTATTCAGCACTAACACTTACTGCTTAATATTATTCATCTTATAAGATTTTTTTGTTTGGTAACACTAATTCTCTGCATCCAAATATTTCACAAGTTCTAGTAAGATGACCAAAATTAGGTATTTTTTCTAATAAGGTTGCTACAACAATAATATCTCCTACAATTTATCTTGGTTAATATGCCTTAAATAAATCAAATTAATCCATTATCAAATTGATTTTCCTTTAGAAATTTAACTATTACGAATATTATGTACTCAATTATTATCTTTCAACATATTAGAACCAAGGAGGTGGAGGATTCTCACTCATATTGTCTTCACTTTTAAGTTCAGCAATTGATTAAGTACATGTATTCTTAAGTATTTCAATTATAGATGGATGAATAATCTCACCAAAGGTATCAAATTATATTGTTAAGATACCATCCAAATCAAATGATAACATCAATTTTTCATATCTTTCAATTAAAGCACTAATATTCTTTATGATCTTCTAACATTCTCTATTACTTTCAAAATATTCAATAAAGTCTTTATATTCCAATTTCTATTTCTTTATATATTATAAACATGTAGTTTGACAAAGAGATCTAATATAAGCTACATTTGAACTAACTAAAGGAAATAGTTTATCAAAGAATTTCTATGAAAATTTAGTTTATTAATTATGTAATAAGAAAATACAAGATATAAATGTAGTTGGGATTTAGATATTTACTTTTAATTTTGGATCACTAAAAGTTTAAAGCAATCTTGGTGCCCAAATATCAGGATAATTATTTATCAAAAAACTCATCATTAATTCAATATATTATCTATATTAAGGATTATTCAAAGTATCAAATGCCTTCCATATTAATTTTTCTAATTCTATTAAATATTTCTAATCATCACCAAATACTTTTTAATAATTTTCTGGCTTTAATAAATATTTTAAACAACAAATATTTTACCATACATGCAATTTCATTCTAAATTATTTTGTATATTGCATATATGCATTTTTATATTTATCCTTAATTGATACTTCGATTAAGAATTTAATATAATATAATAACTCTTTTTCATATCCTCCTTATTTTCCCAATTCAAACAAGAAATTAAAGATTAAGAATCTTGGATATGCTCCATAAAATTCTCCTTTACATGAAATCAAATGCTTAACATTATTTGCTAATGGTACATATTACTCTGATGATTACAAAATTTCAGAAGAATCATACCCTCTCAATTCACTTCCTTTTATTAACTTAAATAATATATAGTAAAATGTTGGTAATCTATTAGGATATTTATGTAAACATATTACTAAATTGTTAGCAATCTTCCTTTGTATAACCCATTATTTTTAGTGCTATTTCATTATTACTCTAATAACCTCTTCAACTGCCTCATATAATTCTCCTTCAAAATAACATGGATCAATAATAAAATCTATATATGCTAATATTTCATCTAAATTAGTATGAGTTCCAAATATATACATCATTTGTTGAAAAGAATTAATTGCAACTTTCTTAAATTGCTCACTTTATTCTTTATTGAATGCTATTTCAGGTCCATATACTGACCTTAATAATTAATACAAAGTTATTGAATCATAAGCATTAAATTAATCTGTAATATCAATTATATTATTAATTAAATTTTACACTTATGCATGATACTCTTAAGGTTTATGATTTACTTCTCTGAATAAGGTTAGAATATGACTTAAAAAATGTAATGTTAAATTTTTTAATTATCTGTCTTATTCAATAGTTTATAATTTTTTTAATAATTATAAACCAAATTTTAGAAATAGTTCTTCAACAAATAAACCAGTTTTATTTCTCTTTGCTTATTACAATGAAATATTTGTAGCTTTTAAAGTCTTGATTAACAATTCTAAATGAATGATATTAAAATTATCAAATTACTATTAGAACAAAAACCCAACAAATTTACTCATCTATTAAGTCAATTATGGAACCATTTCAAAATGTTATAATGAAGATATCCATAGTTCTTCAGTAACAATCATAGCACCCTCCAAATCTAAAGTTAAATAAGCAAATAATCCAGAGCTTATTAGTTCTAAAAATTAAACTTGATTAGATGTTTTTAATAAATATGTTAATTATTCTAAGATTTTATGTTTAGTTTCTTTTTGGGTATAAGTACTAGTATATATTTATTATAATTAAGAAATTATAGGTTCATAAAAAGTCATGAATAATTTATGATCTTATGTTAAGTGATATATAACAGCAAATTAATGGTAATTTGAATTTATATCCAATTTTTATTATTATTATTATGCATACAATAAAAAATCTTCATTTATTAAGGATTTTAAGAGTTCTCCTATGTTGTTTAAAAAAAGACAATCAAAAGGAATTACTTTGAAAAGTTAAAATAATTGTTCAGGACTAGTATTTTACTTATATAAATTAAGCACAGCTTATAATAATTGTATTCTTTTTCTTAGATTTAATCTCATTAAATTTTATTCAATAAATTAGATTAGTAATTAAAATTATGTAATCTCTACTTTAATATCTTTTAATGATACACTGAAAGCTCCAACTGCCAAGGGATATTATATATGTTAAACCATTTATATAATTATATCATCAATATAAGGAATCTTTACCAAGAACTATTTAAGAAGCTCATAAAATTTGGAATCTCCTTCCAAAGGAGTATCAAGATAAAATACTGGCTTATTCAAAACTGGTATGATTATTTCAATTATTAATGGTTTTAAATAATTAACATCAATTTATTTTTTGAATAAAGATTTAATACAATTTTTGATTGTTTTTTCATTTGAATGTTATGCTGCTTTATTAATAAGTATAAATAAAGGTTTAATGCTTTAGAATAATTATCTTTTTAATTCATTATCTATTTTAAATTATTATTTTTGTGTAAATGGATCCATTTTAACCCAAACATCTTTTGTTAAATGAGTACCAAAACTGTCTAATGTAATAAATAAATCTGTAAATAATTTAAAATGTTATTATATTTTCTCATCATCAATATGTAATAAAACTTCATTTAAAATGGCAACACATATTTTATTATTTGTTAAATCAGAATATACTTAATATGAATCATGTAAAGATTACCAAAATTATTCATATGTCATTAATTATTAAACACTTTTACTAAATAAAGCTATTTTTATTAATTCACTACAATGCAATTTGAAATCTTCATTCTTTGGGTTGTGTTATTAAAAAATCTAAGGTAAATAATTAATAAAATTTAATCTAATTTCATCATCATTTATAATAAATGCATAAATAATTGATCTAATCTCTTAAAATTATTAAGCAACAAATTTTTAACTTTTTTCTGTATAAATATCCTCTGAAAATAACACAAATTCCATAGCTCTCTCTAAAACCCACTACTTTTGCACCTTTAATAACGAAAATAAGTTCTTATATAATTTCTTGACTTTATCAACTATGATCATTGTTTGATCATTTACATTCATAAGACTTTCATAAATAGGTTTAACTATTTTATTAACATATCCTTATGTTGAAATATATTTAGAACATAGATTTCTTAATTGTTCCTCAGTGCAAATGGATAATATTCTTTTTGTGGCTATAAATTAATGATGTAATTACTTTGTAAATTATCAATTGAAATTTCAAATGTTTTTTCAATTATTTCCATAGATACATCACATCTTAATCTTTTATAACATAAGATCAAGATATCTATATTTTGTTAAGATATCCATTCTGACTTAAGTTCATTTGTCAATGCTTAGTTTAATGCTTCTTAAACTTCTTCTTTTTAATATTTATGGACACAAATATCAATAAGAGGCTTTAAGGATACTTGTTTACCACTAGACTTTTTTTGTTCTACATATTCTTATATTTGTAATAATTCTTTCACAAACATTCGCAAATTAAAAATTTTATTTTGAAATAGTTTAATTAATCATTATTATCCTTGAGATTCTGTTAATTTTATAAGTAATATTAATTATTATATTATTTTTTTTTTTCAAACCCTAAAATATTTATTATATTCTCATTAAAATCTTATAAAAGTTGACTGAAAGTATAAAAAACTTCCTCATTTTAATATAATGAAACTTTAGATTAAACTAAATTTAATAATTTAATGAATACAGAAAAACAGCAAATATAAATATTTAGGTATTTATAAAAAAACTAAATTAAGTGTTAAGAATTAGAAAACTATGATTATGTATATAAGATTAACAATTGTTACATAATGTATATTAATAAAATATGAATAATATATAGTAATTAGGGAGTATAGCTCAGTAGCAGAGCAGCAGACTGCAGATCTGTAGGTCTCAGGTGCGAACCCTGATGCTCCCTTCTTTTTTTTTTTTT